>CM033748.1:15077853-15677853 GCA_019671005.1 Hibiscus mutabilis
ATATAGGCACATAACCATAACTGAAAAAACCTAGTCTAACAAACAAGCCACAATCGACAATATTTGAACAAAAGTAGATAAAGACTAAATTACCTTGCCATCATATTCTCTCCGAGAAAGAACTTCTGGTGCAATATAAGCTGGAGTACCAACTGTTGACTTGGGTCTTGAATGCAGCAGAGATGACTAAAAGGTGTGGAAGGAAGCATCTTAAGCAACAACAATTTTGACATGCATTTGATTATGCTTGCTGTAATAATCCTATTTTCAGTATTACCTTTGAGTAACCAAAATCACAAATTTTCAGACGAGGAGCAGGGCTCCCATCCAACAAGGTATTCTCTAACTTCAAATCTCGATGGCATATTTGCTGAAAGTCAAAACAGGTAAAATATGAAAAGCTTGCCAAAAAAGGACAATTGTAACATCTTGTGATAGAATGTTAAATCTTAGTTACCATGGAATGACAATAGCTAACTCCTGAGATCAGCTGCTGGAAAAAATATCTAGCCTGGAAACAAAAGAAATTAAACAGATTAGAGTTAGTGGAAAGCTCAAAAACACCGAGCAGCCCACCTCTTACTTAGAAAGTAATGCAGGATTATTCGATGATAAGATGAGACATTCCATCTCATACTAGTTTCTATATCAATTGAAAGGGGAAAAGGGAACATAACAAATGCTAAAAGAGAATTCAAACTAAAGTAAACATTGACAAACCCCCTCACCCCCTTTTTTTCTTTTTGCAGAAGAGCATCTATTTAATAGGTGACAGTTTCAAGGTCGATGCTAACCTCATCTTCACTAAACCTTCCAGCACTGCAAATTCGCTCAAAGAGCTCACCACCAGCTGCATACTCCATCACGATTGCAAGATGTGTAGGAGTCAAAACAACCTGCAAATTAAAAGGGAGAAAAAATAACGTTAAATTAAGAAAATTAATGTAAAGGCAACAAAAAGGAAGAGCATAACATTGAAGTACCTCTTTGAACCGAATAATGTTTGGGTGACGAAGGGATCTATGATTTATTATCTCTCTTGCCACGTTCTCATCAATCTATCACAAAAGATAAAATGTACGAAATTCCCAATTTTCTTCAAATACAGCAACAATAATAAATAAATAAAAAGAAGAAGAAGAAATCATTAAATTCAACTGCAAATTTCAATCTCTATGAAACTATCGGCAATGATTTCGTTAAAAAGTAATACTAATTTTTCCAATGAAAACAAAATCCTACATACACACAATACATGCATGCATAATACATATGCATATATGCAAACGCATCATATACATATTATAAAAAGAAAAGAGAAAGGAATTAAGGAAAAAGGAACCTTATGGCCACGGTCGATATACTTCATGGCGACGAGTTCTTTGGTTTCCTTGTCACGCATCAGCCGGGCTACACCAAAGTTCCCAGATCCTATGTCTTTCACCAGCTCGTACTTCTCCATCTTTTCCCTTTATATATGTATATAAGAAATAAATCAGATCAATCAAAACCCTAACTCAATTATTCACAAATCCAAGCACGCGTCAATTTACACGTAACACATTACAAACTGAAACTGACAGCGGTGGCGGGAGGCGGAGGTGAAGGTGGCGGAAGTGTAGGTGGAGATTTGAAGAGATTTGGAGGAAAAGTAAAGAATATGGAATTTTTAAAGTCTGGAAAGCCAGCAACAAAATCAGTGCTTTGTGAAGGGAGAAATGTCTATTTGTTTATTTATTTATTTATTTATTTTGGAAAGAGAGGGTGGGGATAATAATTTAGAAAGAATAATATCCTACTACCGCTCCCTTTCCTTTCTTTCATTGTAAGTGGTTTGATTCTACGCGGAGGGACCCTCGCTGAGCTTATCACGAGATTTCCCCTTGATCTGGCCATGATTGTATTTTGATAAACTTAGATGATTGTGGTAAAAAATAAATAAAGGACGAGCCAAAAATAAAATACAAAATAGATTAACTTTTAAATAATTAAGATTTTTAAAAATAATTAAATTATATATATATAAATAATGTAACACCCTCTATCCAAATATTATATTTGGGCCTCAAGCTTAATTTATTACCATAAAATTTTTAACTTAGTTTAACCCAAACACATTCATCTTCATAAAATCTATCAACTTTAAATATTTAAACATAAATAAGTATTTAGAAACGTTCCATGAGAGCTTTATTTAAAATACATAATAAAAAACATTCGACTCACGATATGAAATCCAAAATAGAATTATTATATAACATAGGGTCCTACGAATATATAGCCTAATATAATCTAAGTATTGTACTATGACACAAGTCGATGCTTAAGTCCTACTCAGATGGTTGTGATAAACTTAGATGATTGTATTTTGATGAACTTAGATGACTGTGATCACAATTTTAAGGATGGAGCCAAAATTAAAATATAAAGGTCAATTAGATTTACTTTGAAATAAATAAAAATTTAAAAAGTAATTAAATTATATATATAATTAAAGTTTAATTTTACTAAATCTAAAATAGTCTTAAAATAATTAAACTAGAAAAATAAAGGGTTAATGTTTAATTTTATTAATTTTAATTGAAAAAGTTCTAAAAATAATAAATCAAATTATTTTAGAGGGACAATAGGTTAATTGTAATGATTTCAAATTTATTTGTGGCTTAAAATACAATTAAAACATCAAATTTTGGATAGGGTAATTGCCCTATCCACCCACTATGTAGATTTGTCCATGCACGGAATAATCAGGGTCGGCTGATAGGAGAGCACAGTGAGCGACCGCTCAGGGCCCCCAATCAGTCTAGGGTACTTAAAAAATATTTTTTTATTTTTAAAATTTATTTTTTAATTTATTAAATAAATCAACCAATCTAACAAAAAAATAATTGCCAATAATCAATTGGTCTAGTGAGATGAGGCACTAGATCCCTTAAGCAAGGTCAGAGGTTCGAATTATGACGTTGTGAATAGAGTAAATTGGGTTGGGAGGGTCGCCCTCATAATTGACTCTACAATATCCGATCCATATTAGTCAGTCATTAGGTTGGATATTGGTGGTTAAAGACAAAATAAAAAAAAATTCTCTTTCATAACATTTAATTCTATTTTCCAAATCTCAAATTTTATTTATTTTCAAAATTTAATCATCTCTCAACTATTCTCCAATCTAACGATAAAAAACTAAATGATGCAATATCCTTTAACTTTTTTGTACTTATTGTCAATATCAAGCTTTATATCACACTCGTTTACCCACAATTCATTTCCTTCAAATTTTCTTAACAAAACAATACAAATAATGTATTTGACAAAGTTTAATCATGTTTTATGGTTTATTAATAAAATAATAAATAATTATTCAAAGTATTGGAATATACTTTCGTTCTATAAGAATTTATTTTTGAGTTTTCGCACAGAGCCCCGAAAATATCCGAGACCGCCTTGAGAAAGATAATGAATTTTTGGTGTTGTATTGTAAATAGTTAATACTTGGTGTTTATCTTGAAATATGCAACGGAAATTGCTATTATGGTTAGATATAGCTTTGACGGTCTTTGACTAATAAAATTGTTATCACTAGTTGTTATTTTTCATGTCAGATATTTTGTTGTTAAATAATTAACAATGTTTGAGTTGACATGTCTATATGTCATTTTCTTTAATAAATTTATGCCTTCTAATAAGGTAACGACATGTCAATTTTGATGGCATGATAGTACAAATGACATAGATTATTATTTTAACATGTAATTTCAAAATAAATAAATAATTATATTACTCTTTATTTGTTTTACCATGTCACAAAACTGACATGTCATCGTTGACATGGTAAGATAGTTGACGATAACACCTATTGTGGAAGCAAATAACGACCGCATGCACATAATTTAACAACTCTGTCAGACAACAACAGTCAATGGGTGAGATTGATGTAATTCATGAATCACGAGTTCAAGGGCTAAATTAATTAAATTAGAAAAAATGAGCAACATTGTTGATTTTAGAAGAGGGTTAAATCAATGCAATTAAAAGGTTGGACATCATTGTTGATTTGAAATTATTACAAGATGCAAAATTACCCCCTAAGCCTTTATTTTTAATTTCATTAATTAAAAGGACATTAATCGCTTGTTTGTTTACTTTTTGGGATAAAACATATGGGTATAGAGGTGAAAATTGGGCCGTTTGGTTTGAATTCATATCGAGTCAATTTAAGCTTAGCTTGCATTCATTTTAGGTTCAATTCGGGTCATAAGAGATTTAATTCAAATTTTATTTGGATCTATTATAAGTATAGTTGGTTGAGTTAGATTTTTGGTCGGGTCAAAATCGAATTGATTGGTTTTCGAGTTGGATTAATATCGAATTATCCAACTTTCGGATCAAGTAAATATCATATCAATCAGTTTTTAGATCGAGTCAACCATTATATCTTCAAGTCAATTAGGGTTGAATTGGGTATACGTCCAATTGAGTGTATATATATAATTATTGATATATTCTAATAAAAAAGTGTCTTTTGACTGTTAATCTTATCATTTAGGCTCAATTTAATCTATTAATCATTAAATGTTTAGAGTTTAACCATATTAAGGATGACAATTTGACCCGAACTCTATTCTATAAGGTGTATAAGAGCTTGTGAACAATCTGAAAAGCTCACAATATGACCTACTTAGTGAATAAATTAAAACTCATACGTGGGCCGAACTACAACAAAATCCAACAATTGATACATATATTGTTTGTATATACCAATATTAGAAGTATTTAAGGGGATGATATTTGACTTTATGAGACCACTTGGTGAAGAAATTAGAACTCACACGTGTACTTTTACTGCAAAATTTCTAAATTTTTGTTTAATCCCTGTAATTTTAATTCACTTCATTTTGGATTGGCTCGTGCTCGTGTACCACGCATGTTCCTTCTTGTTTGACAAAATTCGTTCTTTTTTTCATCTCTTTCATTTTGGTATTTTCCCACTTTATTTCATTTTGACCATTTTTTAAGGGTAAACTACATAAATGGTCGCCGAACTTTTAGGGCATATTTATTTTAGTCACCGTATTTTTAAAATATTCGATAATATCACTCAATTTTTAGTTCGAATTCAATATAGTCACCGAACTTTTAGGGTGGATTCATTTTGGTCACCATACTTTTAAAATATTCGATAAAGTCACCAAAATTTTAGTTCAATTTCAATATAGTCACCGAACTTTTAGTTCACTTTCAATATGACCCCTCCCGTTATCTTCCGTTAAAAGATGAGGTTAGTTTTCGTTTTCCTTAATAAAAAAATGGGTAAAACGCACCAATCATCACTCAACATTCTTCTCACTCCTATTTTGGTCACTAGAGTTAAAAAATTCAATTTAATAACTTAACTTTCGAATTGTTCATATTTTGGCCACTCTCAAATGACATGTTTATACAAATAAAAAAAATTCGATTAATCCTTAAAAGATTTATTTTGGTTAATTGGTCAATTTAGATTATTCAATTATCGATCTTATATTGTATTAATTAAATCAGATAATCGATTAACTAGTTAACTAAAATATTTGATTATGGAAATTATTTTTTACTTTGTTTATTAAAATATCAAATATGATAATATGGTAAATTTAATAAAATTTAGTTTGTGATAAAAGTGTAAAAACAACTAGAAAGTCAAAAATTGAAAGTTCACACCAATTAATTCTACCTAGAGCCAAATCTTTAAAAAAATCAGAAAGGTATCAAAATCATTAGACTATAAGATATTGTAATGCATAAAATTTATAAATATTATATATACTAGATCAGATCAGTTAATCAATTTTGCTTAAAACTGTGAACCATAATCGAATCAAAATAATTTATTTTAAATTTTTTTACCAAAATCGGGTTCAATTAATCCTTAAAAATTATTTTGGTTAATTGCTAAATTCAAATTATTCAATTCTCAATCTTATATTGTACCAATTAAATCGAATAATCGATTGACCGATTAATTAGAATATTTGATTCAAGTATTAATTTTTTTACTTTGCTTATTAAAATATCAAATATGGTAAATTTAATAAGCAAAGTAAAAAAAAAAACATTATCCGAATTTTTTTAAGGATTAATCAAATTTTTTATTTGTATAACCATGTCATTTGAGAGTGACCAAAATATGAATGATTCGAAAGTTAAGTTATTAAATTGAATTTTTTTAACTATAGGGACCAAAATAGGAGTGAGAAGAATGTTGAGTGATGATTGGTGTAGTTTACCCTTTTTTATTAAGGAAAAACAAAAACTAACTTCAGCTTTTAACGGAAGGTAACGAGAGGGACCATATTGAAAGCGAACTAAAAGTTCGGTGACTATATTGAAATTGAACTAAAAGTTGGATGACCTTATCGAATATTTTAAAAGTATGGTGACCAAAATGAATCCGCCCTAAAAATTCAGTGACTATATTGAAATCAAACTAAAAGTTGGGTGACCTTTCAAATATTTTAAAAGTACGGTGACCAAAATGAATCTGACCTAAAAGTTTGGTGACCATTTATGTAGTTTACCTTTTTTTAAAAAAACTCTAACAATCGTGTTGCCACGCGGGGAAATGTGAATTATGTAGGGCACACTTTTAAAAGGCGCGGCTGATGTGGCGACAGTGGCGTGCCTTTGCCTGGCATGTTAGAAAATGATGTTATTTTCGTAAACAAATATTTTGGTGATATTTAGATAAATATTTAAAAATGATATCATTTAGGTAAAAATGCACAAATTTAAATTATTGTACCGTTTTTTTAAAATATTGGTACTTCCCCTAACTTATGTTCAATCTTACTATTAAATGTTGACTTAACAATTATATAAAGAGAGAGAAACAAATTTTACAGTTTTACGAATTCGTAGAGTGGTCTCAGTGGTAAAAGATGATATGTTTCACTCAGGTGAGTCGAGTTTGAGTACTATGTGTGCACGGTATGTGTGTTATAAAAAATGACTAAAAAAATTAAACAAATATTACATTATATTCACAAGCATATTAAAAAATAACAACTTTTACAATTTTTTTTATCAATTTGGCTCTTAATCTTTAGAAATAAATAAAAATATTATTATTTAACCCAATGAGTGGTCTTAGTGAAAAAAGAGGAAAACGGTCATCCTAAAAAATCCAAGTCCGAGCAGCTTTGTCTGCAATGTGTGTCTTATCAAAAGATTAAAAAAGTATAAATAAATACAATATTGTAATCACATTAAGACTATCACTAGAAAGAATACAAAAACCATTATTAAAAATATAAAATTTTAATTATCTACGTTTACAACTTTAAGGGTTAAATTAATAAAATTTATACACGTTGCGGACTAAAATGTTATATTTATTATAGTTGTCAAATCATGTTAAACTATAAAATTGAACAAAAATTAAGAACCAAAATTTTTAAATAAAAAATAGCACAATGACTCAACGTGCAAAAAAAAAAATGGTATAAATACTAAGTTTTGAATTTTAAAATTGTATATGGATTCTTTATTAGTTATTGAATTTTAAAATTTGGAAGAACATTTAGTCATTTAGCTCGGTATTTTTTTCCAATTTTCATTTGAACAATATTGGTTATTGTATTCGATAGCTTTTGACATATTTGTCGTTACGAAGATGTGTCGTTATGAGATTATAAGTGTTACATATTTAAAATAATAATTTTTTTTTTGTGAAAAATAAAATAACAAATTCATTCATAAAATTATGGTTAAAGGTGTAAATTTGTCATATAGTAAACTCAAATCAATAATATTATCTTTTTTTTTTTGCATTAATTTTGCCCTCGAATTTATTCAATAGTATCAATTTTGTTCATTGACCAACGTTAACTGTTAACATGCTGACGTTGCAATTAACGATACTGATGTGGTAATATACTATGCTGACATGGCAGTACATGTGTAATGATCACGTAGCAGAGGGGGTTTAATTGATTTTTTTAACTAACTTCGAGGGTATAATTGATTTTTTTGCTAAATTTAGTGACATAACTGATTTTAATGGAAAGTTCGATAACTTATTTAATATTTAAGCTAAAAATGAATTTAAGAAATTATTATAATTTTAAAAAGATTAAATATAGAAAAATAAAATTTTAAAATTAAAGTTAATTTAATCAATTTATTTTGTTTTTAATAAAATTAGATAAATATTTTTTTTGAGTTAAACTTTTACAAATATAATATATAAAAAATCGATTAACAAATTAGTGTAAATTAATTATGCCCTCGAAATCAGTTAAAAAAATTAATTCAGTCAATCTACCACATCACCATCACACGTGTACTACTACATCAACATTGTTGACTGTCACGTCAATACTGTTAACAATCACGTCAATAAGTTAACGGTCAACGTCAGTCAAAGCACAAAACTGATACAAATGAATGACTCCAAAAACAAAATTAATACAAAAACAGTACACTTAACATTACTAATTTGAATTTACTACATGAGCAAGTTTACGGCCTAAGAATATATAGAATCAAAGTGAATACATTATATTACATATGTAAGAATTTTTTTCGAGATTTTTTTGGAATTTTCCAAATTGTATTATTTTTAAAAAATTTCAAAATAAAAAAATAAATCATGTGTTAGAATCCAAAATCAAAATTTAGACACCTAACCGAAAATTACAGTTTGTGCTCATAAACAACGGTTAAGTCTTTTAAAAACGACCCTCAAATTTCAACGGAAAGAAGAAACAAAAAATCCGAAGCTCACCAATCTTAGGAAGAGAGCTGGTTTATGTAAAATTAATACTTAGAACTCAGCAGCATAGTGTTTTTCGATTCGGCCTTCGGTTTAGCTTCAGATCCGAGCATCGTCGGGCGGTCGTCATGTCATCCTACCTATTCTTCACCGTCCGATCATCATTCTCTCTTCTCGCCTTCGTTTTTCTCTTCATTTCTCCGGTTTTCGCTTCCGAGTCAGATCACAAGGTATAATCTCTCATTTTACCTCTTGCCTCTACTCTTAACCTTAACGTTGACATTTAAGATATGTTTTTTTTTCGTGTAATTCTCTTCATCTATTTTAACTCAGATCTGCGAACTTTTTAGTTGTTAGGTTCGTGTATTGACATTGAATTGAACAAATTTGTGTTTTACGTGTCATTTGGGGCGTTTATTATACACAAATTTGTTACTATGTTGTTTCCATTATCAGGTGTAAAATGTGGATCTCTGATGTATGATTTCTTAATGTAATTTATCTACAAAATGTTCGAAACATGTAATGTAAAAGTTGTTATGCACGCTTGAGCTGTATCATTTCCTAGTTGAGTTTAGCCAGTTAAGTTACAGTAGATAACTCTGATTGTAGCGAAGCTGGCACGGAGATGTTATATCATTTTTTTTTCATGTTTAGAAGTAGTTCTCAGACTTTTCCTGTTTTCCAGCTCTTTGTTTGTTGGGTTAATTAATATTATTTTTAATTGGTTTTCAATTGGTTCTTCTTGAAAGAGTTAGACAGGTTTTTTTGACGAAAAGAGTTAGACAGGGTTCACTGTGATATACTCGTGGGAACTCTTCGATATCTTTGCATTTGCATGATTAATGCCCTGCCGTATTAAGCTTTCCTAGTCACCATAATAGCTGGTGAAATGTCTCAGCTGGAATAGTGAGAAAGAATATTATTGATATTTGCAGCCTTCTGCCCTTGATTAGGTATAAGGTCATGCTTTTCTTGAATACTCTGGGTGAGTAGATTGGAAATTTGTTTATACGGTTTCTGATGATTGGAATTTTTTTTTATTTGAGTTGTTTGGGGTTTAGGCTTCACAAAATTTCTCTACGTATCATTCTGAATGCCAATATGTCTTGAGATCAATGTACCATCATCATGCCCTGTGTGTCCTTGTATTAAAAATAAAATCATATTTTTTCTCAGTAAGAACTTAAGATTATACTTAAACTCCAAGTGTGTTCGATATTTAGATTTTTTGTTGTTGTTATATGTTGTTAGTCTGTACTAATTTTGTGTTGTGTTCCTCTACTTCAATAGTTGTGTGTAAATTTTATCAATTCTCCTCTTTTACTCCTTGCAGTATCAACCCGATGATCCAGGTACTCTATGGGTAAATAAAGTTGGTCCGTATAACAATCCACAAGAAACATATAACTATTACATCCTTCCTTTCTGTCTTCCGGGCACCAATCCGGCTCACAAATGGGGTGGTCTTGGTGAGGTCCTTGGTGGAAATGAACTGATCGATAGCCAAATTGATATAAAGTTCCAAAGTATGTATCTTTTTCGTTGTTAGACTCTTAATTTGATTGTTGCAAGTTCTTTAATAACTTTTTTCTATGTCTTTGACTTTTATATTTTCTTTTGCTCCTCTTGTTTTGTTCTTCAACAGAGAATGTGGAAAAAGGTACCATTTGTCAACTGAAACTTGATGAGGCAAAGGTCAAAGAGTTCAAGGACGCAATTGAGAACAATTATTGGTTTGAATTCTTCATCGGTATGTTTAGCTTTTCATTGTTTTATACTCCATAAAACTAGTAACTGTACACAAATAGATTTAGAAAGACATTGATACTTGGCAGCTCAGATGTGTACCAAAAATCACAGTATTTGAAAGCTTCGGGAGGTTGTTGTTCTGTTTGTGGCCTGTGGGGTGGGAGTTGTGGTGGGCAGTGAAAAATCCAAGGTCATTCATGCTGCCTTCGGAGGAGCATGCTCCATTATGAACATAATAAAATGTCTAAAATGTTCCATGCATGTTGGGAATTAGATAGATGCTGGGTGTGGATAAGTTACTGCCACATTACATGCGTTGATTCCAGACTCCAGTAATAGATGGAAATGATTTTTATGCACACTTGTGTTTGGTAAAATTGTCTACAAGGTTTCTCCTCCCTCTGATCCATTTCTAAAAAATGTCTTTTGCCGTAAGTTGTCAACTCTACTGCCGATCACCTAATCAGCTATGCATTTTTTTTTCATAATGCAAAGAAAACAAAGGTTTATTATTTGCTATACAAAAATCTTATGGACCTTTGTTGGTTGCATGGTTATGGATTGTTGCATAATGCAAGCTAGAAATACATTTGAAATCATGTAACTAGATATGAAAAGCAAGGATCCATAGGTGCTTTCTCTTGGTATGCATGTCTGATTGAAGGGTTTAAGGGATAATTTTGTTGTGATGGCTTGTTTTGTTCGAGCACTTACTATATCTTCCTTGCCTTTTTGTTGCTGCCATGTTTCTACTCTTTGCAATGCTGAAATTTCAGATGACCTGCCTTCATGGGGTAAGCATTATCCCCTTTCTGTTCCTTTTCTTTGGTTTACTAATCCTTATTTAACTTGATACTGAAGAATTTATCTTAAACTTTTTAGGCTTTGTTGGCGAGCTGCATCCTGATAAGAACAGTGATAATGGAAAGCATGTACTCTACACACATAAGAATATTGTTATTAAATACAATAAGGATCAGGTTTGTGATTCCTTATATATGTATGACTCCCATTCTGTATTTTTGGATCTGCTGTTGTCATTGACCACTGTTCATTCTCGTAGATTATTCATGTCAATCTCACTCAGGAGAGTCCAAAGCCACTGGAAGCAGGGAGAACATTAGACTTGACATATTCTATCAAATGGATTCCAACTAATGTCACTTTTACTGGTTCTCTTTGATGTCTATTTAGACTATCCTTTCTTTGAGCATCAAGTAAGTACTGTTATTGGTGATTGCTTTCTTCTTCATTTGACCCTTTTTTGTTTTCTTTTCTCTCAGCATCAAATTGTCATTTATCTTCTTAAATCTTGCATTGGGTTATTCTGTTTTCTTGTAATTTCATTTGAGTTTAAACTACATGTTGCAATATGCGGATCCATTGGTTCTCTGTTTTCAATTCGTTCATGATGGTTATCTTCCTCGCTGGTTTGGTATCAATGATCTTGATGCGAACTCTGAGAAATGACTATGCTAAGTATGTTCGGGAAGATGATGATCTAGAAACTTTGGTGATGATACCTGGACCCTTCCTTTTTCCTTTTTTAAAGGAAAGTTCTGTTATCTGAACATTCATGTTTTCCTTGCTATTTCACCTATGTTCTCAGGAAAGGGATGTGAGTGAAGAATCTGGTTGGAAACTTGTCCATGGTGATGTTTTCCGGCCACCTTATAACTTGGCTCTGCTTTCTGCTTTGTTGGCACAGGAGCCCAGCTAGTGTTGCTTGTTCTCCTTGTCATCTTATTGGCAATTGTGGGAACATTGTATGTCGGGTAAGTTGAGAAGCTAGTATGAACTCAAAATTTGTGAGAGTTGTTGAACATAAATATTTGTTTCTCTTGGATTCCACTTTTATGCATATAAATTCAAGCATGAATGCATGGAGCTCTTCATGGGATCCCCGTATTTATGAGCCTTTCTTTTCTATAACATAGTTAGGGTTGATCATAGTGTTTTGTAATTCATACTATGAACCGCATTGCTATTTGTTTTTTTTTTCCATTTCAGCTTTTTGACTATTAATAATCTTATACAATGATTATTTTGTTCAGGAGAGGAGCAATTTTCACTACTTTTATACTGTGTTATGCTTTTACATCTTTCATTTCTGGTTATGTGAGTGGTGGGATGTACTCACGCAATGGGGGTATGTGCTTTATCCCTTAGCTATTCTTGTTTGCATATGTTCTCTCTACTTATGGATCATTCATTCTAAAAGTTTGGGTTCTTTTGTTTCAGGTAAAAATTGGATATAGTCAATGATCCTTACTGCGTGTCTGTTCCCATTTATGTGCTTTGGGATTGATTTCATCTTGAACACAATCGCTATCTTTTATAGATCTCTAGCAGCCATTCCTTTTGGTACAATGGTGGTTGTATTCGTAATTTGGGCTTTCGTTTCATTCCCCTTGGCCCTTCTTGGTACAGTTGTTGGAAGAAACTGGAGTGGTGCTCCAAATAATCCCATGCCGTGTGAAGACCATTCCTCGCCCAATTCCAGGGAAGACTGTGGCGAAGTGCGAATTACGTGCTCCAAACCACTCATCTTCAGCAAAATGCGATGGGAGAGGACTGTGGCGAAGTAACTACCATAAAAACAGACGAAAAGATGGACATAAAAACATTAAGTATGGTTTCTGATGAAACAAAACACAAAATTAAAGAAAATTAAAAAAATTCGTAAAAAGATGAGACATGTTTATATAAATCAACTTAAAAATTAAATATCAACCGACAATATAAAAGCAGTCGTTGGAGGCGACACTTGTGAAGAAGAAACAACTAAAAATAATGTATAAAAACAACTACTTTAAAGAGAATGTGTTGGTTGAGAACTTGATAATAAGTGAGTTAAATTTTAGGACGAAAAAAAAAATGCTTGGTATTTTATATGAATACTGTAGACTAAAAGAGGCATAAGAACTTGAGACAATTGAGGTAGATATATATATATATATTTATAAAAAAAATGATTGAAAATAGTTAATAAACTTTTTTTTGAATTTGAAATAAGTTAAAAATAACGATTTAAGATATTTTTCAACTTAGTTAAATTTAAAAACTTAAAAAGCTATCAATCAAGTCTTTTATTATTCTTGGATACGCACATAATTTCAATAAAGTAAAACCAATATTCAAAAGTTAGGCAAAGTTGATCGGCATTGGGAGGTAAGGGAGTCTAATAAAGTTGCTGACAGTTTAGTCAAGATGTCGAGGGATTTTTCGCTTAGTAATAGAGTGTTTCTTGATCCGTCGGAAATAGTGGTCCAGGCGTTACCAGTTGATATATTCTTATAATTAGTTTATTATTATTATTATTTGTATTTTTTCGGTTAAATTTAAAAGAATTATTAACGAGAAAAAGTTAGGCAAAGTTCTTGTGCTTGCGAGTCCAATAATGTATAATTTCTTATAAATAAAGTTCTTACGGTTTCTCTAAAGAACACGCGATTTAATTTTTTGAAAAATATAAAACAATTATTTTGGTCATATTCTATTTCTGAAATACTTTAAACTTTAACGTTTTATTTTGAGTAAAAATAACTCATTTGTTAATGAAAATTATTAGTCAACCAATGATAAACAATTTAAAATTACATGACAGAATATAACATCGGCAAACAATAATTTTATAGAACTATTTTTTGACTGATGTGTCAATTTGTAAAATCAACACATTTGTCTATATGACACTGCTATGTCAACATGCATTGTCATATAAGTTTGCTACGTCATTTAAATCCATTTATCATTAGTTGACTGATAATTTTCATACAAAAAAAATCATTCTAAGATAACATAAAATATTGAGAGTTAAAGTGATTCAAAAAAGACATAATCATTTATATTTATAAATTTTGAACATTTAATAAATTAATTTATGTTTTCATAAGTAATTACAGCATTGATATAATAAGGCAAAAAGCCACAAATATTATGTTCAATTATCCCCTAAAAAAATATGATACAAGCCAGTTTAATTCTAAAAATATTATATTTTATAATAATTTTAAATATGATAGCAGAGGTACAATCTATGAATAGTAATTTTATTTATTCAAATAAAAAATTGAAAACGGTAACAAAAGGTAATGTATATGAACATTGCAACAATTAAAAACGATACCAAAAGTCTGTCTTTGATTTTTTATTCTAATAAATGAAAATACTATTTATAGACGGTAGAAAATACTATAATCTTCAAAAGTAATGTAAAAAATATAATATTTTAAAAAATAAATTAGCTTGTGACATATTTTGGGGAAAAAACTTGACAATATTTATGTCTTTTTGTCTAATAATAAGCAGCATGGAGAACATGATCATTTATCTAATTTAGATTTATAGAAATATTTTAGCATCATCCAAGGACCGCATAGCGCAGTGGATTAGCGCGTCTGACTTCGGATCAGAAGGTCGTGGGTTCGACTCCCACTGTGGTCGTTTTTTTTATAATTGGTTTTTAATCAACCCAGCGGGCCAAATCTAGGGCTTGAGCTTGGGCTTTAATTTCAAATCTTGTAACGTTACCACCTCCTGGGAATCAGATCGGATCCTTTAGGGTTTTAGAGATCTGTAACTCTCTCATCTTCTTCCAGCTTTGTAAATCAAACATTGTCGTTCATTCTGTTGTGAATCTAAACCAAATTTGTTCTTCTCCAATCTTTTTAACTGTTAAAGTTCCTTTTATTGCCAAAAAAATGGCTTCATCGGGGCAGCCATCGTCGCTCAAAAGAAGAGATGCGTCATCGACGAGAGAAGGAGACCAGCTTACCATTACCCCTCTAGGCGCTGGCAATGAAGTTGGTCGTTCTTGCGTTTACATGACTTACAAGAGCAAAACTGTACTGGTATGCTTGCTAATGATTCCTTTTATTCGCACATTTTGTTCTATTTTACAGCGGAATTTGTTTATAATCTTACTTTTTTTCTCATTTTAAATGATAGTTTGATTGTGGAATTCATCCTGCTTACTCGGGTATGGCTGCTTTGCCGTATTTCGATGAGATTGATCCTTCAACAATAGATGTTCTTCTTATCACCCAGTATGCCTTTCCCCTTCTATTTTGTGTTAATTTATGGTTCAAATTTGGTACTGGGTAGAGTTTAACTGTTATGCATTTCATTTTCTTTTGCCATTTGCTCAGCTTTCACTTGGATCATGCTGCCTCTCTTCCATATTTTCTAGAGAAGGTTTGTTTCTTTGGGAGTAAAGTTATCCTCTAAGTTTTACTTACCTGGTTATGTTTAAGAACTAATGTGTTCATATTTCCGACCAGACCACGTTCAGAGGTAGAGTTTTTATGACTCATGCAACGAAAGCTGTTTATAAGCTTCTTCTGACTGATTATGTTAAAGTGAGCAAAGTTTCTGTTGAAGACATGTTATTTGATGAACAAGACATTAACCGTTCCATGGATAAAATCGAGGTATATATTCTTGGTTTTCCATTTCTTCCGATGTTTAGTGTCCTGTTGGGGGGTAGATTTGCTTTGAAGGTATTTTGAATTAAATGATGGAAAGCTATGGGTTCTGTAACTTGACTGCAGGTTATTGATTTCCACCAAACTGTGGAAGTAAATGGCATTAAGTTCTGGTGCTACACTGCTGGGCATGTTCTTGGTGCTGCTATGTTTATGGTTGACATTGCTGGTGTACGAGTGCTCTACACGGGAGACTATTCCCGTGAAGAAGATCGTCATCTCCGTGCTGCTGAGCTGCCACAGTTCTCTCCTGATATATGTGTAATTGAAGCCACTTATGGTGTCCAGCTCCATCAACCCCGACACATTCGGGAGAAGCGATTCACTGATGTTATCCATTCTACTCTTTCTCAAGGGGGTCGTGTTCTAATCCCAGCGTTTGCCCTTGGTCGTGCCCAGGAACTTCTGTTGATCCTTGATGAGTATTGGTCAAGCCACCCTGAGCTTCACAACTTTCCTATATATTATGCTTCCCCACTTGCAAAAAAGTGTATGGCTGTTTATCAGACGTACATACTTTCCATGAATGAGAGAATTCGGAACCAGTTTGCAAACTCAAACCCCTTCAAGTTCAAGCACATTTCTCCGTTAAATAGCATTGAGGAATTTGGTGATGTAGGTCCATCTGTTGTAATGGCAAGTCCAGGTGGTCTTCAGAGTGGGCTGTCACGCCAACTCTTTGACAAGTGGTGTTCCGATAAGAAAAATGCCTGTGTTATACCTGGTTATGTTGTCGAAGGGACGCTTGCGAAAACGATTATTAATGAACCAAAGGAAGTGACGCTCATGAATGGTCTCAGTGCTCCTTTAAACATGCAGGTTCATTACATTTCGTTTTCTGCCCATGCAGACTATGCTCAGACTAGTACATTCTTGAAAGAGCTTATGCCTCCCAACATAATTCTTGTTCATGGAGAAGCAAATGAGATGGGAAGACTCAAACAGAAGCTTATCACCGAGTTTACTGATGGCAACACCAAAATTATTACCCCTAAGAACTGTCAGTCTGTCGAGATGTATTTTAGCTCAGAGAAAATGGCTAAGACCATTGGAAGATTGGCTGAAAAGACCCCAGAAGTAGGTGAATCTGTTAGTGGCGTTCTGGTAAAGAAAGGTTTCACATACCAGATAATGGCTCCCGATGATCTCCATATCTTCTCACAACTTTCAACCGCAAATATCAGTCAGAGGATTACCATCCCATTCACTGGTGCCTTTGGTGTGATAAAGCATAGACTCGAGCAGATATATGAGAGTGTGGAATCTTCAACAGATGAAGAATTTGGGGTTCCAACATTGCGAGTGCACGATAGAGTGACCATGAAGCAGGATTCAGATAAGCACATCTCATTGCATTGGACATCAGATCCCATAAGTGACATGGTGTCAGATTCCGTTGTGGCATTGGTTCTGAACATTAGCCGGGAGATCCCTAAGGTAGTAGCCGAGTCCGAGGCTGTAAAAACGGACGAAGAAAATGGGAAGAAAGCAGAAAAGGTTATTCATGCTCTCCTGGTTTCACTCTTTGGGGATGTCAAACTAGGAGAGAACGGAAAGCTTATGATAATTGTTGATGGGAATGTGGCTCATCTTGATAAACAGAGTGGGGATGTCGAGAGCGAAAACGAAGGTCTAAAGGAGAGAGTAAAGACGGCTTTTCGTCGAATTCAAAACGCAGTAAAACCAATACCTCTCTCAGCATCATAGTTTTATCTCTAGTATCTTCGGATTTACTGGTCCGTCTTTGAATATAATTGAATTTGAGGATAGATTTTGGATTCGCGAAATTGCATATTGAAGTTGTTTTCCATGCTTATTGCCAAAAACTAATTCCCAGTTTGTACTGCTTAGCACGGTAGCTGTTCCATGTATGATGGCTTTATTTCTATTCTTGATTCATTTGAACGTCAACTTACATCCTGCTTTCTTTGGTTAGAAAATTGATTTTTTTTTAATTCACTTGAGGAAAAGGAAAGATGTTTCTGCACATTGAATAATAGTCTTAAATATTGAATACTATAATTGTGTCAAATTTAAGGTTTCGGAGGAAGATTGGACTGGATAATATTTGATAATTTCTGATTATGAGAGTTTCTAATTGAAACTACTTAACAGATTATTTGGCAACGTTAGAATTTCTCATATTTGCTGCAATGTAAGGTGTTCATCTGTCAACGGTGATTTGCTTTTGTTAGGGCATGTGAGTTGTAAAAAATGTAAAGGTGCAAAACAATTATAAAAAAAAAACACAATTACGAGATCTATTAATTGGTTTAGTGGAAAAATATGCTTATATTATCCCATCTTGTTCGAATAAATGTCTGTTGAGTTGATTGAGCTCGAATCCTTCAACCGAATTGCTTGCCAAGTGGTGGAGAAGTCGATTTTTGGGTGTTGGTGGTGGAAGCAAAAAATAAAGGAAATAACACAAGGATTTAGAGTGGTTCGGCTTTCTAACCAAAGCCTACATCCACTACCTTAGTTTCCCCACTAAGGATTTCAACCAATTCACTAAGAATTTTTCCCTTTTTTCTAGGCTTAGGAGGCAACCTTTACAATCCTAGATTCACTCACAAAGTCTAACATCCAAAGCTCACAAACCGAGCTTTGGGATCACTCTTAAACAAGAGAATTCGTAAGCAAACTGAAATCCCTCTTAAAGGTGTTTGTTTGCACTCTAAAGCTCACTCACTCACTCAAACCTAAACACTTGAGCAAATATAACAATTAAAGCTCACAAGTGTTTTCTATATAAAGAATGAGAATTAAAAGCCCTAAGACAATTTTGGCATCATAATATTGTTGACAATTGATTCATTAGTTGTTGTTGAAGCTTGAAGGGTCCTTTTATAGTCACAATTGAGTTCCTAGCCGTTAAAGATCGTTGGGATTGAATTGGAGCCGTTGGAGGCTTTATTTCCCGTAATAAATGCAGTTCTGCAGCTTTCCGTATCGGTACCCGTGTACCCGTATCAGTACAGGTACTAGCCGTTATGCACAATCTAGCTGCCCGTATCAGAACGCATTGGGTCGTATCGGTACGCCGTATCCGTTTCGGTACGCCCTGCAATTCAAATAGCCGTTGGGAAATAGCAGTTGGGGGTAGTTGAAATCTGGATCGGTACGCGTACAAGCGTATCGGTACGATCCTACACGTATCGGTACGGTCAAGCCTGTACCGGTACGGTTTTTCGGTTCTGGAAAATCACTGTGGCTTGAAACCCTTAGCCGTATCGAAATGGGGTATACCGTATTGGTACGCCTGTGTTGAAAACAACATTTTGGTTACTTTAAAAATGTTTAAAACATTTCCAAAACATCTAAAAAATTTCTCAAACTTATTTTCAAGTTGTTTGGACTTAAAACCATTTTTGAAACCTTTTCAAATTAGTCCAAACTATTTTTCAATTATTATATCAAAACATAAATCCTAACAATCTCCCCTTTTTTGATATAATAAAACCAACTTTAAAATTGTTTTTGAGATTCTCTCCCTTAGTAAAAATAAAATTTGAATAAGGGATTAATTGTTGAAAGTCTTATAAGCTCCCCTTATTTATTTGAAAAATCAATTTTTCAAAACATTATCCCATTTTTTGTTATATCAAAAATGGTTATAACTTTAAAGACCAATAACAATGGAGAGTTAAGAAAAATTTATAAAAATGAATTTTGTTTTAAAATTGGCTCCCTCTTACTCAAGCATCATTCAAATGTTAGTCTAACATAAATGACAAACTAGTTGAATTAAAATAAATAAATCAAATTAAACTAAATAAAATTCAACTAATTTTACCATACTTGAATCAAATGGAGGATGTGGAGCATTCCTTCTTCAAGTGTTCTTCCTTTGTGTGTATAGAGCTCCCCCTCAGTTTCATCACTTGTTGATCAAAGCTCCATCACACCTAAACAAGACAATCAAAAAGATTTTGGTATCCTAATTGCTTTGGATCCATAGACATTAGTAGTACATAATTTAGTCCCCTTAGGAATATATTTTTCAATTTCATCATTTTTAGTTGAAGTAATTAGTCTTTTTCGGACCCAAATACTTTTAAAAAAATTCATTCAAAAATCTAGGAGCACTAGATTGTCTCACATAAAAATTTGATTTTCTAAAATCATTTTTTTTTGTAATTCCATGAAAATCAAAATCTTTTTCTTTCTTAAGATCATCTACTTTCTTTTAATGATTTTTTTCTAAACTTTGAAGCAAATTTTGTAAATTTAAAACTTTAAGTTCAAAATCTTTGATTTTTACTTCAAATTCCAAATTAGTTTTTAAAAGCAAATCATTTTCGATTTTCAATTTTGAAATCATCTTTTTATTTTTCGAAAATGAAGTCTTGAACTCAAAAACCAATTGGTCATAGGCTTCTTGTAACTCATCAAAAGTATATGCATTTGAGTTTGAACAACATGAGTTAGAAGTTACCTCCCCATCGTTTAGGGCCATTAAGCATAGGTTGGCTTCTTCATCGGTGGAGTCTTCATCACTCCATGTAGCCACATATACTTTCTTTGATGATGATCCCTTCATGTTGAAGCGAGGGAAATTGTATTTGGTGTGCCTCATCTTCTTGCAATTTGAACACTTGGGGTAATCCACCATCTTCTTCTTCGATTCATGCTTGGATTCTTCTTTGTTGGTCTTCATGAATCGGGCAAATTCTTTGAAGATATAGGCAATCTCTCCATCCTCACTTTCCTCATCACTTGATTTTTCTTGGTTGCTTGTGGAGGATTTAAGAGATATAATGTTGAGATCTTCGATTCCAAGCTCTTTGATTTTATTCTCCTTTTCCCTTCTCAAGGGTTGAGACATCATCTCATGGGTAAGAAGATATCCTATGAGCTCGTCAAGCCTGAGCTTCTTCAAATCTTTAACTTTAATTATGGCCGTCTTCTTGCTCTCCCATGATTCGGGAAGTGAGTAAAGTAACTTCCGAATGAGCTTTTCTTCCAGAATCTCCTCTCTAATACTTTTGAGTTGATTGACGATTGTAGAGAACATGTTGAACACGCTCTTGATGTATTCATATGGGTCCATCTTGAAGTTTTTGTATTCGAGGTTGAGTAGATCAATCTTTGTCTCCTTCACCTCATTTGTACCTTCATGGATTGCTTCAAGCTTGTCCTATAACTCATTGGCACTCTCACAAGAAGATACTTTGGCATACTTATCTGGGTCCAATGCACAAAATAGAATGTGCAGAGCCTTGCAATTGAGCTCCATCTTCTTGCGATCTTTCACGTTTCATTCTGCCTTGCTTCGATTTGGAACGAACGATCCATCTTCAACTATGTTCCAAAGACGGTAGTCATTGCTTTTCATGAAGAACATCATTTTATGCTTCCAACAAGCATAGTGATCACCATTTAAGAAGGGCGATTTGTCGATGGATAACGCCATGGAAATCGGTTGACTTGTTTGATGGTCGAGCTTGCCGGATCACCTCAATAGGATGTGTAATAACCCGTTCCCCCGACCCAAACAAATAACCAAACCCATTAGGCCCTTAACAGAACCAGCCCAAACCTAAACTAAGTAGGCCCATTAGCCTAACCAAATACCCATACCCGTTTACCCAAATTACAACCCATGAGCCATACCAGAAAAACCCTAAGTGCTAAAATACCTTATTCCTAATATCCCTCTGTCACCGCTGCCACTGTCTTCCACGGCCGCCGCCGACTGCCATTTCGAACCCTAAAAAAACCTACCCCCAAATTAACCAAACCAGATGAACCAAACCCTAACTAAATCTATACCTAAATCAAACCCTAATAACCTAAACCTACCCTTAACCTGACAAAATCATACCCTAGCCGACCTGCCATCTGCAAAATTTGGCAATCCAAATCCATCAACATCTGCAGCAGGCAAAGGAGTATTATTATTTTGTTGTAAAATTTGGTTATATAAGAACCGAAATGAGAAATAAAAAGGGGGTCAGTTGTTCGGAAAAAAAATAGTTTTAGAGTCATATTAGAGAGAAAAAATAGAGATTTTAGAGGGGTTTTTGAGATTCAAAAATTGTAAAAGGGGAATTTCAGTTCGGAAATTTAAGAAAAAAATAAAAGGTTTTCGGAAATTAAAGATTCAAAAAAAATTCAGAGTACCTTCTTCTTTCCTTTCGAATCAAAGCAAACGTTTTTGATATTTTTGTTCAAACCAAAAATCAAACTAAGAGTAAAAAAAGGGTTTTTGTTTTAAAATTTTGAAAAAAAAGGGTAAAAGGCTCGAAATCTTCCCTTACTGGTCGTATAGCGCCGTCATGAGGCTGCATGTCTGCCGTGAGGCTTAAAGCCGATGAACGGCCGCGAAAGTGGTGAGAGGAGCGGCCGCCGTGAGAGAGAGTAGAGGAGATGCGATAATTTTTTAGGGTTTTGTTTATCGGCTCGAAATGAAAAATATAACTTATCCTATGTTTTAAACCGATGCAAACAAAACGACACCATTTTGGTGTCTGACCCGCGCGGTGACCCGTAACCCAGGAAGGATCCTCGTGTGTTTAATGGGCAAATTGCCTTCCAGGCCCCTAGACTATTTTCCTGCTTTCACTGGTGGTCATGGGTTTATTTCGCTTTCAGTCCTTCCTCTTTTAATTTCCTTTTAATTCCGTCTTTTCCTGTTTGGTTTATTTACTTTCCGTGTCCTGTAACTTTTATTTCAGCTTGATTAGGTCCCTGTGATGTTGCATTTAATTTCCAGCACCTAATTTCTGCCTATTTATGTTTCGGCCCGCATATTTTGCATGTGTTTCATTTTAATCCTCGGATTTGTATTATTTTAGGCTATGTAATTTCATGATCAATGCATTTTGGTCTGTAATCCCTAGTTTCATGTAATATTAGTATAGGTCCATATATTATCATTATTATTATTATTATTCACATATAAAGCATAATATTTTGAGTAAGTATTTTATATAAAATATGTATGTTTTTACCTATGATTTATTTTTATAAAAAATTAGTTTTTGTATAGTTTTATTAATACTTATTTTCCTTTAAAGATTATGTATATAATGTGAGAATAAATATTTATTTTTGTAAATATATATATAATACTAACTAAATATATATAAGTATATCTTTAATAAATAAAAAGTATATTTTACTATATATATATATTTTAAATATGTACATAAAATAAAAATAAATACTTGATTTTGTAAATGATATATACAAGCTATTAACTTAAAATATATATAATTTTTTAATATAATTATTAAGTATATTTTATCATAAATGGTACATAGTTAGGTATATATAATTATAAAGCATTAAATGGCATCTTTTTTTAGATAAATTAGGGATTAAGGTAATATTCATTTATTTAGGGGGTTCGAGAATTAGTGTCTCGGGCGTAAAGGAATGCGACCATCTCGATATCCCTAAATAAAAGGATATCCTTATCATTTTAGGGTACGATATTTAAGGGAATTTTCTTTTATTTAAAGAGTCGAGAAATCATTTTTCGGGCGTAAAGGGAAGTAAAATTTCTCGGTTATTCTAAATAACGGAATGTCCCTTTAAATATTTAGAACATTCTCATGCATTTAAGAACCGCATTTTAAATTTTATTCGAATTCGAAATTTCCAACGCCAAGACTTTCAATATTCGACTAGGTACCAATTTTTGGGCGGTGTGGGGGTGTTCATCCTTCCCCATCCGTAACCGACTACCGGACCTAAATATTTTTATCTATGGTTTTATCGGTGTCCGGTCTACCATTTTTTAAATGATCGGTGGCGACTACATATTTAATTTCCAAACCGGGCGAGGTTTTTTTAAACAATTAAAGAAGAAATTTTAAAACCGAATAAAGTGAGCGCCGGACGGATTTGGGTGATTATAGCTGGCGACTCCGCTGGGGACGTTTTTTAAATAAAAAGAGAGTCAAGCAAATAACCAAACCCATCAGGCCCTTAACAGAACTGGCCCAAACCTAAACTAAGCAAGCCCATTACCCTAACCAAATACCCAAACCCGTTTACCCAAATTACAACCCATGACCCAGACCAGAAAAAACTTAAGTGCTAAAATACCCTAACCCTAATATCCCTTTGATGCCGCTGCCACTGTCTTCCACGGCCGCCGTCGGCCGCCATTTCGAACCTTAAAAAAACCTACCCCCCAATTTAACCAAACCAGATGAACCAAACCCTAACTAAATCTATACCCAAATCAAACTCTAATAACCTAAATCTACCCCTAACCCGACAAAATCATGTCCTAGCCGACCTACCATCTGCAAAATTCGGCTATCCAAATCCATCAACATCTGCAGCAGGCAAATGAGTATTATTATTTTGTTGTAAAATCCGGTTATATAAGAACCGAAATGAGAAACAAAAAGGGGGTCAGTTGTTCGGAAAAAAATAGTTTTAAGGTCATATTATAGAGAGAAAAATAGAGATTTCAGAGGGGTTTTTGAGATTCAAAAATTATAAAAGGGGAATTTCAGTTCGAAAATTTAAGAAAAAAATAAAAGGTTTTCAGAAATCAAAGATTCAAAAAAATTCAGAGTACCTTATTCTTTCCTTTCGAATCAAAGCAAACGTTTTTGATATTTTTGTTCAAACCAAACATCAAACTAAAAGTAAAAAAAAAATGGGTTTTTGTTTTAAAAATTTGAAAAAAAGGGTAAAAGGTTCGAAAGCTTCCCTTACCGGTCGTATAGCGCCGTCATGAGGTTGCATGTCCGCCGTGAGGCTTAAAGTTGATGAACGGCCGCGAAAGTGGTGAGGAGAGGGGTAGCCGTGAGGGAAAGTAGATGAGATAATTTTTTAGGGTTTTGTTTATCAGTTCGAAATGAAAAATATAACTTATCCTATGTTTTAAACCGGTGCAAACAAAAAACACCGTTTTGGTGTCTGACCCACGCGGTGACCCGTAACCCATGATGGATCCGCGTGTGTTTAATGGGCAAATTGCCTTTCAGGCCCTTAGACTATTTTCCCGCTTTCACTGGTGGTCATGGGTTTATTTCACTTTCAGTCTTTCCTCTTTTAATTTCCTTTTAATTCCGTCTTTTCCTGTTTGGTTTATTTACTTTCCGTGTCTTGTAACTTTCATTTCAGTTTGATTAGGTCCATGTGATGTTGCATTTAATTCTCAGTACCTCATTTCTGCCTCTTTACGTTTCAACCCGCATATTTTGCATGTGTTTCATTTTAATAATGGGATTTGTATTATTTTAGGCTATGTAATTTCATGATCAATGCATTTTGGTCTGTAATCCATAGTTTCATGTAATATTAGTGTAGGTCCATATATTATCATTATTATTATTATTATTCACATATAAAGCATAATATTTTGAGTAAGTATTATATGTTAGTATAATATATAAAATATGTATGTTTACCTATGATTTATTTTTTATAAAAAATTAGTTTTTGTATAGTTTTATTAATACTTATTTTCCTTTAAAGATTATGTATATAATATGAGAATAAATATTTATTTTTGTAAATATATATAATACTAACTAAATATATATAAGTATATTTTTAATAAATAAAAAGTATATTTTACTATAAATATATATTTTTTAAATATGTACATAAAATAAAAATAAATACTTGATTTTGTAAATGATATATAAAAGCTATTAACTTAATATATATATATATATAATTTTTTAATATAATTATTAAGTATATTTTATCATAAATGGTACATAGTTAGGTATATATAATTATAAAGCATTAAATGGCATCATTTTTAGATAAATTAGGGATTAAGGTAATATTTATTTATTTAGTGGGTTCGAGAATTAGTGTCCCGGGCGTAAATGGATGCGACCATCTCAATATCCCTTAATAAAATGATATCCTTACCATTTTAGGGTACGGTATTTAAGGAAATTTTCTTTTATTTAAAGACTCAAGAAATCATTTTTCGGGCGTAAAGGGAAGTGAAATTTCTCTGTTATTCAAAATAACGGAACGTCCCTTTAAATATTTAGAACATTCTCGTGCATTTAAGAACCGCATTTTAAATTTTATTTGAATTCGAAATTTCCAACGTTAAGAGTTTCAATATTCGACTAGGTACCAATTTTTGGGCGGCGTGGGAGTGTTCATCCTTCCCCATCCGTAACCGACTCCCGGACCTAAATATTTTTATCTTTGGTTTTATCAGTGTCCGGTCTACCATTTTTTAAATGATCGGCGGCGACTCCATATTTAATTTCCAAACCGAACGGGTTATTTTAAACAATTAAAGAAGAAATTTTAAAACCGAATAAAGTGAGCGCCGGGCGGATTTGGGTGATTACATGATGTCAATCCTTCTAGATTGGGCCTCGCTCTGATACCAATTGGTGAGTTGATTGAGCTTGAATTCCTTCAACCGAATTGTTTGCCAAGTGGTGGAGAAATCGATTTTTGCATGTTGGTGGTGGAAGCAAAAGATAAAGGAAATAACACAAGGGTTTAGAGTGGTTCGACTTTCTAACCAAAGCATGCATCCACTACCTTAGCTTCCCCACTAAAGATTTCAACCAATTTACTAAGAATTCTTCACCTTTCTAGGCTTAGGAGGCAACCTTTACAATCCTAGACTCTCTCACCAAGTCTAGCATCCAAAGCTCAAAAACCGAGCTTTAGGATCACTCTTAAACAAGAGAATTCTTAAGCAAACTGAAATCCCTCTTAAAGGTGTTTGTTTGCACTCTAAAGCTCACTCACTCAAACCTAAATACTTGAGCAATACAACAATTAAAGCTCACAAGTGTTGTATATACAAAGAATGAGAATTAAAAGCCCTAAGACAATTTTGGCATCATAATGTTGTTGACAATTGATTCATTAGTTGTTGCTGAAGCTTGAAGGGTCCTTTTATAGTCCCAATTGAGTTACTAGCCGTTGAAGACCGTTGGGATTGCATTGGAGCAGTTAGAGGCTTTATTTCCCCTGATAAATACAGTTCTATAGCTTTTCGTATTGGTACGCGTGTACCCGTATCGGTATAGGTACTAGTTGTTATGCACAATCTAGCTGCCTGTATCGGAACGCCTTGGGCAGTATCGGTATGTCGTATCCTTTTCGGTTCCCCCTGCAATTCAAATAGCCGTTGGGAAATAGCAGTTGGGGGTAGTTGAAATCTGGATCGATACGCGTACAAGCGTATCTGTACAATCCTACCCGTATCGGTACGGTCAAGCCTGTACCGATACAGTTTTTCAGTTCTGGAAAATCACTGTAGCTTGAAACCCTTAGCCGTATCGAAATGGGGTATACCATATCAGTACGCCTGTGTTGAAAACAACATTTTGGCTACTTTAAAAATGTTTAAAACATTTCCAAAACCTCTCAAAAACTTCTCAAACTTATTTTCAAGTTGTTTGGACTTAAAACCATTTTTGAAACCTTTTCAAATTAGTCCAAACTATTTTTCAATAATTATATCAAAACATAAATCCTAACAATCTCCCCCTTTTTGATATAATAAAACCAACTTTAAAATTGTTTTTGAGATTCTCCCCCTTAGTAAAAATAAAATTTGAATAAGAGATTAATTGTTGAAAGTCTTATAAGCTCCCCTTATTCATTTGAAAAATCAATTTTTCAAAACATCATCCCCCTTTTTTGTTATATCAAAAATGGTTTTAACTTTAGAGACCAATAACAATGGAGAGTTAAGAAAAATTTATAAAAATAAATTTTGTTTTAAAATTGGCTCTCTCTTACTCAAGCATCATTCAAATGTTAGTTCAACATATATGACAAACTAGTTGAATTAAAATAAATAAATCAAATTAAAATAAATAAAATTCAACTAATTTTACCTTACTTGAATCAAATAGAGGATGTGAAGCCTTCCTTCTTCAAGTGTTATTCATTTGTGTGTATAGAGCTCCCCCTCAATTTCATCACTTGTTGATCAAAGCTTCATTACACCTAAACAAGACAATCAAAACGATTTTGGTATCCAAATTGCTTTGGATCCATAGACATTAGTAGCACATAATTTAGTCCCTTTAGGAATCTATTTTTCAATTTTATCATTTTTAGTTGAAGTAATTAGTTTTCGGACCCAAATACTTTTAAAAAAATTTCCATTCAAAAATCTAGGGGCACTAGATTGTCTCACATAAAAATTTGATTTTATAAAATCAATTTTCCTTTGTAATTCCATGAAAATAAAAATCTTTTTCTTTCTTAAGATCATCTACTTCCTTTTAATGATTTTTTTCTAAACTTTGAAGCAAAGTTTGTAAATTTAAAACTTTAAGTTCAAAATCTTTGATTTTTACTTCAAATTCCAAATTAGTTTTTAAAAGTAAATCATTTTCGATTTTCAATTTTGAAATCATCTTTTTATTTTTCGAAAATGAAGTCTTGAACTCAAAAAACAATTGGTCATAGGCTTCTTGTAACTCATCAAAAGTATATGCATTTGAATTTGAACAAGTTGAGTTAGAAGTTACCTCCCCCTCGTTTAGGGCCATTAAGCATAGGTTGGCTTCTTCATCGGTGAAGTCTTCATCACTTCATGTAGCCACATATGCTTTCTTTGATGATGAACCCTTCATGTTGAAGCGAAGGCAACCGTATTTGGTGTGCCTCGTCTTCTTGCAATTTGAACACTTGGGGTAATCCACCATCTTCTTCTTCGATTCATGCTTGGATTCTTCTTTGTTGCTCTTCATGAATCAGGCAAATTCTTTGAAGAGATAGGCCATCTCTCCATCCTCACTTGATTTTTCTTGGTTGCTTGTAGAGGATTTAAGAGCTATAAGATCTTCGATTCCAAGCTATTTGATTTTCTTCTCCTTTTCCCTTCTCAAGGGTTGAGACATCATCTCATGGGTAAGAAGAGATCCTATGAGCTCGTCAAGCTTGAGCTTCTTCAAATCTTTAACTTCAATTATGATCGTCTTCTTGCTTTCCTATGATTCGGGAAGTGAGTAAATCAACTTTCGAATGAGCTTTTCTTCCGAAATCTCATTTCCAAGGCTTTTGAGTTGATTGCCGATTGTAGAGAACCGGTCGAACATGCTCTTGATGTCTTCATATGGGTCCATCTTGAAGTTTTTGTATTCGAGGTTGAGTAGACCAATCTTTGTCTTTACCTCATTTCTACCTTCATGGATTACTTCAAGCTTGTCCCATAACTCCTTGACACTTTCACAAGAAGATACTTTGGCATACTCATCCGGGCCCAATGCACAAAATAGAATGTGCAAGGGCTTGCAATTGAGCTCCATCTTCTTGCGATATTTCGCGTTTCATTCCGCCTTCTTCGATTTGGAACGAACGGTCAATCTTCAACAATGTTCCAAAGACGGTAGTCATTGCTTTTCATGAAGAACACATTTTATATTTCCAACAAGCATAGTGATCACCGTTGAAGAAGGGCGGTTTGTCGACAAATAACGCCATGGAAATCGGTTCACTTGTTTGATGGTCGAGCTTGCCGGATCACCTCAATAGGATGTTAATCCTTCTAGATTGAGCCTCACTCTGATACCAATTGGTGAATTGATTGAGCTTGAATTCCTTCAACCGAATTGCTTGCCAAGGGGTGGAGAAGTCGATTTTTAGGTGTTGGTGGTGGAAGCAAAAGATAAAGGAAATAACACAAGGATTTATAGTGGTTCAGCTTTCTAACCGAAGCCTACATCTACCACCTTAGTTTCCCCACTAAGGATTTGAACCAATTCACTAAGAATTCTCCCCTTTTCTAGGCTTAGGAGGCAACCTTTACAATCTTAGACTCACTCACCAAGTCTAGCATCCAAAGCTCATAAACCGAGCTTTGGGATCACTCTTAAACAAGAGAATTCTTAAGCAAACTGAAATCCCTCTTAAGGGTGTTTGTTTGCACTCTAAAGCTTACTTACTCAAACCTAAACACTTGAACAATATAACAATTAAAGCTCACAATTGAGTTCTTAGCCGTTGAAGACCATTGGGATTGCATTGGAGCCATTGAAGGCTTTATTTCCCCCAATAAATGCAGTTCTATAGCTTTTTGTATCGGTACGCGTATACCCGTATCGGTACAGGTACTAGCCGTTATACACAATCTGGCTGCCCGTATCGGAATACCTTGGGCTGTATCTGTACGCCATATCGGTACGCCCTGCAATTCAAATAGCCGTTGGGAAATAGCCGTTGGGGTAGTTGAAATCTGGATCGGTACGCGTACAAGCGTATCGGTTCGATCCTACCCGTATCGGTACGGTCAAGCCTGTACCTGTACGACTTTTCGGTTCTGGAAAATCACTGTAGCTTGAAACTCGTAGCCGTATCGAAATGGGGTATACCGTATCGGTACGCCTGTGTTGAAAACAACATTTTGGCTACTTTAAAAAAATTAAAACATTTCTAAAACCTCTCAAAAACTTCTCAAACTTATTTGCAAGTTGTTTGGACTTAAAACCATTTTTGAAACCTTTTTCAAATTAGTCCAAAACTATTTTTCAATTATTATATCAAAACATAAATCCTAACAATGTCGAATGCTTATATTATCTCATTTTGTGTAGGTTCAAATAAATGCCAATAAAATATAAAAGTTCTCTATTTAATAGAAAAAACAAGACAATACAATAGATAAAACTTAAAAGGCAGGTTAAATACATTTCAAAGACATTTAATTATGTGTTTGGTTATAAAATTAATTTAATAAGTATTATTATTTATGACGAGTCTAGAACGGGTGACGTATACCACTATACACCACTGGCAACAGTGGCAGATCTATAAATATTTTTGAGGGTGGACACAAGTTAAAATATTTTTTAGAGTGTACACAAATAATAAAAATCACAAACTTTCAAGTTGGGCACAAGTCATAAAAAATTAAAAAATCAAAGTTAAATGTGTGAATTTTAAAAAGTTTAGGGTGGGTACAAGCCCACCCACCCTTCTACATGCATCCACCATTGATTATCACTGCATACCATTATTTTTTTAATATTTTTTGATAAATATTAAAATTCTCAGGGATTTGACATACAATTAACCATATTCAAAATAAAGTTAGAATATAGGGATCCTTTTATTTTCTAACTTTATTTTGAAATATGATTAATTGTATACCAAATCCTTGAGAATTTTAATATTTATTTAAATGTCATTAGAATTAATGATGTCTAGCGGTGTACAGTGTTAGTGACGTTCAATGCGATGTATGTTGTCCATTCTAAAATTTACTATTATTTATCATATTATTTAAGGTTAATTATATCATGTGAAAACTTTTTTTTTCACAAACGTCCTAATTTTATGGGTTAGAGATTCAAATTAAGGTTTATAGTTTAGGGGTTTAGGTTTATGTGCTTAAAATTTATGGGTTGTTGTTTGAATTTAAGGATTAGAGTTAAAATTTAAGGCTTATAGGTTAAAACCTAACTCCCTAACATATTATTCTAAACCCTAAATTCTAACCATAATCCTTAAATTCTAAACCCCTAAATATAAAATATTAAACCCTAAAATTAAAATGATAGTAAAAGAAAAGATTTTCACGGCTGACTCATGAGATATTTTTTAATTATTTAATTGATTTTTTTTATATAAATATTGAACAATAAAAACTTGATCCGGGTCAAAGCAGGGGCACCGTTATAGACTATAGTTGGTTCATAAAATTAGCGCCTTCTGAGATCAAACGATGTACCCCACTGTTTCCCGCCTTTAAAATAATAAAACCCTCAAACAAGCCGAAATCCATTCGTTAATGGAAGAAGAAGAAGAAGAAGAGACGGAACGGGGAAAGAAAATGGATAAAGCTCCATGCTTTGACTAATTTCCACGACCCCTTAATTTATTACAAACTCAGAAAACCCCAAAAAATCGTAGTAGAGAGAGTTTCAATGGGCAAAAAATCCCTTTTCATTCAGCCGTTCCTCCAGTCTAAAACGGCGTTCGAAACCTAAGAGAGCCTCTCAATCGCTAGCGCCGCTGACCAATGGAGCTGTTACTTCGTCTTCAACTCCGCCTCCGAGCTCGGCCAATTCTAGTGGCGGTGTTGTGGGGCTGGTGGCAAAGGCGAAGAAGAAGGCGACCGGGGCAAGGTGTGGATGAGGTTCGACAGGATGGGGGCTTCGTAATTGATGGAATATGATAAGAGTACGATTATTCAAAAAGCTTCGCTTCCTGCTAGAGATTTGAGGATTATTGGCCCTATCTTCTCTCATTCCTCTACAATTATTGGTATGTTCAAACTTGGAGTAATTTAGTATTGATCATTGAAATAGTGGTTAAATTGACTTCTACAGATTGCAAGCAATTTGATTTCAGGGTTCGGCTTATTTTAGCCCTTCATAGACTGAGGATTCATGGTTCTATTACTATTAGCTTCCAAGTAGGAACTAGGTGTAAAAATATATATGAATTTGGGTATTGTTAGAACCGTGTGAAAGATGTCACTTTTGGGGTTTGAAGATTGCTTCTAAAGGTAAGCTAGGAAACATAAATGATAAGTGATAACCATTCTTAATCATAGAAGTTGCTTAATGGAACCTTAAACTGATTGCATTGATAATAATAAATGATAGCCATTCTTAATCTTAGAAGTTGCTTACCAGTTATGTGACTGATAATCTTCTTGCTAGCGATGTCAGCAAATACATGGCTACGATAACCATGCATTGGGCACTGGGCAGTATACTTTGCTGTGTTTTTTCTTGTCAGCAAATTTATAGTTTTGTCTGTTCTCCAAAGAGGAAGGGGATGGATTGTTGTTCAGATTTATGCACTCATGCAGAGTTTATTCCATATTTTCTTATTCCAATCTGTTTTGTACCTTGACATATTTCATAATCTTGACATATGGTATCAAACTATTGTGAATAACTGGATGCTTTTTTCAGTCATCATTATTATCTTGAAATAGTTAAGAAATTTTCTGAGATTCTTTTTGTATCTTTTCCAGCCAGGGAGAAAGCCATGGTTGTCAATTTAGAGTTTGTAAAGGCTATAGTCACGGCTGAGGAAGTTCTTATACTGGATCCTCTGCAACAGGAAGTTCTTCAATTTGTGGATCAACTAAGACAACAGCTTCCTCATAACAGTGCTCTTAAGGCGCAAGGAGCAGGCAAAATAGATGCAAGTGAAAGTGAAATGCATGTTTCAACACCCGTTCCAAAAGCGATGGAGGGCTTGCAGTGTGAGCTTCCATTTGAGCTTCAGGTTCTCGAGATTGCATTAGAGGTCGTCTGCTCATTTCTGGACAAAAAGGTGGCAGACCTTGAAACGGATGCTTATCCTGTGTCGGATGAACTGGCACGGAATGTCAGCACCAAAAACCTTGAGCATGTGCGGAGTGTGAAAAGCAATCTCACCCATATTCTTGCTTGTGTACAAAAGGTAACTTTTATGCCTGTTGTTTCTTTCAATGTCCTAGTTGTTGCTCAAAAGGACCAAGAAAAATACTCCTTCTCTGGATTCAGAGTGCTTTTGTGCGTGTGTGTGTGAAGAGGGTGGACCAATTACACGAGTCAGAATGATCGAAATATAACTTCGGAGGCACATCTGATGGAGTTTCCACTATTTGCTATATGCAATTTTACAATGAAAGCAAGTATATGATTCTTTAAAGATGTAACTTATTGATGCACATCATTTATCCATATGCCATTTTATTTTATGTGCCAAGCACTAATGAGGGCCTGTTTAATGTCAGGTGAGGGATGAAATTGAACACCTACTGGATGACAATGAAGATGTGGCACATTTGTATTTGAAAGAAAACAGGTTCATAATCTGCACTCGGAGGCTCTGTTGAGAGATGAATTTTCAAATAGCATTGGTAATCATCCATCCCGTCTACCTCGACTTGGTTCAAACAGGAGTGTATGCATCTTGTTTCACCTCATTGACTTGATTTCCGGGTATCATCTCATTTGTTCGATTCGCAGGTTCGTGAATATATTGACGATACAGAAGACTATGTCAATATCCAACTTGACAACCAGCGAAATGAACTCACTGAACTTCAGTTGACGTTGACCATATTTTCATTTGCTGTGAGTATTGAAACTTTGATATCAGGGTGGTTTGGAATGAACATCCCTTGTACATTGTACAAAAAAGATGGGATATTCGAAATCTTTGTTGCAGGTATTACAGGGGGTAGTTTGTTGATTTTCCTTATTATCCTAGGATATGCCAGATGGACAAAGCTGATTGGTTTTTAAAGTTATCCTCATTATCAACCATCACTAATTCAGGTGTAGGGAATATATTAGCTTATTTATAAACCCCATCAATAGGATGTCTATCGAATATTATAAAAAAAATGATTGTATACATTTGGACATGCAATTATGATTATGTTGTTTTGAATGTTTGTCCCATAAATAAATCAATTATGTAGGGTAAGCATATAGCATTTGTTGTTTTTGTGTATTGAGAAATGCTTGCATTCCATATGATTGCTCCCAACAGTTATGCTTTTTATAATTGTATGATAGTTGTGGTCACTGATCACCCACTCCTTTGTTGGTTTGACAATTCACATGAAATTAAACTGCTACAAAATTCATGTGAATTTTACGGTTGTTGAATCGAAATTTGGTCTCCCCACTTGATTTAGGGTTGTTTTAGCTCTTCTTAGCTTTGGTACCTCTCTCAACTATATATATACTATATATAAAGAGAGGGTTAGGATCCACCTACATAAAATGTAAAGCTCACATTTTTATGATAGTGTTATTCATGACATCAATAAACATTTAGTCCTCTAAATATTTTTTAAATTATATGAATATTTACCAATAAACATCTTAAAAGCATTTTTAAGATTAATATATTGGAATGATAAATGAATTTGACGTAATTATTTAGTATATAAATAGTCATTTTTTTAAAAATTATAAATGTTTAAGTGTTTTCATTATTTTATTTTATGAGAAAATATTCTATGCATTGAAAGTGGAATTTTTTCATAAGTGGGTTTAATTTAGGATTTGGGAGTTTAGATTCAAGGGTTTAGAATTTAAGATTTATGGTTAGAATTTAGGTTTTAGAGCCTAGGGAACAAATTTTAGGATTCAAGTTTTTAGGGTAAGAGATTTTAATTTTAGTTTTTAAAATGAAATTAACATGCTTGTGTAGTATTTTTTTCTCTTCTAATGTCAGGGCATGAAATAATTAGCGTTATTTTATTATTTTAAATATAATTTAAAGATGCATGACAATTTTATAACTCTGATTGTACAATTAAAAAAAGGAAGAATATTTAATTTATTGTTAGTATTTTTTTTAAATAAGCATGCCTATTTTTAAATAAAAATTTAAAATTTAAATTCATAATTCTAAAACGCTAAAACTCTAACGCAAAGCTCTAAATTTTAAACTATATAACATAACTCCTAAACTAAAATCCAAACTTTTAAATAATTCTATTTATGAAATTTTTTCACCGTCCGATATATAGAATAATAATCTATTAAAAAATCTCCATTATCAATATATCCGATAATAAATACAAATAGCATGTGGAGTGGAGAATGTTGGTAACCAAAATTTACATAAATGTACTAAAAAGTAGTGTTGGATAATATATAGAAAAGAAAAGTAAAAAGTAATAGAAAAAGGCAAATCCCTTTCCTATCTTACCATATGAATAAAACATGTTGGCCTTTGCAACTTGTTGCAATAAAATGCTTTATTTATTTATAATATATGTGTTTTAGTAATGGTAGGTGGACCATATTAAAAAGACTGTCCAAAATCTTTTTTTTTTTTATGTTTTCACCCCACTTATTTTGCATTTAATGTTAAAAAAATACCCTTACAACTCTATCATTCATTGTTTGCTTTCAAGTTCTTTTTTTCATCTTTGAATTATTTTTATTCTACTTGTATTTTTCAAGGCCTTTTGAATTGATGGCTTGTTGTATTATCATTCGTATCATATTTATTGATTATTCATATTGAATATAACATAGATTTATTTTAGAATATTTTTTCTAACTCATTTACTTTATAGGCTTATTTCGTTAGACTAATTGATAGTTGATAATAATTTGTTTAAAATTTTTGAAAAAAAGTAAAATGAAATCTTGCAATGTATGATACTGATGGATATTTGAAAAAAATAATTAATATTAATGGAAACATATCAACTGGATTTTTTATAGTGTTAGTGATTTTAGACTAAAACGTGACATTCATAATAGTAGGAGAATCATGTTAAATTTGTATAGAAACTTGAATAACTCGATTCGAACTTCATAAGTTCAACTTGAAAAGTTTCAAATAAAACTTGAATTATAAAATAAGATTTGTTAACTTGATTAATTTAAAATTTTTTACTCGACTCGATCAAATACCCGCCCTTCAAAAATCACAAAGGAAGTTTACATGCACGCAATCGATCCATATACCTTTCCCCTACTTTTATTTTTTATTCTTGTGAACAATGGGATTTAAATATTTAATTGTGTACCTTTATAAAATCACATTGTTAAATCAAATGTATATCTTCATAACGCATTTATTATGTTTAATATTTATTTAGTATTAAAATTGTCTGATTAGTATAATCGTAGTTGATCTAAGTAGTAAAAAGTTTAGTATCGCTTAAGTATTCATTGAGTTTGAGGCATTGTGTATGCAGAAAATCCTCGCTAAGAGACTCATCCACTAAAGCCAAGTATACGACGCGAATCGGTTCGAATTAGTCAGGGTAAAACCCTAGAGAACCGAAAGAGATAGCAAAAATATTATTTGATTAGTAAAGTTTCCATTCTAAGTAAAAAAAGGTTAAATTTAATTGAAATTAGTTTTAAAAATAATTTTCATAAAAAAGGTTTAGGGAAAAAGAAAATATCAAAGTCTAGGATAATAACATATTATTCGTTCTTTTCAAAGTGATATTAATAAATCATTTACTAAATAATATTACTTGGGTTGCTAATGAATCTCAACTAATGTAATTAGATATATTACTTTTGTTATAAAATAGTTAGATATTAGTATCCATATGTTTATTGTACCATTTTCAAGGTCGACACTCCTCTTCATTGTCGGCCGACCATCATCGATCATTATTTGTAACATAATTAGTATTCGACAGTTTTCGTTTATTTTCTTTTCAGATTGATTGACAAAATTTAAATTAAAATTTCAACCTTATCTTTGTTTAATTTGTAATCTTCACAGTCAGATCATCTTAAAATTAAAATTATTATTGTCCTCTTCCTTCTCGACCTTTTCACCGTTTAAATTTAGAAAAAAATACTTTGACAACAATGAATAAAAGGGAATCCGAAAATATGAGGTTGGGAGGAAAGTTTCAAAGTTTTCTTTTTTTTTCGTATAAATTTACCAAAATATTTGTCAACCCCCCCCCCAAAAAAAAATAAAATAAAAAAACAGCATTAGATAATTAATGGTTGAGTGATAAAAAAAAACTAAACTTCAAAAATTAGATGATAAAGAAAATATCTTAAAAATTAAATGACCAAAATAGAAATACAATAAAAGTCTAAATTGGCTGAAACGAACCAAAACGTATAATTACGACCAGTACTGATTAACAATTACACCGGAAACAAAAACTAAATTTTGTTATTCCGGTTTATTATTGGAATGAAACATCTCCAGTAGCTACTAACAATACTATAGAGTTAATTTGTCCAACTCAACCAACTAAAAATCGGCGATGTAGTGGGAGTAGTATGTAATATGAACAAATTAGAGGGGCTAAAATGTGGGGAAAACTTATTTCCATTTTCCAAATTTCGTTATTTTCTAATTTTATTATTCAATCCAGTCCCTGATTCGTGATTCCCACTTCCAGCTTTCAACGCAGAGAGACAAATATAAATAGAAAGAGAAAGGGAGAGGGAGAGCAGGGCAGAGGGTTCGTAATAAGGGAACCGAAAAACCAAAAAAAAAAGATAGAAAGAAAGAAAGCAAACCCTCGGAAATTCTCAGCTTCCGATTTTGAATCATTGAAGATTTCCATTTCGAGATCTCAATTCTTCAATAATCCAACGGTAAGCTTTGAAAAATCTTGTTTATTTATAAATTACAACTTTAGCGAATTAGAATCTTTGGTTTGTATGTGTTTTCAATCTGTTTTTGTATATTAAAAGAATATTTATATGTTTTCGAGTTAATTCGAATTCATTTTCATCTCACACATTGTGTAGCATTTCCTTTTTATTCTGAATACAGAGCTCCTAATCTTCAACGATTAAGATTTCTTTTTTAAAAAAAAAAAAATCACGAGCTGCATTTTGGCTTTTATTTATCTTAGATTTTCTGGGCTCGCTTCTGGTTGCGGAGGAAATGTGGAAAATAATAAGTCGCTGTTTTAAGTATTCTATACTTTATTTAGCTTAGTCGCTGTTTTATTTGTTTATTTTTCATCTTTTTATTGTTTAGAACACAATTTAATTAGGTCTTTTTACGTTGCCTTTTTATTTTTCCGTTTGTGTAGAGGAACTATAAATAATGCCAGAATCATTGTTCTTAGCTAATTCAATCTGTTAATTTTAACAGGTTTTGCTTTGCTTTTTTTTTTCAGTTTTCTTGGATGAAATTGGAGTGCCTCATTTAAGTTTATGAATTAGATTACTTAGATTATGTTGTGAGGAATGTCATGAACTCTTGATCTATATTTTTCTGTTTGTGAGGAATATGCTGCTATTTCATTGCAGATTACATGCTTTGCTGCATATGCAAAAGTGATCACTTTTCAGACACAATATGAATAAGATTTCATCGGATAGGTCTCCTTGTTTGACAGAGATTGTGAAACATTCTTTCGTGACATGTTTCGAGTAGTATTTTATACGTATTTTTTAATGCACAGTTTTGATTAAAACAATCAAAATACCTATCTTCACAAAAGTGTTGTGTAATGTTACATTCTTCTACCTACAAAATAAAAGTACAGAGTTCTTGTGACTGTAGTGTTTGTTTGGCATTTTTTTTTAATTTCTGCATCTGAAGATATAACAATTGGAACTAGGGACAAAAATGATGTATGTGTAAGATGTAAAGTCATGTTGAAATACATCATTCATGAGTGTCTTTTTTATAAAAAGTTAAATTTCTGTGATAGGATGTCTACTTATTATGCAATGCTATGTACCAGACAAGCTTTTTATGTTATGATTACTGTCTGCTATATAATGATAGGTTTGATGCATGATAAGAGTATTGTTTTTCTGATTTCCTGTGTTGAATGGAGGGCTTATTGTCTCTTGGTTTCTGAACTGAAATTGACATCACAGCTCTTTTTGCTGGGACTTCTATGTTTGCCTTTGTTGTTATCCTAATTATCTATTTCATGATCGGTCTCTCATGTTCCCTGCACAGGAACCGGTTGATCTCACCCATGGCGAATTCCAAGGGGTCAACAAATATAAGAAATTTGATGTTTGCTGGAAATCATGCCTTACTTCCTCCTAAATGTCCATTTCCTATTGTTTCCTCAACATATAATGATAATGCCCTGAACAATGTAATTGGAACTAAGGTGGTTCAAAATCCTAGAGAGGGAAGTGCATACCACCAGCGCACTTCCTCTGAAAGCTTTTTGATAGAGGAACAACCTTCTTGGCTTGATGATCTCCTTAATGAGCCAGAGACTCCTGTGCGCAAAGGAGGTCATCGGCGATCATCGAGTGACTCTTTTGCATACATTGATGTATCTAATGCTCCTAACCTAGATTATGTAACTCAGGATGATTATGGTTATAAAAATATGAATCCTGGACTTTCTTGGGCATCTCATGACTTTGATCATCACAGTCGCAAAGATGCTCAACTAAACTCTTTCTATGCTGATGTGAACTTGGTAAAGCAAAAGAATAGGGCTTGGGATTCATCTTTGAATGCCGTGACTCATCCAAGTGGGCCTCCTTCACTAAGAGAAAACAAATTTATTCAGGGTTTAGGATCAGGTGCACCACGAGAAGTAGAGGGTACACCAACAACAGCAAATGGAAAAAAAGATTCTGCTAAGTCTGTCCCTCTTGATGCAGAAGCTGCTTTTGAGAAAAAAGATAATTCTCACGCCAAGTCTTCTTCATCCGACAGTGACACAAAAAGAGCCAAGCAGTGAGTAGCCTTTTTCTTGTTGTTCCACAATTGGGTATACTAATATTGTAGCGATGTATTGTTTTTCATGGTTGCAAGGCCTGCTATTGTTGTTGTTGCTTTTTTTCCCCTCGCGCTTGCATTGAGCAAAATCTCACATTGTCATCAATATCTTTTAAAAGTACAGTTTATGAGCTCAGGGAATGTTGATAGTTGCTTATAATGCTAATAATTACTTTTTGCTTATAAGGATTAAATTGACAAGGAGTTTTAAGTTAATTCCCTATGGGATTTATAGATGATGCTAGGATATGGATCTGCAGGTTCCATAGGAATGATTGTATGGTTAGATATTTCTTGCATTTGCATTCACTTTCTAGTTGTTTTGCATTTCTTGGCCTTGTATCTTGGCTTCGTTGGCTGGAATTTTTTATGCTTTCTTTTGTTCTCGATGGATTTCTTACACTCACAAAAGGATAACATAAATACATTTTATTATGTTCTCTTTGTTTTCAGTGGAATGCCATATCACTTTCGTTCTCTCTATTCTTTTTTTTGGGGTGCCTGGTGTTTAAGTTGATATATTTTTTGTTAGTAACTAGTGACTGATTTACTTTTGCTGTTAGATTCTTAAAACTTTTATAAAATTTTTAGTTGTTATACTAATGCCTAAGTTGATAGGAAATGTTTGATTATGGTACTTTGTTATTGTCTATTGCAGGCAGTTTGCTCAACGCTCAAGAGTGCGTAAACTTCAGTACATAGCTGAGCTGGAAAGAAATGTACAAGCTTTGCAGGCAAGAGTTAGTCTAAACTGAAGTTTTTTAACATATACTACACTTGAAATTGACTTGGCGAGTGAGTATATGCCGTATGATGAAGTGTTATTTGTGTTTCTCACTTGACAGGCTGGAGGATCTGAAGTTTCAGCTGAGCTTGAATTTCTCAACCGTCGGAATCTTATTCTTAGCATGGAGAACAAAGCTCTTACGCAACGTTTAGAGAGTTTAGCTCAAGAGCAGGCTATCAAATATCGTACGTGTCTAACTTATGACATCTAATGCTATGATTAAATGTTGTTTTTCTGCATTACAATTGCATTTCACCTTTTTCCGCCATACCTTTTTATTATTTGTATGACCCATACGAATTGTCAGTATGATGAATGCTAAAACCAGGTAGGTTTTTATATTCCATAGGCTGCTACTGAATATGCTTTAAAAGAGAAAAAACACTTCAATTCGTAGAAACTTTGACCAAAATAATTACTGAAGGGTTGGTTTGAGATAGTTTGGGCATGGATTGCTTGGTAAACTGAACTTTACTATTAAATTTTATAATGATTTGAAAGGAGGAATAAGATATATGCAGAAATTTGTATTGGAGATCAGAGGTTCCTTTGGTTATTACGTTAGTAAAGGATATAAATGCCTTATTGTGTTGTGTATGGGAGGGGTTAACGTATGTACTAATTCATGAGTGACAAATTTCTCTTGTTTTACCTTCATGTTAGGAGGGAAAATATAGAATATGCATGGTCCATGTCTTATTTCTTTGGTTGGGAAAGTGATTTTTCGGTTCCCTTGGGGGCCATAGTCGCCCATAACAATGCATTGAGTCTTTCAAAAGCAGGAGTTATTATGGAGAAAAGGCCAATGTGTCTGATAGGCCATCATTGATCTGTCTTGTGACGAACATTAGTTATTTTATTTGTTTTTTATAGAAGGAAAACTAAATCATGCAATCACCGTGCTCAGTTGAACAGGAAGTATTGGAGAGGGAGCTTGGTAGGTTACGAGGCTTGTACCAGCAGCAACAAAATCTACAGCAACAGCAACAAATGCATCCATCGTCAAGCCGTCGGCGCTCTAGCAGTAGAGATATCGATTCCCAAATTGCAAATCTCTCTCTGAAAGAGAGGGATACCAGTTCCGGTCATGACACTGTCACTGGTCCACTCCGCATTTAAATATCTAATCTAGCCAGAACTTTTTGTGCCACTATTGCCATGCTGACCAAATTTGTTGCTTCCACATTCCCTTTGTGCGGGATAAAGCCAAGTTCATCCAGTCTTGGCGCCCTTCCCTCTGCCTGATCTTCTCTTTATTTTCCGTCATGTCTTACCCTTTGATATTTTCCTTTCAGCCAATTAAATCTTGATGTGCGCCTGGTAGTCATTGCTAGAAAATTCGGTTTTCTGGCACATGATTCACTCGAGGTGGTAAACATAAGAACAGGTCCCCTCCCCCCTCGTGTCTGTTCATGAGTGGTTATTATGATTGTGAAATTTCATTTCGATTATCCACCCAGTGGATCTCACCTTATAGTGCGGAGATGTTTAGGATTTTTAGACGTGCATTATATATAATGCACAATGGTTGGAAAATATTTATTGTACAATGCTTTTAATCAAATCTATGTTATATTTCTGGATTGTGTTGGTTATAATTATTTCCTGGTATTGCCCCTCAGCTTGAAGATAGTTTGATGTTTGCAATCAAGGTGCTGCTGCCCTGTTAGTGTTACTATTTATTATTTAGCTCCTCCCTCCCCACCTTTTTCCCTTGGCATTATCAGGGGTTATTTTTAAGCGAAGCAAGCAGTACAAATTCTACAACTACTTGGGACCGGGGTGAAGTATTGCCACTAGAGTAGATGTTTGTTGGCCAACTCCAATTCATTTTCTTATGGAAAAGCAGAGTAGTTGAAATAAGGTTCAGTTATTCTTCTTTGTTTTTTTTTTACTAATTAGATTTAAGAAAAAGAGCAACACCCAGTGTAGTGTCTGAATTACTATTGGAGGGTAGGGTTAACAATGCAAGTAGAATGTGTGAAAGAAAGATGGTAGTGCATCCAGGCTGGCCAAGTGGTCTGGTCACCCTCTGTCCCTCAACCATTATTTAGCTGTAAGGATGTTGACCCACAAATTGCCATGCTACTTGTCGAATTCGGTTAGGATTCTTACCTTTTTTATATATATCTTGGTGGTATTTTTTTTTTAATTCCACACATAGGTTTAAGAAATGGGTAATTATACGGATGGATTGTCTAAGTGATAAGTCGTTTAGTAACACTTAAGTAGATATCGAGTTTGAGACTTTGTCTTGTATTTATAGAAAATTTTCGCTGGGAGATTCACCTACCAAAATCAGATTTGTGATGCGGGTTGGTCTGGATTAGTCAAGGTAAAATTTTGAGAAATCGTGAGGACAACAAAAAAGAATAAAAAAAAATGAATAATTATGCCATACAACGATGGAAACATGAATTTCCACAAGCATCTTAATTTAACGATTTAGGGTTAAAAGTTTAAGGGTTTAGAATTTAATGGTCGTAGTTAAAATTTAAGGGTTTAGGGTTTGTTTGAGTGCTTAATTGATTTGATTTCTTAGTACAAGGGTTTAGTTGGGTGGAAAAAAATTTAAGAGTTTAATTAATTTTTTTTCTCCAAAAGTTCAAGGACTTATTGAACCCTTAAGTAGTGGCGGATGCACCCATCCCTGGTGGGGTGCATCTGCATCCCCATTTTTGATTTTTTATAAAAAAAAATAGGTTTAATTTAGTGTTATTTTTTTGAAAAAAATTAATTTTATTTAGTATGTAGAGAAAAATTTTATTTTTGTATACTGATTTGAGAGAAAAATATTTTGAACTCTCATTTTTGAATTTTTAAATTCACCACTGTCCTTAAGTTAAATAAAAATAAAATTGGTTACGGATTCGGGTCATCGGATAAATAAGAAAATATAGGTATATATACTTAAATGGAAGTGAAATTGAGATGAAAAGGAAGAAGAAAATCAGATACAAGACGATATGTAATGATGTTTGAACAAGAAGAGTAAAACGGGTCTATTTTCATCACTCCCTTCCCCAACAAAAAAAGAAATCAAAATGTGAGTGGGAAAAAGGATTTTCTTAGTTTTGGTGTTTGTACATAAATGTGAGAAATGGTTTCATTGGTTTGGCCGTTTAAGTGATGAAGGGATTGCTATTTTCATGCTTTTAAGAAACAGAAATTAGATAAATAAAGGCTTAATGATCAATAAGCCCTTAAACTTTTGTGAAAAAATCAATTAAGTCTTTAAATCTTTTTGCACTCAATTAAACCCTTAAACTCAAGAAAAAATCAATTTAGCCCTTTGACCAACGTTGACTATTAATTTTAACGATTTTTTGAAAAACATTTAACACGTATTGCAACAAGGTAATGTCACTTGTCATTTCTATAAATTTTTAAATTTTAATTTTTAAAACATATATAAAAATTAGAAAAAAATGAAAAATTTCTAAAAATCATTTTAAAATATAAAAAATATTTTTATTTCAGAATTTATTTAAAAATAATAAATAATAATTTTTTAAAATATTAAAATATTTTTAAAAATTTAAAATATTAAATATTATTATACAATTATAAAAAATAAATTGAAAAAATATAAAACAATAAAATTTATTTTGTTTTTAAAATAACTTTTATTTTTTATATTTCTTAAAATAAATTTTATTGTTTTATATTTGAAAAATCAAAATAACTTTTATTGTTTTATATTTTTTCAATTTATTTTTATAAATTTACAATAATATTTAATATTTTAAAATTTTAAAATATTTCAATCATTTGAAAAATTATTATTTATTATTTTTAATACATTTTGAAATTAAAAAATATTTTTATATATTTTTAAAATAATTTTTAGAATTTTCCAGATTTTTAAAGTTTTTTAGATGTATTTATTTATATATATTTTTTTATTTTTTATAAGTGGCGTTATCCTATTGCGACACGTGTCAAAAAAATTTCAAGAAAAAATCGTTAAAATTAACGGTCAACGTTGATTAAAGGGCCAAATTAATTTTTTTTTCTTGAATTCAAAGACTTAATTAGGTACAAAAAAAATTTAAAGACTTAATTAATTTTTTACAAAAAATTAAAAACTTATTAAACTCGTAAGCCATAAATAAATTGTAATTAATGCAGTGAAAACGAGTTTTCTTGAATTTGTCGGATCTGGATGCAAAAAAATGCCTGCTTCTACCTTTTTTTATAATAAAAGAAGAAGCAATCATAACCAGCTAGTTAACAAGCACTAGCGATTACAATTATGATATGTTGTTCAACATTTTACGCTCCAATTACATTCTTTTTCAATTCAAACAATTACATTATTACTACGATTATGTAGTTTTTTTCTTTTAAATAAAAAAATAATGCAAATGCTGATGATAAATGTTTCAAACATTGATTTTCAAAGGTACAAGGGTATGATTAAGTTAGGGTATATATATTTAGTATATTTCATGTTCGTTTATAATCTATGTTACGAGTTTGTAGCCGTCCCTCCCAATAATTATTTTTAAGATTTAAACATAAATTCTCTTTTTAGTAGTACATTATATTTTATTAGTGTACTCAACATTTGTTGGTCTATATATATTATTTTCAAATGTATCTATTGGAGCGAGTCCAATAACTACTTTTTCTCGTCTAATCGTTGTCCATCCTCTCCACTGTTGAAATCTCGAATTTCACGACGACTGTCAACTGGGATGACGATGGCGACAACATAGAGATGATGATTAAGGGTAGGGTTTCTATTCTAGGGTTATGGGTGGTTGTATGCTAGGGTTAGTTGGTTTGTTTTAGGGTTAATGGTGGTTAAGGTTAGGGTTAGGGTTTGTTTTAGGGTTAAATTGTTAATTTTAGGGTTAGGAGTTAGCCAAATAAGGGTTTAGCATGTGGGCTTGGGTTAGATTTAGGTAAGTGGGCCTGTGTTTATTTGGTTAAGTTTAGTTTGTAATGGGTCATGTTTTGGTTAACTTTAGTTAATTAAAATTCTCAAGGACTAAACATACAATCAATTATATTTCAAAAATTAATAGGTGCTTTGCGTGGTCTCATTCAAGTTGAACGCCGACATAGCTGGTTCTAAAAGAAAGAATGAACATTTTTCTCCGCCCTCATATGATATCATGTACTCTCTTAACAAGACAATCTTCGTATGAACATGTCAATTTCAGAGCTGAGACATTATTTTTCTTTCTCAGCATGCTAAAGTTTGCTTTTGAATTTGACTATAAAACTAAGTTTCATTAACCAAATATTTGCTTTCACTTGCTCGTAAATATATAATTTCGAAAGATTAAAGAAAAGGGGACCAAACTTGTTTAACTAAGATATTTATTATTTACCATGCAATATATAACCGGTTCTTTGTTTGGGTTGGGGCTGAGAGACACAATGCTATCCCTCTACTCCTACTCGTATTGCCCCTTTTTTCCTCTTCCTTCGAAACCCAAAATTTCTTCTCTTTATATTTTTCAAAATCGATTAAAACCAGTTATGCCAGCGTTCAACTCGAAGAAACCGTGGATGAGATCGAGCAAGGCACGCCACCGTTATTTTTTAAAATACAGTGTCGGATTTTAAGAATTTTAATTTAAACTTAAAAAGTTAATATATGCAGCGGTGTGTGTTTCCCGTTCTACACTCATTCTAAGATTAAAAATTTAAGTTTTAAAAAGATACAAAGACTATTTTTTATTAAATTAAAATATATGGATTAAACTAACAATTTATACATAATAACTAGCCATAAAATTTGGTCATCTAAAAAGTATAAGTTTGAACACATTTAGATATATAATATCCGTCGATTTAATTACTTGGAGGGCGTTTGAGGGATTTATGAGTAAATTAAGATATGTATGAAGAAAAATAAAGGGTAAAGTATACAAATGGTCACTAAACTATCCTAAAAAATATAAAATAGTCTCCAAACTTTTAAAAGTTACATAATGGGCATTAAATTTTAGTTTTTGTTACAAAATGATCACTAAGTCATTAATTGTTTTTAACACATGACAATTACGAAAATTTGTATAATAATATATTTAATCCTCAATATTTACACATTCAGTTAGGTTAGGCATTTAATTTTTTTTGTGGTGCTCTTTTCTAAGGTATGTCGGACTCGGAGCAGAGCAGTGCCGTGTACTTCTTGACGGGTTGGCTACCATATCGCGCGAGTGCAGATAACATCCATCGGTACCTCCCTAAACTTCATTGATTGCTTAAGTGCCTATTCTTATTTAGGTATTAGAACTAAAATTAACGGATGTAGTCGTACTCTCCGATTCAATTTCATGTCATGGAAAGTGCCTGTTCATGGTTTCTTATTTCCACAGCTACAGCTCCCGTTTGACATTTGGGCTGGCCTCTTGCTTTTTCCCAATGGTACCAGATCGGTTACACCTCACCTGAGAAGAAAAAGAGTTACTTAACAGAGTTCTGAGATTTCCAGCTCTCTATGATCTAAGCGGGTTTAAAACTCAGATGACATTTTAATGAGACCGGTGCATCAGTCTAGGGGTGTGCATTCGGTGAATTCGGTCGGTGGCAAACCGAATTAACCATAACGAATTAACCGAAATTTTTAGAACTTTAACCGTTAACCGAACCGAATTAGCCTTAACTGAATTAACCGAACCGAAATTAATTCGGTTAATTCAATCGATTTTCGAATTAACCGAAATTTGTTATAAAATTTTGGATAAATTACACAATTGGTCACTAAATTATGATAAAATAACCTTTTTTGTCACTGAACTTTCATTTTATACTAATTGATAAAAGATTAATGAACATTTTATAATATATCAAAAAATTTAATGACCATTTTATAATTTTTAAAAGTTCAATGACAAAAAATAAATATATATATATATAATATTTAATATATAATAATTTCAGTTAATTCGGTTAATTAACCGATTTCGAACCGAATTAACCGATAACCGAATTTTTCAAAAAAAATTAACCGTTAACCGAACAAACTTAATATTAACCGACCGAATTAACTGAAAAAAATTTAGTTCGGTCGGTTAATTCGGTTAAAACCGAATAATGCACACCCCTACATCAGTCCGGAGCTTTCCATTAAGCGAAATACAGTAACTTTGAGCACAAATTCCCCCGTTAGCAGTTCAAACACGCACACATCCCCTTCTCCCAAATTATTCTCCAGTGTGAATTCGTACCATCCCCGGCTGAACTTAGCCTTGCCTCCTTTATAAAGACATCGTACTGACCACTGTCTCCCATCAGGAAGCTGAAGTTTAATGGATCCGGAAACCCCACTTAGATGTTTCTCAGCAAAGCATGATGGTAAGTACTGCGAGAGAAAAGTCAAAATGCATGTTAAGGTATGCTGAGGGTGAAACCGAAAAAGACATGAACAACACATCATATCAATGCTCACCATAATACATCCCCTGTATAAATATGATGGTAGCAAGACAACCCTGCAGAAAGGGTTAGCTGGCTCAAAAGCTTTGGCTGCATTGACTGCTCTCTCTCTTTCTTCAGCTGTGACGGTTCTCTTCCGGGCGGAAGCACTTTCATAACATCCAAAGCGCATATCAACATCATCTACATGTCCAGCAGATGACTCCTGTATGTCTACATTTCATTTAACAACCGGTCAGAAGTTCCGATTCCTTAAAAAATCAAATAAACCTTAGTTAAGAGGACTTACTAGGATCAACCTTCTGCTTCCTCCCGCGCTTTTTTGGTTCGGGTGGCATTGCACCTGAAGTATGCAGTTTCACTTCATTAGCAGAATACTTTTAAGCTCAAATGCACTAAATGAAAAGCCATACTTCGAATAGCTTGATTATTCATACCCTTTGAAGTTTGAAGGTTAACGTCACGACCCAAGCTTACACAGTTGTTAAGTTTAGACCCACCAAACAAATTGTGCAGTGCTGGAGAGACACATTCATCTTCAAGTTGTTCAAATGGATATTGTTTTCCGTGATTGTATTGAGCACCAACAAGGGCATTAGTCTGATAGTTTATTTCCGAGTTGTACAAATTAAATATACTAACACCGAAAGCAGAATTTCCCTCATATCTGAAAAGCAAAACATAGCCAACATGGATATAGTAACGCTCTAGAAATTCCTGCCAACCTTCCTGAAACCAAACCTTGTTGTCGGCTTTCTTTATTCCTACACGACAAACATGACCATCAGGAACAGTGAGAGCGGCAGCAACAGAAAGTTCATCCCTGAATTTTTTAACAAAGTTATCTGGGATCCTCTGCAGACACCCCAAATCATGTTAGGCTTATTTATCTGATGAATATTAGAACCGGAATTCAGATGGTTTTAGTGAATAATTTGCAGAAGAACTTTCATAAAATTGTGAGCTTAAACCTCATGCTGGGTGAAGAAAACTACTAGTTCGTCCTCGTACCTAAAGTAATACTAGCATCAACATGAGAAGTTTGGATCATAAATATGCATCATAACACATATATACGGTAAGCACAATCATAACTAAAAACGAAATCCATACATAATTTTTCAAATGACTAAACATCAAGAAAAGGGAAAATATTATATTAAGATGTGGATGAACTTTCTTCTCTTGCTCATAAAACACCGTTATGAAATAGCCACATCATTTGATCTATTTGATGAAACTCGCTAGCAGTATAAACTATAACCCAACGAACGAGAGATGCCAAACAAGTAGATGATGGTCAAAAGATTCCTAATCTAAGTAATATACACCAATAATGAAGATTGAAATAAAGAACACGGCTTGAATTATCTTGAAACCTTCAAATTTAGTACAAATTACCTTCTATAAAGTTTGTTTCTTTATCTGAAAGATACCCAAATAATATAGTCATGTCCTATGAGATCCTTCCTAGAAATATGTATTATTCTATATAGATCCTGTTGCACTTCTACTTTTCTGGCTCCGATAGATTTCTATAGTCTTACAAACATGTATTTTACCCATAAAAAAACAAGAACCAACAGGAGTCGGGTACTCTATTAAATCTGACAAATCCGGGAATAATGAACTTTATTTTACCGTTGTATAGACTTGCTATGTCTTCCTTATTCCCCACAATGCATACAGTAAGATCAAAGCAAATGCATAAAATCTACAAACTTAAAACCCGGTGGATAAGTCCAAGTGTTAAAACTTAAAACTAATAAGAATTCACTCACATGCAGGCGAGATTACGGGAGGTGACCTGAAATGATACATAGAAAATTAATGAAAATTGCACCATTCAACTTTTCTTCATTTATAACCAAACGAAATCCATAGGAGAGAATTATCACAACATTCCAAATGAGTGAAGATTTAGGGCAAATTGAGTTCAGCAACAAACTTTACACTTCATTTTAATAACTTCATAAGACAGAATATTTCCTGCAAAATTGAACCTGAAAATTTGAGATTTCTTTCTCCAAGTACAATACTAACACACAAACCCTCAGATACCTATATATGCTAAAATGATGTAACACACACACATCGTGCATTAACAATTGAGCTCAAAAAATATCTCCACGGCTTCAATAAGAGCATCTGCCTGATAAAAAGAACTTTCAAGTGAAAATTGAGATCATGGGTTTACTCTACCTAGTTCATCAAGTAGGCAAACGAACTTCTAGGATTATTTGATCATAATCATATTAAACCAGCTATCAAAACTTAAACTAATTTCTTCAAGTCTCCTTGCTCCTTTTTTTTTTGTTGCATAATTCCACCATGTTTTAACCTTCAAATCTCCTCCCCACATCTCAAATACACACTTCAAAGTTTAAACCACAAAAATACAAAAACCCACAGACCAAAAACATATAACAAAAGAAACTAATCTCCATCTACTCTAATTTTCCAAGACTCTAACTTTGTCCCACAGGAGAACTCCTCCCTGAAATACTAAATCACCACCCAAAGAAGGGGGGGGGGGACTTATCTACCTAATTTTGGTCATTAACACCATATGAGTAACCAGATAAAAAAAGCATAAGGAAACCAAGGATTAAAGAGCAATAAGACGAGTAAAGTAAGAAAAAAAAGGTTTTTAGGATTTTACCAGTTCTTTTTCTTGAAGGGTGGTGGAGAGAATAAGCTTATGGAAACAAGGGCGGGGCATTTTGGATAAAGGGTCAGATCATATAATGATGTTAAGTTTCAGTGAGACTTGGGTTTTCCTTTTCGAAATTTCAAAGTGTATATACTGCACACACATATGTATATGAATACAATTCTACTCTGTCATCTCTCCCCCCAGATAAAATGAACCAAAGAAAAAACTCAACGCAGAAAAAAAAATGAGAAAACTTTGAGATCTGGGTCTTCCCTTTCTCTTCTGCTTCCGATTGTTAAACACCGCTGAACATTATTAAATTAATTAATAAAAATTAAAAATTTTAAAAACTCAACCTATAATTAATAATTATTTAAAATAAAATTTTAATTAAATTATTTATATATTTTTTATTTTTTAATCTTTATTTTTAAACAATTAAATTAAATATCAATCTCTAAATTAAAAAACCCTAAATGTAAGAGCTATAAATTGAACCCTAATCATATTTCTTATAATTGACTTTTTCTGGCGAGATTAAGATAGTAGACAATGATTGAGCATGTTTTCCCTATAGCTCGGTTGATAACACAAGGGCACAAATTCCAACGGTTGGAATGGCGGCGACGGAAGATACATTTACAGCTCTTGATTTTTCGGCGAGATTAAGATAGCAGACAAAATTGATTAGGGTTCAAATATGATTACGGTTCAATTTACAACTCTTAGATTTAAGATTTTTTAATTTAGGGTTATATTTGATCTAATTATTTAAAATTTAAAATTTAAAATTAAAAAAATAGAATATATATAAAATAATTTAATTAAAATTTTATTTTAAATCATTATTAATTGTATGTTGAGTCGTTGAGATTTTTAATCTTTATTAATCAATTTAATAGTGTTCAACGTTAATGATGTTTAATTATGTTCGACGCCCATTGTAGAATTTTCCTAAATAAAAACCTGGACTTCACTTAAAAGTTAACCTAGTTTTATCACATTTGTCGACTCGCTCACCCAGTCACTCACTTCCCAAGTTATATAACACTGGCACTCTATGTGTGTCCAACTAATTCCCAATTGTTTTTTAGTAGTAAAAGTTTGGGTAAATCATCACTCGACTTTGTTCTCTGACCTATTTTGATTATTAAAATTTTAAAACGTTTAATTTACTTACTAAGCTTTATACATTGATTTTTTCATTATTCTTCGGTTAATCCTCTAATACCGTTATAAAGTGGAATAAAAAAAGAAAAATTAATGGGTAAAATACTTAAATCATCATTGAACTTTGTTCTCTAACCTAATTTAGTTATTGAACTTTACTCTCTGACTTATTTTAATCACTGGAGTTTCATATGTTATATCCATGTCATAACGGTATTAGAGGTTAATGAAGGAATGATGAAAAAAAAATGAATGTATAAAGTTCGGTGAGTATATTGAACATTTTGAAACTTCAGTGACTAAAATAAATTAAAGAAAAAATTCAGTGATAATTTACGTATTTCACCCTATAAGTTTTTCCTTTTTCACTAACTTCACCAACCGTTAAAAGCCGGACAGTACTAATTATATGGTTAAATGCCTAATTTTGAGCATAAATTTTTAGAGATTTTATTGTCATAGAGCTTTAGAAAAAGTTCGAATAATGGGTTAATTTTTTTAATGGGATCGAATAAATGGTATGTAATGTATATAGGCGGTTAATTGCGGCAAACATCTCGAAATTATAATTTAGATTTTAAATTGGCTTTATGTGTCAAATATTCTAATTAATTTAAAATGGCATTATTTAAATAATTCAAATATATAAATTATTTTACTAATTAAATATTTAAAAAAATTACAAAAATATCAATTAAACTAGCATTTTTTTAACCAAAAAAGTACAAACAATTATCAAACTTACATACATATTAAATTTGTGAAATAAATTTGTAAATGATAACAGAGACGACTATATATTATAATTAAATTTAAACGTATCAATTATCAATTAAATTTGAGCAGTTTTTTTAATATTTAAACAATTATTTAAAAAATCATCTTTATTTTAGAATAACACATTCATTTCGATTAAAATATAAAAGTGAGTAATACATTTATTTTTTTAATATTTTATAAAATCTTAATTGACATTTGAAATTATTTTATTATTGTATTTGAATTTTCAAACCAATTTATATTTTTATTTATTTAAATAATGATATTTTACGTTAAATTTTTATATCAATTTTATGTTAATTTATGAAAATTTTCACGCTTGCTTGATCTATTAATTTGAATTTCAAGTCAAACTAACCTGATTTAATTACAAAAGATCAACAATCTAGATCCGTTCAACACAAACCCAAAAATGTTTCCAACTAGAAATTATATGAGCTCAAAAATGCTTTAACCTAAATTAATCTTGAAATAATACGAGCCTAAAGTGATTCAATCTCAAAATTATCTAAACCTGAAATAACTCGAATAAATAACAAAAAATTAACATGAACTCAAGATGATTCGACCAAAAAATCTGACTAACAAATTCGAATGAATCAAACGAAATAGAGTTTGTACACTGAATCTGAATAATAAAAATCGAAAACGACACTAATAGAAAGTGAACCAAAATTTTTAGAATCCAGTTAATTTAATCCAAAACCATCTTCCTATGTTTTCCTTCTAAAAATTTAAAACTCTCTCGCTTCTCTTATATTTTTTTCTCTGGGTATATTCCCTTCTCCTCCGTCTTCCGGTTCTGTCAGTCATGGCAGATGTAGAGAATGGTCTAGTGCGCTTGGCAATTGATACTGGTGAAGATGATATCCTTCAGGACGATCAAGAAAGTATCGATCTTGGTTTATCTTACGAGAACTGTTTTGTGGGGTCTTTTCTAACATCCAGTGTTATCCACTTTGTGTATATGCGGTCAACTCTTGCTAATGTGTGACATTCAGCGGATGGCATTTCTATTTTCGATCTGGGTAAAGATCAGTTTTTGTTTCGTTTATATCTCCAGGTAGATGCAGACATGATAGAGAATGACGGCCCATAGAATTTTAACAATCATCTTCTGGTGCTCTACCGTTTAAAGGATGGTGATGACCCTAATCTCTTTCCGCTTATGCATCTGGACTATTAGCTTTTAGTTCATGATGTTCCTCACGGTTTTATTTCAGAACGGATTGCCCGATTGCTGGGAAATTTTGTGGGCTCTTTTTTGGATTATGATACGTTGGCAATATCTCTGGGTTATAATGGGGTTATGAGGATTCATGTTCGTATTGACATTCGATTACCTTCGAAACGAAGAAAGAAGATTAGGCTCACAAATGAAAAAGATCATTATGTGCGATTTGAGTATGAAAAATCGACGTTGTTTTGCTTTATCTGTGGAAAAATAGGACATGGTGAGAGCTTCTGTCCTCTCCGTGCCTCTATAGATCTGAGTGATATTATCATAGAGTGGGATGCGTCTTTACGAGCACCACCGCGATGGTCAGCATCAGCCAAAAGTCTCTGACTGAGAGAGGCAATGACGGTTGAAGCTTAACCTTGGTTTGACCCTGCCAAAAAGGAAATGATTGGTCAATTAATAATTCAAATTCCTCTAATTCAGCATATCACAATAATAAAGGAAAGTCAACTGCTGTTATGAAAGGCAAGAATCCAGACTTTAAGTGGGGAAGACTCAATCCTGGGCCTATTGTGGGTCAACTATCTTCTGACCCAAGTGTTAATATGGATACTGTTATGGCTTTAGCATTAGAGGATCACCCAATTAAACATGTAGAGGGGATTAAACGACCCCGTGTTTAGAATCCTCCACCAAATGCTTCACAGAACCTTGATTCAGATGGTGTCACTCATCTTACATCGGCCGACCTACAGGACCAGGTCCGCCATTCATCATGAAACTCTTGAGCTAGAACGTCTGGGGTTTGGGGAAATCTTGAAGGATGGGGTGTCTCTGACAGAAGTTGAGAGATGTGAATCCTTCAGTGTTTTTTCTTATCAAAACTAAAGTCTTTGTGTCTCGTATGGCAGACATTCGTAAAAAATGTGGCTTCACTAATAGTATAGATGTGAGTTCTATTGGTCAAAGTGAGGGTTTATCAATAGGGTAGAGGAATTCGTGTGTTATTTCTCTGCGCTCTTACTCGGATAAACACATCGATATTCTTATTTCTGATAACTCTAAGGGAAACAAGTGGCGGTGTATTGGGTTTTATAGGGCTCCATGGGAAAGAAAAAGAGTTGAGTCATGGAATTTACTACATAGCCTTGATAACACTCCTAACGTTCCTTGGTTAGTTATTGGGGACTTTAATAAAATCCTCTTATCGTCTGAAAAGAAAGGGGTGCTCAATATCTGACAGATGGAATTATTTTGGGGTGCTTTAGAAGATTGTTCTCTTGAAGACCTTGGTTATACAGGTACTTGGTTCACTTGGGAGAAGGGTAAACGGGTTGTTACGAATATCAAGGAGAGACTTGATCATGGTACATCGACTAATGCTTGGCTGGATTTATTTCTAAAACTATCAGTTGAGACATTTATCGTATTCCTTCTTTGATCATTGTCCTTTATTAGTGGATACAAGGTTCAAGAGTGATAATTTGAGCAGGATTTAGAATTTTCTTTTCGAGTTTGCCTGGCTTTCGAAAGAGTCTTGTGAGTCAACTGTACAACACCTTTGGGAGACCAATTTTGGTGATTTATTGAGTTGTCTTCGAGAAGTTTGCAAGGGGTTGGATGGTTGGTTTCGAGGACTTTAGCGAGACAAGAAGTATACAACTGTTGATTTAAATAAAAAGTTAAAGAGATTAAACAAACTAACTCCAACAGATGACACATTGGGAGAGATTGTTGAAACAAAATTGGCCTTGAATTTAGAATTGGACAAAGGAGATTTATTGGGAGCATTAGGCTAGATCAAATTGGTTAAGGCATGGGGATCAAAATTCCACTTATTTTCATAGGACTGCAACTCAGAGAAAGAGGTAGAACCATATAACAAAACTAGGATCCGACTCGGAGGTATGCGTCTCAAATGAAAGGGCCATATGACAGATTGCTCGAGACTATTTTGTCTCTCTTTTTTCTACCCAGGGTTCGGGGAACTGTGATTGAGTTTTAGAGGGGATTGATCGAGTTATTTCAGATGAGATGAATCTGACCCTTACGAAGGATTACACTCATCTTGAAATATATGCTGCTATCAAGGCCATAAGTTCTCTTAAAGCTACGGGTAAAGATGGTCTGAGCTTTTTTTATTAGCATTTTTGGCACATAATTGGTAAATATGTCTCGAATTTCTGTATTTCTGTTTTGATGGGTAATATTCCTATGAATAGCTTTAATCAGACGCATATTGTGTTAATTCCTAAAATCAATGACCCCTTATTGATGTCTCAGTTCAGGCCCATAAGCCTGTGCAATGTGTTGTACAAGATTATCTCAAAGGTGATCGTAAACAGATTTCAGGTTGTTTTACCTCTCTGCGTCGATGAATCTCAGAGTGCGTTCGTGACAAGTAGCATTATTACTAACAATATCCTCTCAGCATTTGAGCTTCTTCATTCTTTGCGCAATAAGAGGTATGGTAGCAAAAGGCATTTTACGTTGAAATTGAACATGCGTAAGGCTTATGACCGCATAGAATGAAATTTTATTGAAGCTTTTCTGTTAAAAATGGGGTTCACGTATGATTGAGTGGCCCTTATTATCCACTACGTGTCCTCGGTGTCCTACTCCGTTGTCATTAATAGGATGGTTGGCAAGAATTTTGTCCCTTCATGAGGTCTTTGCCAAGGGAACCCTTTAAGTCTCTATCTTTTTCTTATTTGTAGTGAGGGTCTTAGCTCTTTTCTTTGTCAAACTAAAGTAGGGATTGATTATAGATTAAATAGACGTGCCCCCTAAGTTTTACATTTTTTTTGCCGATGACAGCCTTATTTTCGGGGAAGCTGCTGCTAATGGTGCTGGTATTCTTTACAATGTATTGTTGGAGTATGTACAAGTTTTTGACCAACTCATTAATTTTGACAAATCCAGAGTTTTTTTTTGGTGTTAATGCGATAACTACCAATAGAGACGATGTTCGAAAAGTGTTGGGGATCTCTAGTAATTTTAGCCCTGATAAGTATTTGGGCTTGCCCATTCTTGTTAGAAGAGACAAGAAACGGGCTTTATGCATTTTAGAGACAAAACTGTCAAATACATTGCTGGTTGGTGTACTCATTCCCTATCTCAAGGGGGTAAAGAGGTATTTATCAAATTGGTCTTACAAGCTATTCTTATCTATGCCATGAGTTATTTTTTCTTTCTAAAACTTTGTGCAAGAGTTGGAAGATATTATCTGTAGATTTTGATGGCAGAATTCAAAAGACAAGAGTGGTATTCAATGGTGCTTTGGCCTACATTGTGTGATCTCAAAGAGAATGAGGGCATTGGCTTTTGCGACTTGGTAAAGTCCAACGTGGCTCTTCTAGCTAAACAAGGTTGGAGGCTGATCTCTAATCTCTCTTCACTTGTTGGTAGAATCTTTCGAGCCAAGTATCACCCTAATACTAATTTTTTATATGCCAACTTGGGCTCGAATCTTTCATTTATTTGGCGAAGCGTGTGGAGTACACGAGGGCTTCTAGAGAAGGGACTTTGATAAAAAGTTGAGTGTGGAAGTTTAATCTCGGTGTAGAATGATTGTTAGCTGCCATCTGCAGCTCCAAAAAAAATCTCCTCTCCACCATCCGGGCATATCAGGTTAGTGTCAGACTTTATTAATCCTAATACTAATTTTTGGGATATAGATATTATTGAGAATCTGTTCAATCCTATTGAAGCAGCAGAGATCTTCTACCTACCCTTATCGAGGAATGCACAACCAGACTCATTAGTCTGAAGATGTGAGCGTACTAGGCTCTACATTGTCAGAAGTGGGTATTGTGAGCTTCTTTCTCCCCTAACTATTGATACTACCAATCGAGAAGTTTTTAATAAGGTATGGAACTTAAAATGCCCAACCAAAATGAATATTCAGAACTAGAAATTCTTAAGAAATTATGTACCTACAAAAGTCAATTTATGCTTCAGATGAGTTGCGACAGACCCTATGTATCCTAGATGTCATACAAAGCCAGAAGATATTATTCATGTTTTGTGTGATTGTCCTTATGCTAAACAGGATTTAAATTTCTTAAGTATTCAACAACCTCCTAATGCAAGCCTCTTAAGTTTCTCTGAATAGTTGTTGGCCCTCTTAAATAACTATGGGAAGCATCGTTCAAAGAAGATAATTTTTAAACTGTATGCTCTCTAGACTGCTCGAAATAAATGCATCTTTGAAGGTAGTACAAAAGACCGGTTGAGGTTGTTACCTTTATTCAGAGCTATAGTTTGGAGCTGCGTCTTCTCAACAATCGTATTTCTATTGCGAATTCACAAGTGGTGCCTCAATGGATTGCTCTAATATTCCCGGCTGTGAAGATAAACGTTAATGTTAGCTTTTTCCTACAAACAAAAATGCATCAGTGGGTTTTGTTATTAGAGATCACGAGGGCTATATTCTAGGTGCGGGTTGCTCTATAGTTTACCATGTCTCTTCTTTTGCTGTTGAAGCTTGTGGGTAGTTAAAGGATTGCAATTCGCCTTCAATTTGGGGTTTTTGAAAGTCTACCTTGAGGGGGATTCGTTTTCTATTCTCAACAAACTCAAACTTCCTTCAGATGATAAATCTAAAATTAGTGCCCATATTTGGTATGCCAAGAATTTAGCAAAGAGATTTGTTATCTGTGATTTTCGATTTACCCTTAGAGATGGGAATAAAGTAGCTCGTGTTATGGCAAATGAGAGGGCCTGCCTCAATGGTGACCATTTATAGGTTGAGGAAGCGTCTGATGCGGTTGAATCCCTGGTTGCTGATGATAGATTGCGGATTGACCCACCTTAGTTTATGGGGTTTTCCCCGTTGTGGGTGTTGAAAGGGTCTGGTTTTTTCCATGGTGTTGCTCCGACCCTTATTTTCTTCTCTATGTTCATTTCTCTGTAACAACTTTTATCCATAGCAACTCAATCTGTGTTCAGCTGGAGGTTCTTGCTGGCCTAGCATTTTCCTCGTGTTTGTCCTTTGAGCTTTCTTTTTGCTTTTGATTTGGTTTTCGTTGTTGTTTACGTTTTTTCAATTTTCCCGTTATACCATGTCTGCTTAAGGGGTTTGGTTTGTTGCTTTTATTTTGCAAGACGTTCCATTTTATTATCAAATAAATACTAGCTGGCCTTTTATAAAAAAAATCATCCTGCTATATCTAGTTTTTGAATATTTTAAAAATATTTTTAGGAAAAAAATTTTATGAAAAAATAAACCCACTAACATTGTTTTTCAATTTTACTTGTTTTTATTAAAGGGGAAAATCATACAAGGGTATTGTCATTTTTATTAAAGGGGAAAATCATACAAGGGTATTGTCCTAGTCTCATTAAAAACCTCTATAATCCTAAGTTTGAGGAAAAGAGTACCAAAGATGATACTGAAAACATAAACATGACTAGAATAAACTGTCAAAACCGAAACAAAAAATGGCTCCAGAATCCCACAACAGGACACACACCCGAACACAAACCTTCCATCCAAGTACCTGCATCAATAACACACAAGGCATGCATATCCAAACTTTTGCAGATGCCAACACCACCAGCCATCACCCACAAAACCAAACCTCAAAACAGTTCACCAATTCCAGTATTCAGACATGCTCTAATCAAACAAACAATTCATCATAAAATCATCCAAAACCACGACGTACGATCCATCTCTCCCTTAGCCAATGCATTCGCCATGCTATTAGCCTCTCGTAGGGCTTGATAAAAGTATACACACGTCAATCGTCTACAAGCTTCATCAATTTGGTAAAACCAATACAATAAACGCAAGGCCTCTTTGATGACTATAGTACCCAACTTATTGCAATCTAAGAGTCTAACTCAATAATAAACGATGTCCCTCTCATCCAAATCGAATGGACCAACATGTCCATAGTATATGCTATTGCCCTAAGCTCAGCAACATTAGAATTTGATATCCCTATTGATCTCGAGAACAATGCAATAATCAAACCCTCAATATCACGCAACAAGCCCCCACACCCAATTAGACCCAGTTTCCCACGAGTCGATCCATTCACATTGAATTTTAGAGTCCCAACAACTGGTGGGCACCAAGAAACACCAAGACGCGACACTCGCGCCAACGTCGACGACATACACTATCTCGGGCAATCCCACCAACATAATTCAATAATCGATTGCGCTGTCGAACTAGTCTTGACCCAACAGAGTGTATGTAATTTAACCAAGAAAAAAATCTCCCTAATATCCATCATTTTTCGATTAAAAATCACATTACTTTGGGCTAACCAAGAACTACAACACATCTAGAAGCCACTAATCCTGAAAAATACCTGAGAAGCAGCCATGAAAGCATTGCCATAACAAGTCTGCAAGGGACCGCGTCCGAACAAACGCTACATCCCACCACCCAAAAAATAAGGACCATAACTCCCCGACCACTAGACACGTATATAAAATGTGATCAACATCATCCCCCCCACCTCGCACCATACATATGAGCACGTCATTCCATTCGACGAGATGTCTTGATCCCCCAATATATATAACATCGGCAATCTTCGCATATGAATGAACCATAAAAAACATTAAATCTTTAGCAGAATAGCAATTTCCATATCAAAAAAGCATCAAGGCCATCACTCTCAATGTCAAACGACTACATCAGTTGCGTCATCTCCCCCACCGAGAACTTATCCCGAGTGTTTGGGCACTATACCAGCTTATCCTCGCGACTACAACAAGGCGAACTGCCCAACACCAAGTCAATTAGCTCTCGAACATGTTCTATTTCAAAAGGCCTTAAGTGTCGACCAAAGAAATCATTCCAATCTGTATGGTCTTATACGCCATTCTTCGTATAATCTACCACCCATACCGGCTTGTTTCGAGCCAAACAATATAGGTGAGGAAAAACCATGCTAAGAGGTTTCGATGATCCATAGAAATTTGCTAAACCCCATGAACCTCAACTCTCGTGCATCCTTTTGTACCTCCACTATTTGTCGTCATACAACCGAAATATGTCTTTTTCTTACCCTATTGAATCACTAGCGGCAAACATGTTCACCATGTTTTGCAATAATCAAGTTGCGGCACAAAATTTTTTTATCTTATGCATATTGCTATGCCCATTTAGCCAAAAGAGCCAAGTTCCGAAGTTGTAAATTAACCACACCCAAACCTTTCAGATTCTTCAGTCGACATACTAAATCCCAATTTGTCTGACTTATTTTTTCTTTAAATCAGAATCTCCCCATAAAAAAGCATGGCGCATCCGATCAATATTCGCTATCATGCCTTTCAAAACCGCAAAAACTCCCATATAATAAATAGGTAATGAAGAGAGAATTGAATTCATAAGAACTATCCTTTCAGCAAAAGTGAGAGACCCTCGCTTCCATCCTGCCAAAGTTGTATGAAACCGTTGTAGCAATAGATCCCACTTGAGTGACACCTAGGATTAACACCAATTGGCAAGCCCAAGTACTTGAAGGGCAACTCTCTGCTCGTTAATCCTTAATCCTAATAGAATATAAACATGATTTTACAAAATTAATATGTAAACCCAAGTAATATTGGAAGCATGTAAATATCCTTTTTATATTTTAAGCATCTTTCATATCCATTGAAAGAAGATTACCGTATTATCGACAAACTGGAGATGAGACAAAGAGAACCCCGACGCAACCAAAATACCCCTAATCAACCCATTATGTTCAGCCGCGACCAAAAATTGATGTAACGCCTCTACCACCACAACAAACAATAATGGTGATAAAGGGTCCCCTAAATGCACAACTCGTTGCATCGCGAATTCATTCATTGCACCACCATTTACCAAAATAGCCAATCGTGTCATTCTCATGCAAGTTTGCATCTATCCATGCCACTTCTCCCCATAATCAATCCGTGCTAAAAGCTGATAAAGAAATACCTAATTGATGCAATAGTAAGCTTTGGCAAAATCGAGCTTCAACAATACACCTTCATCACCCGATTTCTTATACCGTAACGAATGAACCACTTCGTTAACTAACAAGATGCCGTCTACAATCTGATGTTCTTTAATAAAAGCTATTTGTGTATCACAGATAACCTTCTCCAACACCAATTGCAACCTTGACGCCAACACCTTTGCTAAAATTTTGTAAGTAGAATTAAGAAGGCAAATTGGCCTAAAATCACCAATTACACACGATTGTTCCTTCTTGTGAATCAACACCACAAAACTAGAATCGAGACCCCTCAGCAACTTATTCGTCTCATAGAAAGAATTAAGTAACGTTATCAAATTATCTTTAATAAAAGACCATCCTTTTTTGTAAAACTTGAAACTAAAACCATCCGACACCGGTGCTTTTAACCCCTTACTATTCTATACTAATGCCCTTGCCTATTTCTCTGTTAAAGGGGCCTCTAACAGTCGGTTCTAAGTCACTGTAATAGAACGAAAGCCCACCTCAGCATCAAACGAGCCCGTCATCCTTGATTGTGAAAATGTTTGCAAAACTCCATAAAAATGTGTCGCTTTAGCCTCTCCGGATCTGTAGTCCATCTCCCATTTATTTTCAAACCCCTAATCAAAATTTTCATCCCTGAATTTGTACTGTACGATAAAAGTATCGTATCTCATGATCTCCCGCTCGCAACTAAATGTCACGTGGCTTTTGTCGCCATATCGACTCCTTATAATGATGCAGCATCTACAATTCCCCATACAGACGGCGACACTCTTTACTATTCACCTTCAGACCGCTCAAAGCCTAAGAGTTTCTTAATTGGTTTAGACGGTCCACTGGATCGGATTTGAGGATTTGAGTCAGTTTCGAGATTTAAATTAGATAAAATATTTCCGAAAAGATTAAAAATATGAAAAAATTATCTAAAATCATTAATTATTATGGAGATGATTTTGGCGGAATCAATTTTACAAAAAGGGGTCTCGAAGATGGACATTTTGGGTAGTGACCAAAATGCAAAGTTTCAAAACTATTTTTAGTGACTATTTTGTAAAAGGGTCAAAACTTAGAATCTTTAAGGAGCTATTTACCCAAGGTCTAATATCTGACTTTTTCTCTTAATTAATTATTTTAAATGATTTTAAAATATAATTAAAGGCTTGGGAAAAGAATTGGATAATTAAAATATCTAAAACAAATTTTACGTAGCAAACTTTTGGCAAAAAGATTTTCTCTCCAATTCTCTCCAGCCAAACATCTTTTCTCCCTTCAAAATCTCCAGGTAAAATTCACTTTTAATCAATCTTTTGATTTCAATTGAGTTTACAATAGTTTCGTAACAAAATAAACTTGATCTCTCATTGTTTGGCTTTGGAAAATCAACTAATTGAGGGAAAAAGTAGCCATTAGAGGTGAGGTTCGTTCTTCTCCTCTAATACAAGGTTATTTATTGAAATTCCCAAGTTATTGATCCTTTACATATATTTTCTAACTTGATTTGATGATTTAATTGTGGAAAATTAATTAAATTGAGGTTTAATGGATTTAATTGAAGGATTTACGTATGGATCCTATTTTGCTGGGTTCTTGATTATTTTTAATCATAATCTTGATGTTGAATAATTTTAATAAGTGGGTTTTAACATTAGAATCTCGAAACTATATGAATCTCTAATTTTCTAGGTTGCCAGTTGTTGTTTTTGAGGAGTTTTGGTGGTTAATTGAATGCTGGAGATATAATGATGTTTGAGATATGTTTCTAGATGTTAATTGATGTTAATTGAAATGTTGAAATGTTAGATTGTGGCTGGGTTAAGTTTGGAAGAGGTTTGTTGTTAATTTTGGGAGTTGTGGAGTAGATTTGAGTAAAGGATGTGGAGGTTATGTGTTGCTGTGTTGTTGATTTCATTTTGATGCAATGTGCCTCTATTTTTGTGTGGTTAAAAGCAGGGGAAGTTGGTAGCCAAGCTTGAACATGAGTTTCGGGAGCTTTGGAGGCGCGATTATCGCATCAACAAGCGAGGTTTTGCGAGTCGGTGAGTGGAAACGTGATTTCAACATTGCAAAGGTTTGAAAGTTGTGTATGGAAGTTTAGATCAAGCTTGAAACGCTGATCTAAGATCGGAAGTAAGTAAAGGATAATTCTCTCTCGAACTCGGTTTGGCTAATAGTTTGATGCACTTGTTTTATATGGTTTAATTACTCACTATATATGCATGTTTTGAGCATGGTATAATGCTGGAAATTGGTTGCAAAATGATGATGATGCATCTGATAGTAATGCATGTTTTGTTAATGTTATTGGACATTGTTTAATGCAAGGGTTATTGCATTGGTTATATTGTTTTGATGATGCATATGAAAACAATGAGTTGTTGATGTTAAAATGAATTATATTGGCAAGTGATGATATGAAAAAGGTTTGAAAATGAAATCAGATATAGTTGGTCGGCCATAGGATTGATAGTGCACTATAAAAAGGCCTATTGGATGTCGAGGGGTTTATACGATGTACCGAATACTCCATCCAAGTACCTTAACGGTCGAGGGGTTTATATGTACCGAAGACTCCCGTTAACGGATTAAACAGCGTATCGATGAGTGGTGTTGAAGGGTTTATGTGTATCGAATACTCCACCTCAGGTGTCACAACGGTGGAGGGGTTTATGTGTATCGAATACTCCCAGGTGTGAACCTTGTGTTACCGGTAGATTGTTTGCTAAGTGTTGTGGGAACACTTGTTGAATCCGTGTATCAGATGCTACGTTTTGTAAGTGGAAACTTGGTAAATGATTACTTGCAAGCCAATATAATTATTTATATATCATGTGATGGATTGTGTTGTTTAACGTGATTTAAACATGTTTTACTCTTTAAGCCTTGCACTGGTAGCATGCACGGGAAAGCTTAAATTGAGGGTAGCAAATGGGACTTTGCTGTAGAATCCATGATTCATGTTGCATATGGTTTAATATGCTATTTTGGAAAAGTAAGTGCATGGTTTTGATAAGGCATGATGTCGTGTTGGTGTTTTAAAGAGTTTTGAAACATGTTTTCGAAGGAAATCTAAAATGGTTTAACTTGCATTGATGATGGTTTTTTGCTTGAGCATTCCTCACTAAACCTAGTGTGCTTACGCTCTCTTTTCTATCAATGCAGAGAATTGAGATTAAGGCAGCGAGGAAGCAAGGGAATGAATACTAAAGACTTGTTTTCAAAGTATGGTTTGGAACGTTGAAAAGTAGTAATAATGGCAATATGTCGGTTGAGGTTTTGGGAGGGTTTTTGATGAACTCCCTGCTGTTGCAAGTTTTTAATTGTTGTTTTGGACTTGTAATAAGTTTTAAGTGGTTGAGTGGTGATTGGTTTAATGTTTTGGAAGTGGTTTAGGAAGCATGCCTCTAGATTTGGTGTTTGAGTATGCTATATAAACTAGGTTGGCTTATATGATTGATATGTTGATGTTCACGTATGTTGTTGATGTTGTATGATGATTAGCTAAGTGTTAATGTGGTTTGGAATGAGCCAAAGTGTTATATGTTGGACCTAGATGTCAATATAGGCCTCCGCGTACCGGTACGGGTACCTCAAGGTTCATTACGTGGGGTCATGTTGAGGCTCAAAATGTTGAAATTAAGCCTAGTGTATCGGTACGCCATAGAGGTAAACAAGGATAGGTGTCGGTACACGAGACAGCGTACCGAAATACCCTTTCAATTTTAACAAGTTGTATCAATACGCAGGGTACCGTATCGGTATGAGCTCTAGTTACTGGAATTCCTAGTTTTTAAAATAACCAATAGGGATCAGTAAGGGTCAACGTTGTATCAGTACAGTTTGGTCAACATACTGTATCGATACGTGACAAACGTGTATCAGTATAGAGAGCCGTTAAGTCTGTTAATCCGTATCGATATGAGCTTGCCTATATTGGTATGTTATGCTGTTTTACGATGCTGGAGTTTGGAAATCTTGCAATTTGGTCCCAGTTTGTTATGAATGCAATTGAATGAGTTTGAGTGATTTTTTAGAAAAAAATTAACCTATGAGCTTGAAATTGGAATAATCAAAGGTTGGTAATCTTAATTGTGATAAAAGCCCTGAAACTTTGTGTTATTTATGTTTTGGTCCTTTTGGTGAATAGTAGCTAAATTGGATCATGTTTTGTGTTCCGATCTATATGTAACGCTACCGCTGAAGCATGTTCACTAAGGGCAATAATGAAATGTGTCTAGACAAGATAAAAAGGAAAAAATAGGGCTCAGTTTAGGGTTTAGCCTGGGTTTGCTTCGGAAAACCTAATGTGGCTCTTTTAGTCCGGTTTAAGTTAGGCCGGGCTAAGGGGTTACAACCCCCCCCCCCTCAACTCCTATACGATCATCCAAATCTTTGAGGAGCAAGGAGGTTGCCTCAATTTGTTGATCGACATTACCAAACGTTGTTTTGTTCCACACTCTTAAAAACTTCCGTAACTCACACAGTTTATGAATAAGGCTATTATCTCGACCAATTTCTTTCACACATTGTTTCGTTAAATGAGACCACTTAGCTGCCATCGTCTTAATATGTTCAGGCTTCTCTAACCAGCAATTCAAAAATTAAAATGGACGCGACCCTCAATTATCCTCCATACTTGCTAGTAACAACAGTGTATGATCCAATAAGCCCCTAAGAAATGCCCTCTGCGACACACGAGGGAACTTCTCCATCCAGTCACATAAAATTAAGAAACAATCAAGCCTATTGGTTTTATTTCCCGAGCCATGCCATGCGAACTTTTTACCAAACAACAGCAAATCGATTAAGCTTGCGCATTCCACAAATTTGCCAAAATCAGTCATCTCTCGCGACTCACACATATACCTTCGGACTTTATTCAAAGATTACACAACATTAAAGTCGCCTCCCACACACCATGGGCCTAAATTGTCTAACACAATGGCACTAATCGAATTCTATATAGTAATCTGAGCATCCCGATCACACGACGCATACACCACAACCATACCATAATCCCAAGCCTCATGTACCCATGTCCCCTGATCAGTACAAAGTTCTGCAATACCCATGATGTTGCCAATCTAAAGCGAAAATCTTCTCAAATCACTACCACCCCTGATCGACCCACATATGGAGAAAATATAAACTTAAAACTATCAGTGTGCCATACCTTACGAATATCATGAATCAAAACATCTTCTATTTTGGTCTTCTGTAGGAGAGCCATCTCATATCGGTGTTGTCACAACACATTCTGAACTGATTTCAATTTAACCGATGATCCAAGACCCTTCACGTTCCGGGACAACACCCTTATACCAATACCTATTTACCCGTGTCACGCGATTCAATCAATCGCCCAATATCCTGCACAATCACCTCTTCGCAGCTAATTGTCTTTTCTCTAATAAGATTACCCAGATTCACGGTCTCTCTAGCCTCTTAAAGAATTGCTTGTTGCCTACGGCCAGAGTTGGAATTAGAACCATGAGTCCTCCATCGATCACGAGCTGTTCGATTCTTTCCTATCCTACTCCTGGGCACTAACTGTTTCAATGGCAATATAGAGTTTAATATTAACTCTACCTCATTTTCCTTAGTCAAACTAATACCTTGAGGGGTGTCGCGTGTCTTTTCTGAACTAACAGGTTCAACGGTACAAGACCCGGCCACTTGAGACGCATATGTTGTCGTACATGAGACTTGGCCCACATAACAATTAATGAGTTTCGCATCTGTAACACTGATCAAAGCACTTGACTGTAACCTATCCTCGCATTGTACCAATCTTACATCCCCATCATTCATCCAACCACTCGACTCTATCGAGGACTCATAGACCTGGTCATCCAATTGCCTCTTCTCATTCCAGATATCATTGTCGTGCCAGTTCACCCTATCCAAACTCTGGCTCTCTAATCGCCTTACCGGTACCAACTGACCTACATCCTCCGCAGCTTGTCTTTTCTCGAAACCATTCCCCTGCAACATATGATTGTCACTAATCATATCCCATTGTTTCCTTGGCAAGACTTCTTCTGTACCGCTCCTCTCTGTATCATTGGAATTAGCTTCCTCCCCATATTCACAATGAGCGCAATGTTCCCTCCCCATATCTAATTCACATACTTGAATGGAACAAGAGTGCCCCTTACTTCCAGTTTCATTGTCGCATCAATGTGTTACATAGAATCTGTCTCCACCAACATGCGTCCCCTATAAAACGAAACTGGTTCTAAAGTTCCTACTTCCAAACGCACAAACTTTCCCTATGTCTCCGCTATGTTCACGAAAGTATCTTGTGTCCAGGTGTATTTCAGACACCGAAAGCCACACCCATCTATTTTCCCAATCCAATTCTGGTGCCTATTCCATTAATCGCTCGAGACAATCATCCCATTTACCAGTACGAAATGCCTCATCTCTTAATTCTGCACTAGCGAACATCAATAACACTCTCACTCCTGAGATCCGCATAATCGAACAATTTCTAATGTCTGTCTGATACAATTCTTTCGCCAATTCCACCGTACCCATCGGCTGACGACACCAACCTATTGCACAATTCTGTAACACGACAAATTTCTCCTCATCAATCACCCCTTGTACCCATATTTTCTTCTTCCCTCTTGACCCTTGTGACCCGGCCATTCCCTTGTGATTGAATTGATCTCCCGATCGGCGAATCCAAACAGACTGCCTCCTTTCTCTATTCGCGAATGACACTAAAACAATCGATCCTTACAGTCAAAAATCGTTCAAACAACCCAACGCCCTTCTAGCCTCCATTTTCGATCGCATATGCACAAAACCGAAGCGTGATCCATCTCTCGCTCGTTTGTTGGGAATAAAGACATCCATCACTTGCCCATGTCGATCACAACATTGCCACAACCCTTTCCAATGTAGTTGTGCTGCGATGTTATGTACATACAAGGTCCAAACCTGTCGACTGTCTTTCGCCTCCCCCTTCATCGCCGGCTTATTCATTGTCCTATTTCCTTTTCAATTTTACTTGTATTATATATATATATATATACATATATATATATATATATAATTTTTTTTTGAATGGTCTAAAAGTGATTACAAGGTATTATCTGTTCATACATATTCTTAACCCTTTGACAAAATAAACACCTTGCAGACAAAACGATTGAACCTAGGTCTCCTAGGATGAACATCATCTGCGTTTCTACTGAAACCACTTATTGAGTTTAAACATAATATAAAATTAAATAAGAATTTGACAGCTTACCGTAACCTAATAATACTAATATTAGTACCTTGCAGCTTGAATGATATCCGAAGTTAGGCCAAGATTAAATATTGTATTCCTTCTTTCAGTTATAAGAAAAACATAGGCATTTAAGTTATTTTACTTGTACATCTTGACAAAAATAAGTTCAAAAAATAAAAATATAATTAATATAAGGGTAAATTACACTCATAGTCCCTATGCTATGAGTTTCTTATTGTTTTGGTTAGTGAACTTTCAAAAGTTATAAATTGGTCATTAAAATTATCAAAAAGTTACATTTTGACCACTCTATTGTTACACGCCATTAAGGGATGAGGTGACATGTAAACCCAATGGTTCATATACAAATAAAGTCGTTGGATTACTATCGGGGACGGAGGTATATGATGCCTAGAGAGTTGTGCCCTTCCTAAATTTTTTATTAAAAAATATAAAATGAGTTTATTACTTATATGGACCCCTGATTTTTAATTTATTTGAAATTTGTCCCTTTTTATGGTAAATTATACTTTACCCCTAATCTTAATACCTTGCTCCATCCATTCAAAGGAGTCAGCATGGTATTAGTGTCGATCGTACAGAATCAAAACCAGCTAAGCTAAATAAAATTTAATCGAATTGGTTCAATTTAATCCATTTCACCCAACTTTGGCTTTACCCCTAAATCTTAATATGCAATTCAGCTGCGTAGGCAAAAATAAGAGAAAGTGGCTCTCTTTGCTGTCGCTTTACTTGAAGTCCAACTCACATCATGTGAAGAATAAAGAGATATTTATCGTTGGGTACTTTTCTAATAAATTAAAAAAGGGTAATCTTCACCCGTAGTCCCTTTTGTTTATGATTTGTTCTATTTTGGTCACCCAAAATTTAAAAAAGGCTATTCTTGTCACTTACGTTTGGAAACGTTTCTATTTTGGTCACTAGACCGTTAGTCTCCGTTACTTGGCTAATGGGTAGCTGACGCGGTGCCTTTAAAAATTGGTTAAACTACACCAGTAGTCACCAAACTATTGATTCTTTCCTATTTTGGTCACCAAACTATTTTTTTTGGCAAAACCGTCAATAACGTTACATATTTTTTTCTATTTTGGTCATTGACCGTTAAGTTTCCGTTAATTTTTAACGAAGATGATGGTGTTGCATGGTAAAATAACAATTTCAGTCCCAAAATATATACATTTCATCTACTTGGTCCTCATTTTCTAGAGTTTTAACTTATTTTTTTACTTTTTATATTTTTATCCTCTCATTTTCACTTCCTTTAAAAACAACCATCTTCTCCCCTTACAAACCATATCACCGTTCATCTTTTTCTATCCTACTATGATATAATCACAACATGAATAAACTCAAAACAATGTAAAAACTCCATGAAAAATTTATGAATAAAGCAAAAATGAGCTCACATCACGGTAAACTTTAACTTGGGTATCAAGTTTTAATCTCCAAATTTGCATACCCTATTCAAAAATGATGAAAAGATCTCTTTTCTACTCAAGAATTCAAATCAATATAAACCAAAATAAAAAATGTGAAAATCGAGAAAAAGAAAGAGTTATATTTTCTATAATTACTTGTTTCAACCTTTGAATTCTACTGAGTAGCTCAGCCCTTTATTAATTCAATTTCTAAAACTCAGTAAAAAAATGAAGTTAGAACCTATGAAACAAATCAAAACTCGTTTTTCCTAGAAAATGAAGTAAATAATTATTAAATCAAAAAATTAAAAAAATGAGAAATTTTAAACTTACTGCTATTGTTGAACTGTCTGGAGTGATGTTCTCCTTCTGTCAAATGGGTAAACAAAAAATTGATTAACATTTAAAAAATCAAAGATTTCAAGCTTTTACGACTACAAAAACAATAACAAAATATGTTAAAAAATTAAAAACGAATACAATAAAGAATTTAGAGGAGCACTGGAGTAGGGTTGAAATAGAAAATTATGAAAAATATGACCCTATTCTCTTTTGGGTTTTCACATTTTTCTTTATTTTGGTTTATATTGATTTAAATTCTTGATCAGAAAAAAAATCTTTTCATTATTTTCACAATATGATCTGCAAATTGGAGATTAAATTGGATACCCAAGTTAAAGTTTACCGTGATGTAAGCTCACTTTTGCTTTTTTTCACTAATTTTGATGAATTTTTTTACATCGTTTTGAATTTATTTATATTGCGATTATATCATGGAGTGTTAGAAAAAGATGAACGGCAGTGGCGTGATTTTTAAGGTAAAAAGATGGTTGTTTGTTAAGGGAAGTGAGAATAAGAGGACCAAAATATAAAAAGTCAAAAAGATAAGTTAAAACTCTAGAAAATGAGGACTAAGTCGATGAAATATATATGTTTTGGGACTAAAATTGTTATTATACCATGAAATGTTACCATATCACTTAAAAAATAATGGAAACTTAATGACTAAAATAAAAAAATTATGTAACGTTAGTGACAATTTTGCCAAAAAAATAGTTTGGTGACCAAAATAGGAAAGAATCAATAGTTTGGCGACTACTGGTGTAGTTTACCCAATTTTTAAAGGCACCACCGTCAGCTACCCGTTAGCCAAGTAACAGAAATTAATGGTCCAGTGACTAAAACCTAAACGTTTTTAAGCATAATTGGCAAGAATAATTTATTTTTTAAATTTGGTGACCAAATATAAGAAATCATAAACAAAAGGGACCACAGATGAAGATTACCCTTAAAAAATATTTGCAGGGCTGGCTAATAAAATTTGTGTTAAAAAAACTTACAAGTAGTTAAATTTAAATAAAGTTTCAAAATTTTGATTCGGCTCTCGTTTTAGTTTTCAAAGTTCAAACCCTAATCCCAACTTCCATGCTAACCGTTGTTGAGACAAAAACCCACGTGGCCTGCCGATGCAACCGATCTGGCGCGTCCTACGTTACTTCCCCATGAATCATGAACTTCAACTAAACCAACACTATTAACAGCCCCCCACCATTTGTCTGTACAATCCCAATTCTTTCACATTAAACCCAACACCATATAAATTCCTTCGAACCATATTTAGCTTTATACACAGATTCTGGTATGTTTCTGGTTTATGATTAACGTTTGTTAGTAAAAAGGGTTTTTGCTTTTCTTGTTTGGAATTTAGTATTTGGAGTATTTTCTGTCATTTTTCTTTGTTGTTATCATCGCTAAACAAAGCAATGAATTCTTTTTCTTTTTAATTCATAAATCTGCAGGGAAAAGGAAAGTGCCCGTCGTGAAGATCACAATGGTGATGATGATTGGTGCAATGGCATATGATTCTAATGGTGTTTACATCCCATGTGAGGATGCCAAAGTGCAGAAATCCGATGGGTTTACATTTGGTCTTGCGTTTTCAAAGAAGGAATTTTTCTCATTTCAAAATGTCCAGCTTTCTCCTTGTGACAGTCGTCTTGGCTTGGCCGCTAAAAGTGCCAAATTGGCCGTTTTCAGGCCGAAGATCGATGAGATTTCTCTTCTTACCATCGACGGCAGCACCCCTGTAAGTTTGAATTTCAATTTCTTTTACATGTTTTGCCATAGACATGTAGACTCATTATCAGGGACGGACGGAGAATTTTATGTCATGAGTGTGAACATTTAAGTAGTTATATTAGGAATTTAGAGGTGCAAAATTATAAAACTTCAGGGGTGCAAACTTAAATCATCGATAAAAATACAAAGTAAATATAAATAAAATACATAAATTATATGAGAGTTTGAAATTTTTATGGGGGTGCGGTGGCCCCATCCAGCACCCCTCAATCCATCCCAGCTTGTTATCAGTCCAAAGACGAGATTGTTTAGGGCATACAGCTTCTTCTTTTTATTGTATTGATGTCTTGTCTTATAGTTTATCTTTATTGCAATAATTTTACACGATCATGACAATTTACAATGTGTTTGGTGATTGTGAACAATCATGTTTTGGGGTTCCAGCTTCAAGCTGGTGGATACATGGTAGCATTTGCAGGAAGGAAATATGCAGCCAGATCATTGCCTGTAATGGTTGCCGATAACAACAACACCATTACTAGTTTCACTTTGGTAAAACTCTCATTATAAATAAATTATATATCGATTTATCTTTACTATGTTGAAATTCGAGATTTAATTTTTCAACTTTAATTCCACATAAGTTGATCTTTTTACTTTCATAATGTTGTTATTGGATCCGAATTGATAACATTGTTAAGTGTTGCTATTAAAGTCTTTTTTGTTGTCAATTCGGACTTACATGTAACATTATAAAAGTTGAAAAAAGAATGCTTAATTGCATAGAATGTTCCAACTATTGCTTAGATTTTAAATTAGTCTCCAAACTTTAAAACGTTCTGAATTGAATCCTTAAAGTATCAATGTTGTCAACCTCCATTAGGATATTTAAAAGTTTGAAGTCCAATTTAGAGTTTGGACCATAGTTTGCGAATGTTTGGTGTAAATAACCCAAAACAACATCATAAAAGTAGAGAATTGAATCCCGAGTTTCAACATAGTAGGACTGAAACCAAAATGATATCGTGTTGTTCTGATCCCATAGGTTCTAGAATTCTAGAAAGGTAGATTACAAAATCTATTCCGGAAAAGTTCGGGTTGTGAAACTTGTTCAGGGCCGTCAGCTACATGTCTGAACGAACAATAATTGTGCCCGACCAACCTCAAAATGTGGGACACATTGGTGCAGTTTGGGCATACAGTTGGCATTCTCTGGGACAGACAAGAACCTTGAAGCTCTCAATTCATGGTACGAAGTCAGCAAACTCCGACAAAAGTCGCTCTATGGACTCTACGAGGATCTGCGCGACAAGCTTTTCTAACAACTGTACTAATTAATATAACTGGTTTGTGTTTGAACTCGCGAGCTAACTAGGCCGAGTTGATTACGAGTCAAAACTATGGCTTTGCTTCACGCGAGAAAGTGATTTGGATTTGGCCGTTTTCTGTTTACGTTAAGACCCTTGATTTATAAAATGTTCATGAATTGGATTCGGTGGATATTAAACTGATTAACATTTTTAATTTTTAATTTTTTTAAAAAAAGTTAAGGTTTCAACTCAGATGTTTATACTGGCAAAAGAAATACTTTAGATGCCCATTTGTTTTCCTTATTAAAAATTATTTTTTAATGTACAAATTCAAATAAAAACAATGAACAAACAGTACATATCCATACAAATATACTTAGTTTAATCAATACAATGCGAAGCATATAATTAAGATCAGAATCAACTATTACAAAGTACAAATAGACAAACTTATAACCAAAATAATTTCAAATTTAGATCAGGATAAAATACAAAAAATACATATAATATAACTTAAACAAAAATAAAATATGGACAGAATACCAATACATACTTAAATTTAACAATAAATTCAAAAGGCTACTGTTATTAGTTGCAACTTCCAAATTATCATTTCTTTTGTTGGCTTTCTGGTTATTTTAGCCAAATTAAAATCTTAATATATATCTCATTTTTTTATTTCAAATAAAAAATAAAAAATCAAAATTCTCATATCACACTACAGTGAACATTTTATAGTAACCTAGACACATGAGTTCAGGAGCTTTAGTTGGAAATATATAATCATTGAACTCCGACCAAGGAATTAGAATATTTGAAGCACAAGATTCAAGTGAATTGCAAGCATGTAAACCACGTATCCAAAAGTCAGGGCAGGTCTTCACTATGATCTGACAAAAAAAACTTACCAAAAAGCATATTCTTTTATGTTGTTTGCTCTACGAGAAGCCTCAAGTTGTTCCTTAAAGGACCCCGGTTTATTACCATTACTCCCACCAAATTGATTGTTGTGCAATGGTGTCTATTAGATGTATGATGTATCTGATCAAGAAGTGGCTTAGTTAGCAATATGTTAGTATTACTATTAAGTTATCTGTAACATGACATCATCTTGATAATAAGTAAGTTGATTTCTTTATAAAAAAAAAAAGTAAGTTGATTTGAGGTTCTCTTTTACATTTCTCCATTTTTTACTTACTCTATATCCTAGCATGGTATTAGAGCTAGAGCTTTCTACTATGGCAGAAGGGTCTTTTGCTGTCAAACCTTTCACAAACAAGGTGATTTTCATTCGACTAGACGATACCAATTACCTACTCTGGCAACAACAAGTGCTTTTCACCATAGAAAGCTTGGCGTTAGTTGGTCATGTTGATGGGACTTTAGTTGTGCCCTCACAGTACGTTCTTGGTGAAGGAGGCATTAAGATTCCAGACTTTGATTTTTTTTTCCTACAAGCAACAAGATAGAGCATTATATTCTTGGCTTCTATCTTTTATTGGGTCGTCAATCGTGCCTTCTTTGGTAAGTTGCAAGACATCGCTTGATATTTGGGAAATGGTACAACTCCCTTTTTGGTCTCGTGACAACAAAAGTTATGCATCTTCGTTTGTCATTGAAGAATCTTAAAAAGTGCGATCAAAGCATGAGGGATTATTTGGCTCAAGTATAAGCCATTTGTGACATTCTTGCTGCTTGTGGTAATCCATTCACGAAAACAATACATATTTCAACGATTCTTTTTGGTCTTTCACCGGAGTATGAACCGGGGTGGCTGTTATAACCTCAAGTCAACAACCTTACAAATTAGATGATTGGTCAATTACATTTGGTAAACTCAGGCTATTATGGGGCTGTTCAGAATTACTCTAATGGTCCAGTTGCCAATTACAGAGTTATATCTGGTGGCTCTCAATTACTCCACAAAGGTCGTTTCAAGATTCAACAAATTTTCAAAGAATGGTTCAAGATCAAAGGTTTCGACCGCAAGGAAGTATTCCAGTTTATACTAATCGTTTTATGGCCTTTAGAGATAGGCGCGGAGGTCGATCTCCCCCTCAATTCAATGGTGTAACTAATTCCAGTATAGCTGCAAATCATTGTTATTTTGGTTTGACCAACTGGTATATTTAATTATACCGTAGATCCTATCGAGGCATATGCAAGCCCAGACGTCAGTGCCACTCATTTTGTCTTGCTCGAACGTTCGAAAACAGGGTTTTGTCCGTCTTTTTTCCTAGCTAGTTTCTTAATCTTTCCTCAAAAACAGTCCAGGTTCAATCTACATCAAAGCATATAAACCACTCTGACTCGGCATTTCACTTCTCCAAGACAACCAAATCAGTTTCCCATTTCAACTACTCTTTTATTGCAAAACAAAAGCAATCAGAATGGGCGAAGTCGATCCAGCTTTCATCCAAGACCTCGATCACAGGCCTAAACTCACCATCATCGAAGCTGAAGGAATTCCCTTGATTGATCTTTCGGTGTTGAACTCAGGCTCAGCTGATGCTGTTTCGAACGGTTCTCTTGTTTCCAACATAGGTGACGCCTGTAAGAAATGGGGTTTCTTCCAAGTGATCAACCATGGGGTGCCGTTGGAGAAGCGTGAGAAGCTTGAGCAGGCAGCCAGGGAATTCTTCGGTCAACCTTTGGAGGAGAGAATGAAGATCAGGAGAGCTGAAGTTAGGGTTTCAGGGTATTCTAACACTGAGCATACCAAGAATGTCAGAGACTGGAAAGAGGTGTTCGATTTTACACGGCAGAATCCGATCATAGTTCCAGCTTCAGCACGCCCTGATGACAAACAAGTGGTTGAATGGCATAATCAATGGCCTGAATACCCCCCTCAACTAAGGTAATTATTATGATTATATATGAAATTTTTTTGTACAGGCAATACATCAAATACAAACCATTAATTATTATGGATTTATACCTGAGTGAATTAATTGATTGTTAAAATGTTTAATTATTTGTCTTAATTTTAAAGGGTTCTTAATAAGGTTTTAGTTTATGTTAAGTGTATTGATTGTGACATATGATTGGGTGAAAGAGAGGTGTGCGAAGAATATGCAGAGGAAGTGGAGAAATTGTGTTTCAAGTTGATTCAACTTATTGCCTTGAGCTTAGGCTTGCCGGCAGATACTTTTAATGGCTTCTTCAAGGACCAAATCAGCAACGTTAGGCTTAACCACTATCCACCTTGCCCTGCTCCAGAACTAGCTCTTGGACTTGGCCGGCACAAGGATGGCGGTGCCTTAACCGTCCTCGCTCAAGATGATGTCGGAGGATTGGAAGTGAAGCGGAAATCAGACGGAGAGTGGATCCGAGTTAAGCCTACTCCGGAAGCATTTATCATTAATGTTGGTGACATTATTCAGGTAACTCAAATGAGCATGGTTATTGCTCAACTACTGCTACTACTAGTATTATTCTATATGAAAACTAATAGTAGAAGAATTTCGCAGGTTTGGAGCAATGAAAGATATGAGAGTGTGGAGCATAGGGTGATTGCGAATTCGGAAAAGGAAAGGTTTTCGATCCCCTTCTTCTTCAACCCGGCTCATTACACCATTGTTAAGCCCCTGGAAGAGCTGACAAGTGAAGAAAATCGACCCAGATACAGGCCTTACAACTGGGGAAAGTTTTTTGTAACAAGGAAAGGGGGTAATTTCAAGAAGCTTGATGTCGAAAACATCCAAATCTCCCATTTCAGGGTTCCAGAATCCGAGTTAGCCAACCGCTTTGAAAAAGCAGTATCTGTGGCATAGACAGGATGCAGTATGTTTGCTATTTAATTGCATATAATTTAATAATTATAATTGTATTGCTGAGTATAAGACTTTGAAAACATATGGTTTGCTTAATATATATGGGTCAGTAGATTATCAACAGCATGTAATCACTCATTTTTACCTATAAATACATATTAGTGTTGCATGTATACATATTATATTATATGTTTATTATTTGCATGAGTGTTACTAATATATATATAAGGTGTGGTGTGTGCATGTATATTATAAGCTATGTATGTATACGTATTAATGGTGTATGTGTGTCGCGTATGCATCTATATTTAGTACGAGCGTATTTGTTTAATGTGTAGAGATGTTATGTTAATTATGTGTGTGATTATATATGTATGAATACTGGTATGTTATAATTAATGTTTGTGTAGGTATATACGTATGTATGTGTATTGCTGTTATAAATATACTATTACTAATATTATTGGGCTAATATATAAAATGAAATCCAAAAAAAAATATATATATATATTAAACCAAATAAATAAATTACAGTCCAAGTCCAATTACAAATATTATTACAAGGCTCGGTTGGCCCAAACCCAAACCCTATCTAATTACAAATATTGTGTGTGCAGGTGATTGTGGGCCGTTGGATCAAGATCTGATCCAACGGCCACGATCCAACCAAGGAACAAAATATCTGCCAGCCGCGTGCACATCACGTCTGGACCGTTCGAGTGCCACGCGCTTGCGGTCCACGCGCGGACTCTTTGATATCCCACGCGTGCGTGAGCCCCACGCGCTCTGACTCCTCGACTGCTGAGCTCCACGTGGCACGATCTGGAGCCGTTTCACCAAATCGAGGCTTCATCTGGGCCGTTCATCTTTCAAGCCATCTCGACCGTTAGATCAGATCTGATCTAACGGTCGAGAACACGTCTGGCCGCAGGCAGAACCCCCACACCACCATGCTGCACCATGCCGATCTTCAACCACCGCGCTCAGAACATGTCAAACACAGCAAGAAAAGAAATGTCAATCCAGATCTGAAAAAAGCAAATAATATGCAACTTGTACCAAAACCAAAGACAGACATATGTATGTACGAAACAAATATTTTGTAAACGGACAAGAACAGAGAGTTGTAATCGAAAGAACAAGTTGTAATCGAACCAGTCAAGTTACAATCGAAATACAAAAAGTCAGTCCAGTGGTAAATACTCGTTTCCCCTTTTTTATTTTTGCATGCATACACAAAAGAGGTAAAAACAAGAGAAAGAGAGAGTTGTCTTACCATCGCCGTTTGTGGGTCTCCCCTCATCAGTGACAAGCCTTTTCGGCTTCCCCAAGCCAGATACGGTGAACTGAAGGGAGGGGAGACCCCTTGTAGTTTCGTTTTGGGTTTAAAAAATGGGTTTTTCGTTTCGTATTTCCTAGATCTAGGGCAGATGGAGGCTTTTCCTCTGAATCCAACCTCGGATTCGTGTCGAGGGTGAGATGGGGGTTATTTAGGTAGATTTTTTAGGCTCGTCGGTGCCGGTTAGCGACGGCCAGCGGTGGAGAATACGGCTGCCAGCCATCGGATTCTGAGTTTCATGGGATCGGTTTGAGAGAAAATGAGAGAGAGGGTTTGATTATAAAACTGGAAAATGAAAGAAATGGCCGAAATTTTGGTTTCGGCCTAAAATAAGGGTTTATATAGTTATTATTATTTTGTTAAATGGGTAAATTACATACTAAATCCCCCCGCGTTCCCAATATTTTCACTTCTGTCTCACCGCATGGTATATTTACAACTCTGGTCCCCCTTGTATTTCAAAATCTTGCAATCCAGTCCCTAAATTACACTGAATCAATTTTGAAATGGTAAAATTACCCCTTTAACCATCCCGCGTTTTTGAATTTTTCATTTCGGGTCTGCCCCTTGGTCTAATTACAGTTTTGATCCTCTTAGGTTCTGTCTATTTTGTATTTTTGTCCTTAAATTGCATATTATTATCCTTTAATTTCTGTCACTGACTTTTATTTCTTTTCATTTCAGTCATGTTTCTATGTAAATACTCATGTTCGTATTATAATCGTATATGTTAATGTAGTCTTTTGTCTTATTATATATCTCTCGTATATGCCTCGTATTTTTATGTTCACATGTATATGTGTATTAAGTTTATAATGATTATGTGTCTTTTTGTTTGGTTATTCATATTAAGCATATTATGTTCTAGTTGATTCGTATATGGTGTATTTTGTACTTTTGTCTGTGTGTATGTTCTCTTGGCTTTTTAGGTTACATGTTAGTATATTTACCTTTTTTTTATATATAATATATTTGTTCAATATATGTTGAAATATGTTTTATTTCTAGTATGTATGTCTCCTTGAAATATATGTTCGTCTACACACGTATTTATTCCTGTCTTGTTATTGTGATATGTCAAATTTGCTTTTATTTACTGTTAAGCTTGGTATGTAAATGTGTGTTTTAATTACGTATTTTATTTATGTTAGAATTCTGTTATGTGAATATTTATTGTTTTTAAATTATCTGTTATGTCTTATATTTTTGTCACTAAGATTGCATATGGTATATAAATTGTTAATGCGGTGCCCTTTTATCCGAGCGTAAACGGGGCCAGTATCAGGCGTAGTGATAGTGGTTGGGCGTTTATTCTCGGATAACGGGGCCCTTAAAATTTATTCGCAATTATGACCGAATTTTAAAATAATCGTCACTTTAATCTAGAAAATCTAATATTAATAAAGCGGTAATTATTAAAGTACCAATTTTGGGCGGTGTGGGGGTGCTAATCCTTCCCCATCCGTAACCGGCTCCTGAACCCAATATTTTTTGAATCTCTGGTTTTACGGTGTCCGGCCTACCTATGTGGCTGGTGGCGACTCCAATTTTAAATAAAATACGAGTTTTCTAAAAACTCCAAGCGGAAGAAAATATTTCCAAATTTCCCAAAACAAATAAAAAAATCGTTTTTAGCGAAAAAGGGACATCGCTACAGATGGCGACTCCGCTGGGGACATTTTTTGTTTTTTTTTTTTTCAAAAAAAAAAACAAATGAGAGTCAAGCTTTTAAAATAATTACCGCTTTACTAATATTGGAAGTTTCGGGTTAAAGTGACTATTAAATTAACATTCGGTCATAATTGCGCGTTTATTTTAACGCATTTAAAATATGACATATAAACCCGTTTTTTTAAGTGGGGGGAAAACGCTAATGCTTTCGTGGAGATATCGTTCTCCCGTATGGGCCTAGCAAGTACCTTCGGGGCTCGAGTACCTTATGCTTTCGTAAGGATATCGTTCCTTCATACGGGCATAAGCGAATGGGTCCCCCTGAATTGAACCCGGTTGAAAGGAGCCTATAATGGGTGATGATCGGGGGCCTTGCTACCCTTAGTAGGGGACAACAAGGACAATTCGGGTACCTCTTAGCACCAAAACTGCATGTAGAGAATACATAGAAACCCACCCTGTTAGAGCCATGCGGATAACCTTAGGTGTTTTAGACGGGATAAATAGGGTTGTTTTGTGTGTTTATTCTGTTTAATTTTGTCCTTTTATTTACATATTTATTAATTTTATCTGGTACTGACTTGTTTTCTTTTCGCTTTTGTTTTTTTTTCATACATCATGCATCTGCATTACATAAAGGTACTGGATCAAGTGGTTTGCCTGATCAGAAAGTCTTTCACCATGGAAAAAAGGTGTCTTAGGAAAGAATAGCTTAATTTGTCACCGACATTGGTCGAGGTCAACCGAAAAACCCAAGGGACAGTTTGCGAACGAACGCGCGTAATAGCGGGGTACATCTATGTGAGTCTCCAACAGAACGACCTATGGGATCTTCAAAGCATTTGGGAAAGATGGGACCAAGACTACAAAACTTGTTCTCAAGGATAGTTATGGCAACATTGCACAATCATTATATGTTCGGATTAACCAGCCCCTACTCGAGCTATAGTCCGATTCTGAATCCGCTTTTTGTCGCTTCACCTTCAATGGGCGGGATATGATGCCTACAGAGAAGAATACACTCGCTTTACTTAACCCAAAAACATTCAGAAGATTGGATCTACGCGAAGCCTCCGAGGAATCGAAATTACACTGCGAAACTCAAAACCTTTGCGGGAATGAGTGACGATTGGGTTAATGGCCTGCTTCAGATCCGAGGAGACAATACAGCCTTTGCGTGGGAAAGTATTCGGGACATCATACCGACACATCCGCATTTAGGCAAAGAAAATGGACCGTTCGCTTTAGGAATATATGGCTTGGTGATCTTTCCGAGAGTACTGGGAACATTGACATAGCCATTCGGACTTGTTTGAGCGGGTAAAACGGAAAGCAAACCCAGTACCGTAAATCGTGGTCGAGACTTTCATTTCCTTAAATGCTAGCAGAAAAACATGAAGAAGGACGTTTTGAGGATGCGCATACCGTATTACAAGTATGGATTCAGAGTCACATGTGGAAGACACCGACGAGGGTCCTGCCAGGGATATCCTTCCAAGGTTTTTCGCCTTTACGGGAGTACTTAGCAAAGGAATGGCAAGAGGATTTGAAAACAAAAATGTGGACTAGTTTCTTCAGGAACATTCAAGATGAAGACATAGCATGGAGGGTCACATGGCTCGGTAAAGCTAATTATTTTCTATACAGTTGTGGTGATTTCAACTGGCTGATGATGTTGGGATTGCATGGATGGATCGCTTGTGCTCCGCTTTTAGTGTCTCAACAGTTCGGATCACGACAGTTCATTCGCAATACCGCCGGATTAAGCCAAACTGAATTTCTTTTCAAAGGGGAGTTCAAAGGAAAATTTCAGGCCATCATGAGGGCCTGGGATCATTGTTACCGGATCAGGGTGGAAGGAGATACCGAGCACATGACTACCCCGGACTACAATCTTTGGAGACATTTGAGGGTAAATAATGTGATTCCCGAATATGACCAAGGACCAGCAGTGTCACTCGAAGAGCTTACAAGGGTGGTACCGTCTGAAGCTGACATCCAACCAACCCAACATGCGAGCGAGCTCTATAAGGCAAGCTTAGAGGTTGACGAGCGGGACGGGATCATTCGGCAGTTGAAGAAATTAAATGCAGATTTGAACGACAAGAATGCTCTTTATCAAAAAGATGCCCTTCTACTACAAGCAAAAATACAGAAGGCCAGCCGGAGTCAATTCATAGCCGTGGAAAGAGAAAGAATGAATGGTATCCGTTTAGTGGAAGAAGAACGAGAAAACAGTAAGAGAGCAATCGAGAAAGAGATAGAAAGCTGCCGGTTGGTTATGGAAGAAGAAAAACGGTCCTCCAAGAAGGCCATTGATCAGGAAAAGGAAAGATTCAGGCAAGAAATCAGCAAGGGAAAACAAGCTGTCCATCATGAGAAAGAAAGCGTCACCGTATGGAAAAGAAAGTCCATGAGTAGCCGAAATAGACTGTTAGAGATGAAAAAATTGTACGATGACACTATTCAAAGTCTGGAGCAAAGCCAAAGTCAGAATGGCGAATTAAAAGGAAAGGTGACGGAAGTTGAACACTCACTTCGAATGTACTGCCACAGAAATGGTTTCACTGAGCTTCAAGAAAGAGAGCGCGAAGTAAGTATGTTACGAGCACGAATTGAGTCCCTCGAAGCAACTGTTGAGGATTACAAGGAAAGAATTAGTGTGTTCGAGGAGGCTGCAGCCGGAGGGGACACCTATTGGCAAAAGAGACTGCGCGACGTTGCCCGGATGGTACAGGACAGGGACCAGTATTACGCAAACTTGATGGTGGACATACAGCGAGTCGCCAGGCATATGAATGATTTAGCTGTCGAGGCTGAAACTCTCTGACCTTTCATAGCCCTGGAAATGGAAGAAGCTCCCAGGTTCCTCAAGCTGCTTAGGGCAATTGGAAAATTAGGAGATAGAGCTAGGGCTTATCTATAGGACTCTGTGTTGTAATTAGATCTTTTGTATTAGGGATCTTTATTTTGTAATACGAACTATGTTGTAATCTAGACCCTTTAATTCCCGTGGAAGTAGTTCAAAAGGGTGATTACCAGCGGAATCAGTACATTATCTGCATGCATTCTTGCGTTTGCATCATGACATTCGCATCATTATACATACATTTATTTCTTGCAACCATATTAACATTATGAATGTTGTGGCATTGTGTGTAGTTAATCCGCAATCATTCATCACCCATACTTTACCCGGTTACAAAGCAAACTTATGGAAGACAGGATTATCAGTCTAGAAAAAGGGCAAAAAGAGCTCGAGACAAGGCTTGAAGAGGCCCAGAGAAGCCTCAGTGATCAGATTGCGCAGTCACAAGCATCTATAGTATCCGACATAACCGCGTTGTTGGCTAAGAGTCTTAGAAAAAGAGTGGAAGGAGAAACCATTCAAGAGCCAGAGGGTACCCCAGCTCACTACAAGGTTCAACCAACTGCACCAAACCCGGCTAGGAAGGTGTATATCGACCCTGCAGGAATGTCATCTAGTTTTCAAATAGGGGCACCTGAGACTCAACCCCTCGATGCTGAAACACTCTATGAAGAAGAGGTGCCGGACCTGAACATGGTCGAAAGGATCAGGACTGAGGTAGAGAAAAAGTGGGAGGAAAGGTTTCGCCTCATGGAGGAAAAATTTAAAACGTTACAATATAATGAAGAATCAAGAAATGACGCTAGCGACTTAAGTCTGGTGTCCGATCTTGTCCTACCGCCAAAATTTAAAACGCCAGAGTTCGACAAATACGATGGAACAACGTGTCCTTCTGCGCACATAACAATGTACTGTCGAAAGATGACGGCCTACCATAAGGACGAAAAGCTATTGATCCATTGTTTCCAGGACAGCCTAACTGGAGCAGCGTTACGGTGGTACACCCGGTTGAGCAAAGCAAATGTTAAGACATGGAAGGATCTGTCAAGAGCATTTACTGAGCAATACAAGCATGTAACAGACATGACCCCCAGCAGAATTATGCTGGAAAATTTGGGGCATAAGTCCAACGAAAGCCTGCGGCAATACGCCCAAAGGTGGCGGGAAGTGGCCGCCCAAATTCAGCCACCCATCCCGGAACATGAAATTACGCCTTTATTTGTTAATACTCTGAAAGGGACACTCTTTGATTGTCTCATTAATAACACAACGCAGTGCTTTGCTGACTTAATCAGGACTGGAGAGTCCCTTGAACTGGCAATTAAGAGCGGTAGAATTGATGGCGGGGAAGGGTCTCGAAAGTATAACAAGAGAAATAAAGTAAACACCACCAGCACTTATACCACCCCGAAGAACTTCACAGTCTCACAACCACAAACACCTGTGGGAAAAACACAAAACTCGAATCAATGAGATGAGAGAATCACCAGAAAAGAGAAAGAGAGAAGAACTTTCACTCCCCTACCTGTTTCGTACTCAGAACTTTATTCCCAGTTGTATGAAGCAGACCTGGTCCGTCCATACATCGTTACTCCTGTCAATCTGCCCTTCCCGTCTTGGTATAATCCGAACGCGCATTGCGACTATCACGGCGGTACCAATGGACATCCCACTGAGAACTGCCTTGCTTTCAAAAAACTTGTGCAGAACTTAATCGATTCCGGGATATTGAAGTTTGAAGAGCCGAGTGTAGCCAATAACCCGCTGCATAATCATGGGAGCAGAGGGGTAAATGTTATTGAAGAATACTTTACCAGGAGGAATAAGGATGGTGTGTCAGAAATCAAGTCTCCTTTACGGTGGGTATTCCAACAGTTATGCATGGCCCGTATGATCGACAAAGGCATGATAACAAGGCAGAAGGGATGCATAGTGTATTGCGAATTCCACCAGACTGAAGTGCATGATATCCAAGAGTGTGATGAGTTCAAGAAATTGGTGCAGCAATTGATGAATGAAAAGCAAATAGAATTCTTCGAGGAGCCCATAGGGAAGAAGGGGTCAGACGTACACATGACGGATAGCCCCAAATCTAAATACGGGAAGGATAGACCTTTTATCATATCCCCCAGGCCAGGGATTGCAGGTGCCTCCCAAGGAGAAACCAACAAGATAAATCCCAAGATCATCATTTCAGCACCATCTCCATTCCCATTCAAAGATATGCGGCAAACCCCCTGGAATTATGCTATAAATGTGACCACGCCAGAAAATCCAGAACACGGTCAGGTGAAAGAGCCTACGCTGAAAGACCAACAAAGCCAGAACGATGTGAACGTTGGTGAGGCCGGCCATTTCACAAGGAGCGACAGATGTTATTCCTTTGAGACTTTGAAAGCAGCTGAAAAGGATAAGGGGAAGAATACAACAGTTAGCCCCACGCAGATATTTGGAGAAGAACCTCCCCCAAAGATAAATGAGCTGGTAACTGAGGCCTAGGCCAAAGAATTTCTGAAGTTCTTAAGACATAGCGAGTACAACGTGGTGGAACAACTACGAAAGCAACCGGCCAGGATCACAGTACTGGAATTACTCTTGAGTTCAGAAAAGCACCGAGATACGCTACTAAAAGTACTGAATCAAACTTTTGTGCCCCAGGACATTTTTGTGACAAATCTGGACATGATAGTGGGGCATATTACTGCATATAATCAAATAACGTTCAGTGACGATGAGATCCCTGAGGGAGGAATGGGGTCAACCAAAGCCCTTAACATCACTACCCACTGCAAAGGGTATGTAGTACCAGGCGTACTGATCGGCAACGGGTCAGCATTGAACGCCTTGCCTATGGTGACCCCAAAAAACTGCCAATAGATAGTTCGCACCTAAAAGCCCTCGCCACAATTCGTAGAGCCTTTGATGGTACGCAAAGAGGAACAATGGGGAAAATTGAGGTGCCCCTATTGATCGGACCAACCAATATGTGATCGATTTTGTGGTTATGGACATAAAACCATCTTACAAACGCTTGTTGGGAAGACCATGGATCCACTCCGCAGAGTTGTCCCCTCATCATTGCATCAAAAGTTAAAATTTGTAGTCGAAGGCAAATTGGTCACGAGAGAGGCAGAGCGAGAATTTGTTGCTTCATGACATCGATGCCCCCTACATTCAAAATGATGAAGATCTTTGCGAGAATGCTCGTTCGAGCATTGGAACTAGTGAATGCCACTTTCGTTTGGAGGGAAGTCGGATCCCCTACCCCAGGTTATCTAATTGTACCAAGATGACCGTCGCAAACTTTTAGGCCGAGGAGCCAAAATAGGAAAGGGGTGGGAAGAAATTACAAGGAAACCTAAGACCCAAGAATATGATAACCAAGAATGATCGTTTCGGGCTGGGTTACCAACCAAGTGTCCAACAGAAGAAAAAGGAATATAAGAGAAAGGAGGAGCAAAGAAAAGCCAGATCTAAAGGAGAAGACATTCCGTGGAGACCGATGTCATTTCCTAGTTTGAAAACCACTTTTGTCTCCGGAGGGTTCTACCAGCCAGGTCAAGATGTTGGAGAGGCAGTGAAGAAAAATGAAGTACTCAACCAGGAGGAGATACTCAATGAATTATTTGAAGGGATGTACATCAACATGATAGTTGAAAAGGACCGAGGCAGCAAAATGTTGACCAACATCCGCCCTTGCCATCCCGGGGAAACACTCGATAACTGGAGCTGCATTGATCTACCTGTAGTTTTTAGGAATATATCAGAGTAATGCTCCGAATCAACTTTTTGTTTTTGCCCGTAAAAAATGGGGATCTCTTGTACGGGGCACCTATGTTAACTTTTTGATTGAAATGAAAATATCTCCACTTTCCTAAAAATGACCAAAGTTTCATTTATTTTATTCATGCATTCTTCATGTTCATTCCCTTCATATAAAGCTATCTCTTTCCCAATACAATTCATTCTCATTTAATGCAGGTCGCTCATGATTGATGATATGAATGATACCAGATCCAATCCTGGAGTGAATTTTGAATGCCCTGAGGTCTCGGAGGGAATGGAGGAAGGATATGATGAGATAGAAAGTGAGGTCCCGGAAGAGTTAAAGAGAATGGTGGCCAACGAAGAAAGGCAGATCATGCCCCACCAAGAAGAAACATAAGTTTTAAACTTGGGGACTGAAGAAGAGAGAAAAGAAATAAAAGTAGGAACGACGATTTCCTCAAAAACCAAGCACGAGCTGATAACCCTACTTCAGGAATTCAAGGATGTCTTCGCCTGGACTTATCAAGATATGCCAGGGTTGAATACCGACATAGTGGTGCACAAATTGCCAACAAAATCGGAGTGCAAACCAATACAGCAAAAACTTCGGAGAATGAGACCAGATATGTTGTTAAAGATCTGAGAGGAAGTGAAAAAGCAGTTTGATGCTGGATTCTTGGAGGTAGCCAAATACCCCGAATGGGCTGCAAACATTGTACCAGTACCAAAGAAGGACGGAAAAGTTCGTATGTGCGTAGATTATAGGGATCTGAACCGAGCCAGCCCTAAAGACAATTTCCCCTTACCACATTTTGACACGCTGATTGACAAAACCGCAGGACATTCATGGTTTTCCTTCATGGACGGCTTCTCAGGGTACAACCAGATAAAGATGGACCCTAACGACATGGAGAAGACCACATTCATAACCATGTGGGGCACTTTTTGTTATCGAGTGATGCCGTTTGGGCTAAAGAACGCAGGGGCAACATACCAAAGAGCAATGGTGACTCTTTTCCATGACATGATGCACAAAGAAATAGAAGTATATGTGGACGACATGATCGCCAAGTCCCGAACAGAGGAAGAGCACCTACAGAACTTGAGGAAACTATTCCAAAGACTATGGAAGTACCAACTGAGGCTCAATCCTGCCAAGTGTACCTTCGCCGTTACTTCTGGAAAACTCCTAGGGTTCGTGGTAAGCATAAGAGGGATTGAGATTGATCCAGATAAAGTGAAAGCCATCCAAGATCTCTCACCACCCCGCACTCAGAAGGAAGTTCGCGGTTTCCTGGGGAGGCTGAATTATATCTCTCGTTTCATTTCCCAATTAACCGACCAATGTGACCCGGTCTTCAGACTTCTTAGAAAGAATAATTCTGGTGTGTGGGATGAGGAATGTCAAATAGCCCTAGAAAAGATCAAAAAGTACCTGACAAATGCTCCAATTTTAGTCGCACCAGTACGAGGTCGACCATTAATTCTCTACCTGGCAGTTTTTGAGAATTCAATGGGATGCGTATTAGGGCAACACGATGAGTCAAGAAAAAGGGAGCAAGTCATCTATTACCTAAGCAGGAAATTTAATGATTGCGAAACGCGGTACCCGCCAGTGCAGAAGTTGTGTTGTGCTCTAGTTTGGGCTACCAAGCGGCTTAGACAGTACATGCTGTACCATACTACTTGGTTGATATCCAAGCTAGACCCATTGAAGTTCTTAATGGAAGCGCCAGCACTAACAGGAAGGATGGCCCGATGGTAGATGCTCTTATCCGAATTTGATATCGTATACGTTAACCAGAAAGCCGTAAAGGGGAGTGCCGTAGAAGATTTCCTAGCTAGTCGTGCTTCGGATGACTATGAGGCATTGAACTTTAATTTCCCAGACGAAGACTTGATGTGCATTACAACCGAATAAGAGGCTTCAGATGATAAACCATGGAAGCTTGACTTCGATGGAGCCTCTATCGGACATGGGATAAGACCAGTACTAATTTCTCCTGAGGACGTCTATTATCCTTTCACCAGCAGATTGGAATTCTTCTGCACAAACAATATAGCTGAATACGAAGCTTGCGTTATGGGACTGAACTAAGCTATTGAGAGAAAGGTTAAGAAACTTCGAGTGTTCGGAGATTCATCCTTAGTCATTTACCAATTGCGCGGGGAATGGGAAACCAGGGACCCGAAGTTGGTCAAATATTACGAATTGATCCAAGAGCTCACCAAAGAGTTCGAAAAGGTCAGCTTCAGTTACCTGCCCCGAGAAGAAAATCATATGGCAGATGCATTGGCAACCTTGGCATCCATGTTTAAAACAAACACTGGGGCAGAAATGAAGCCCATTGAGATGCAGACGTTTGAAAAGCCTGCTCATTGTTGTAATGTATAGGAAGAGATTGATGGAAACCCATGGTACTATGACATCTTGCAATATGTCAAGCTTCAAAGTATCCAGAAGCGGCAAACGACAATGACAGAAAAACACTCAGAAGAATGGCAACAAGATATGTCCTAGATGGGGAAATCCTATATAGGAGAAGTCATGATCAGACATTGCTGAGATGTGTGGATGCCCGGGAGGCGAAGGAGATTTTAGCCGAAATACATGACGGGCTCTGTGGAACGCACGCCAACGGGCTGTCTATAGCCCGAAAAATTATGAGATATGGTTATTTCTGGTCGACCATGGAGGGAGATTGCGTCGATTACGCCAGGAAATGCCACAAATGCCAAATCTACGCTGACAAAATTCACGCGCCCCCATCGCCTTTACACACCATGAATTCTCCGTGGCCTTTCGCGGCGTGGGGCATGGACGTCATCGGGCAGATTCATACGAAAGCTTCCAATGGACACCATTTCATTTTGGTCGCCATAGACTACTTCACTAAATGGGTAGAGGCAGCGTCCCAACATCACAAGGACTACAGTATGTAAGTTCTTAAATAATGAGATTATTTGTCGATACGGATTGCTAGAAAGGATCATCACCGACAACGCTTCCAATCTAAAAAGCAAAATGATGACGGACGTATGCACTCAATTCAAGATAACACACCATAATTCCACAGTCTACCGCCCTAAAATGAATGGAGCAGTGGAAGTAGCAAACAAATAAAGAAGATCATAGCGAAGACTACGGATACCTACAAGGATTGGCATGAGAAATTGCCTTTTGCCCTTTTCGCCTATAGGACGTCCATTCGCACATCAACAGGGGCAACACCCTACTCCTTGGTGTATGATACTGAAGCAGTACTCATAATCGAGGTAGAGATCCCGTCTCTCTGGGTTTTAAACGAAGTAAAATTGGAAGAAGCCGAATGGGTGCAAGCCAGATACGACCAGTTAAATCTCATTGTCGAAAAAAGACTAAAGGCCATTTGTCATGGTCAGGTGTACCAAAAGCGGATGATACAGGCATACAACAAAAAGGTGCGCCCAAGAGAATTCAAAGAAGGGGATCTGGTGCTCAAGAAAATCCTCCCGATCCAGAAAGATGCTCGAGGAAAGTGGATGCCCAACTGGGAAGGACCGTACATCGTAAAAAAGGCCTTCTTAGGAGGAGCCTTGATCCTAACAGAAATGGATGGAGACAAGCTGAAAAACCCCGTAAATTCTGATGCCGTTAAGAAATACTATCTTTGAAAAAAAATGAAAAAAAAGAAAGAAAGAAAAAAAAGAAAAAAGAGAACAAAAATGGAGAGCTCAGGGCGAAAATCCGAAACCGGGCGTCTTGAAGCAAATGGAGGACTCGAGTTGAAAACCCGTAAAGGACGGCTCGGGTAAATTGAAAAATTAAAAATCCGAAGAGAAGGGTATCCCCATGAACATCATGAAGAGGAGGCTTCAGGCAAAAATTCTACGCCGGTCGACAGGATCATGTATCATTCATATCGAAGATAATGAGGGATCTTGTATTTCATACTTAACTTTTCTTCTTTCTCATGTGTGTCATACCTTTCTTTTTTAAGATATCCTAAGCCCTTAATCATAATAAAATCGTGTTTTTGAGCATCCATTCCTTGCCTTCTTGTCAATTTCAGTCAAATAAGTTAACAATAGGCTTATAGTGAAACAAGAGATTTCAGAGCATTACTGTGATTTAACCTTAAAAATGCAGGTGATCAAAGAAAGCGATGTTGACTCCGTCTTCTAGTTCCCTACATAACGGCTATTGATAGGGAAGGCGGAAAGCTTCAAGCAACCGGATAGGATGACCAATGGCGTACGTCCTATCTATTCAAGGAAGGCATGCGAGATAACAAGAGAGATCTCTTGGGTGAAAACCCAGAAGGGCACCCTACACAAAAAAAACTCTATCTAAAGTGAAAACCCGAAAGGGCACTTTAGAATTCCAAGTCGTAACTGGAGAAAAAGAAAGGTTGGGATGGTTGAACCTGACAGTGAAGCGGGGTATCGATGCCCGTAAGAAAGGAGAAAGCAAACATCAAGATCAAATAAGGACCAAAACAAACCCACCAAGATATTGACACCCACGCATCATGAATAGTCAGACATCACTAGGATTAGGATCATGTCAATTCATTTCTCATAGCATTTTGTTTTTATCTCAGACAGGTATCTGCAGATTCAAAGAGACATCGATGGACATCATAGTGTGAATCCCAAATGAGAAGACAATGTTTTTACATACAAAAGACATATGTTTCCAAGCTCCGGAGAGAGGTTCTATATAGGAAGAATCCTCCGCTCCGAGGCTTCAGAAGCTGAAAGTTCTATATAGAAATGACTGACAGCTCCAGGGTGAAGACTAGCAGTTCTATATAGGAAGGACTCCTAGTCGAAGGAATTCACCCATGACACACAAGATTATATAGGAAATCCTGCTGTGTCAAAAGCGAAGAGCTCTATATAGGAAGGGCTCCGAGCTTTAATATCTTAGAGTAAAAGATTCTATATAGGAAGAATCCGTAGCTCCAAGATTTCAGACGCCAAAAGTTTTATATAGGAAGGACCGACGGCTCCAAGGTGAAGACTCGCAGTTCTACATAGGAAGAACTCCAGTCGAAGGAATTCACCTATGACACACAAGGTTATATAGGAAACCTGTTGTGTCGAAAGCGAAGAGTCTTATATAGGAAAGGCTTCGAGCTTCACTGTCTTAGAGTGAAAGGTTCAATATAGGAAGAACCTGTAGCTTTGAGATTTCAGACTCCAAAAGTTCTATATAGGAAGGACTGACGGCTCCAGGGTTTGAAAACTAGCAGTTCTATATAGGAGGAACTCCCAGTCGAAAGAATCCATCAGCGGCGCAAAAGGTTTTATATAGGAGAAACCAGCGTTGAAGGTGAAGAGTTCTATATAGGAAGGACTCCAAGCTTTACTGTCTCGAAGTGAAAAGTTCTATATAGGAGGGACTCATAACTCGAGGCTTCAGAGCGAAGGGTTCTATATAGGAAGAGCCTGTAGCTCCAAGATCGGAAGGTGACGAAGCTCTATATAGGAAGAACTTACGAGCCTGAAGATTCAGCTAAGGAAGAGCGGAGATGTCCAAAAGAACACGTTTTTCCAAAGCTACAAACAGGGAAGTCTGATAAAAATGAGTGCTTATGAATCTTTGCTTTGTTTCCCATTCCATGAGAACAAGCAAAGAGGGGCAAATCAGAATCACTCATTTTTACCTATAAACACATATTAGTGTTGCATGTATACATATTATATTATATGTTTATTATTTGCATGAGTGTTACTAATATATATATAAGGTGTGGTGTGTGCATGTATATTATAAGCTATGTATGTATACGTATTAATGGTGTATGTGTGTCGCGTATGCATCTATATTTAGTACGAGTATTTGTTTAATGTGTAGAGATGTTATGTTAATTATGTGTGTGATTATATATGTATGAATACTTTGGTATGTTATAATTAATGTTTGTGTAGGTATATACGTATGTATGTGTATTCTTTATTATAATTATACTATTACTAATATTGTTGGGCTAATATATAAAATGAAATCCAAAAATATATATATTAAACCAAATAAATAAATTACACCAATTACAAATATTATTACAAGGCCCGGTTGGCCCAAACCCAAACCCTATCTAATTACAATTATTGTGTGTGCGGTGATCGTGGGCGTTGGATCAAGATCTGGTCCAACCGCCACGATCCAACCAATGAACAAAATATCTCGCCACCCGCGCGTGCACATCACGCCCGGGACCGCTCGAGTACCACGCGCGTGCGGTCCACGCCGCGACGCTTTGATATCCCACGCGCGTCGTGAGCCCCACGCGCGCTCGACTCTCGATCACCGAGCTCCACGTGGCACGATCCGGAGCCGTTTCACCAAATCGAGGCTTCATCTGGGCCGTTCATCCTTCAAGCCATCTCGACCGTTAGATCAGATCTGATCTAACGGCCGAGAACACGTCTGGCCGCAGGCAGAACCCCCACACCACCATGCTGCACCATGCCGATCTTCAACCACCGCGCTTAGAACATGTCAAACACAGCAAGAAAAGAAATGTCAGTCCAGATCTGAAAAAAGCAAATAATATGCAACTTGTACCAAAACCAAATACAGGCATATCTATGTACGAAACAAATATTTTGTAAACGGACAAGAACAGAGAGTTGTAATCGAAAGAACAAGTTGTAATCGAACCAGCCAAGTTACAATCGAAATACAAAAAGTCAGTCCAGTGGTAAATACTCGTTTCCCCTTTTTTTATTTTTGCATGCATACACAAAAGAGGTAAAAAAGAGAGAGAGAGAGAGTTGTCTTACCGTCGCCGTTTGTGGGTCTCCCCTCATCAGTGACAAGCCTTTTCGGCTTCCCCCCAGCGATACGGTGAATCAAAGGGGGGAGACCCCTTGTAGTTTCGTTTTGGGTTTAAAAAATGGGTTTTTCGTTTCGTATTTCCTAGATCTAGGGCAGATGGAGGCTTTTCCTCTGAATCCAACCTCGGATTCGTGTCGAGGGTGAGATGGGGGTTATTGTGGTAGATTTTTTAGGCTCGCCGGCGCCGGTTAGCGGCGGCCGACGGCGGAGAATACGGCGGCCGGCAGCCGGATTCTGGGTTTTATGGGATCGGTTTGAGAGAAAATGAGAGAGAGGGTTTGATTATAAAACTGGAAAATGAAAGAAATGGCCGAAATTTTGGTTTCGGCCTAAAAGAAGGGTTTATATAGTTATTATTATTTCGTTAAATGAGTAAATTACATACTAAATCCCCCCGCGTTCCCAATATTTTCACTTCTGTCTCGTCGTATGGTATATTTACAACTCTGGTCCCCCTTGTATTTCAAAATCTTGCAATCCAGTCCCTAAATTACACTGAATCAATTTTGAAATGGTAAAATTACCCCTTTAACCATCCCGCGTTTTTGAATTTTTCATTTCGGGTCTGCCCCTTGGTCTAATTACAGTTTTGATCCTCTTAGGTTCTGTCTATTTTGTATTTTCGTCCTTAAATTGCATATTATTATCCTTTAATTTCTGTCACTGACTTTTATTTCTTTTCATTTCAGTCCTATTTCTATGTAAATACTCATGTTCGTATTATAATCGTATATGTTAATGTAGTCTTTTGTCTTATTATATATCTCTCGTATATGCCTCGTATTTTTATGTTCACATGTATATGTGTACTAATTTTATAATGATTATGTGTCTTTTTGTTTGGTTATTCATATTAAGCATATTATGTTCTAGTTGATTCGTATACGGCGTATTTTGTACTTTTGTATGTGTGTATGTTCTCTTGGCTTTTTAGGTTACATGTTAGTATATTTACCTTTTTTATATATATAATATATTTGTTCCATATATGTTGAAATATGTTTTATTTCTAGTATGTATGTCTCCTTGAAATATATGTTCGTCTACACACGTATTTATTCCTGTCTTGTTATTGTGATATGTCAAATTTGCTTTTATTTACTGTTAAGCTTGGTATGTAAATGTGTGTTTTAATTACGTATTTTATTTATGTTAGTATTCTGTTATGTGAATATTTATTGTTTTTAAATTATCTGCTATGTCTTATATTTTTGTCACTAAGATTGCATATGGTATATAAATTGTTAATGCGGTGCCCTTTTATCCGAGCGTAAACGGGGCCAGTATCAGGCGTAGTGATAGTGGTTGGGCGTTTATTCTCGGATAACGGGGCCCTTAAAATTTATTCACAATTATGACCGAATTTTAAAATAATCGTCACTTTAATCTGGAAAATCTAATATTAATAAAGCGGTAATTATTAAAGTACCAATTTTGGGCGGTGTGGGGGTGCTAATCATTCCCCATCCGTAACCGACTCCCGAACCCAATATTTTTTGAATCTCTGGTTTTACGGTGTCCGGCCTACCTAAGTGGCCGGTGGCGACTCCAATTTTAAATAAAATACGAGTTTTCTAAAAACTCCAAGGGGAAGAAAATATTTCCAAATTTCCCAAAACAAATAAAAAAATCGTTTTTAGCGAAAAAGGGACATCGCTACACCGCTTAGAAGAAACAGTATCGTGGCATAGACGGGATGCAGTATATTTGCTATTTAATTGCATGTAATTTAATACTTATAATTGTATTGCTGAGTATAAGACTCTGAAAACATATGGTTTGCTTAATATATGCGTTAGTAGATTATTTTAATGGTCATTTTTAATGGATATTACAACCGGCAAAAAAACACCATAATAAATCAATGATAAATAATATAATTACTGGAAATAATACCCAGATATCCCTTAACTCGTCTACATGCCCAATTAATTCCACTTGTTTACCCATATGTCCATAAATCAGAAACAACTGTGGTACTTTTTCTCATTTTATATTAATGCATATTTTTCACATAATCAAACGGTATGCCAAAATATTGTTGTAAAAAAAAACGGTAAGCCAAAATAATTGATTTTAAGGGTATCATTCGTATTTTTGTTCGACAACTTAATAGAAATTAATTCTAGGGATAATTACATATTTTGTACGTTATCTATTCCAGTATTATTATTTTAGTACCCTACATTTTTTTGACAAATAGTACCTAACGTTACGTTTTGTTTTTATTTTAGTATCTCGCCGTTAAAAATTAACAGTATGCTGTTTAGGAGAGAGAAAATGACGTGCGTGTGATTTTTTCTCTCTTAGCCAGTCTGTCGTTAATTTTTTAACGACGGAATACCAAAATATGTAATACTAAAACAGATGGGGTACTAAATATATAGTTATCCCTTAATTATATTATAAAAGTCCTTCAATAATTAAATTCCCGATATTACTTAAACTGGAATAATCCATACCAATTAATTCAAACACTTGATGGTGCTTATCGAATTTTCTATTCAACTGATTCAACTAGTTTTTTAACCATTTTTCATCTTAATTTCAATTTTTTTAAATGATTCACTCTATATTAAGTTTGATAAATCACTAATTCCCAAATCCATCTATTGGTGTGATTCTAACACCACGGCTTGTAATTCTACGGGTGAAAAAGTGATGTCCCAAGGCCTACGATCATGTTGTGGAAGACATGGAACACGTGAACTTAAAACCTTGTCGGCACCCATTCCATCTCATCTCCTTATCCGAAACCCTTTTTGTTCTGAAATTGTTTTTTAAATGAATCACAAGTATTAGAAATGTTTATACATTAAGAACAAGGACTTTCGTTCCCCCAATGTATTTTGTAATTGTTGGACCAACAATCAAAATCCTTTATTTCCATGGCCTCTCAAGTTCAATTACAACCAAAAAACAGGCAATGCAGCAACATATGATCAAATTTACAAAACTAATCTCAGGACTCAACCCAAAACCTTCTTACAAAACATCGCATGGGGAAAGAGAGCTCAAATTAAGGAAGAAAGCCAACAAAGGGAACCGAAGGAGCCGTGAAACTAGAGCCGCGAGGCATCGTCGTTACCACAGGGCGGTTACTATTGTTTTGACGAATGACAATTCCAAAAGCTTCAGCCACAACCACCACAAACTCCGCCACTAATCTCACCATCCCCGCGCATATCTCCAATCTCTGCAGCGCCATCGTTGCCAAGCTCTTATTCTATTTGTTTTTATTTATGTATGTATGTATGTATAATTCGTCTATTTATATATGAAAGAAACAGGGTGAGTGACGGGGAAGAAAATAATTGCTTACAAGCGAGTGTTGTAGGTAAATACAACCTTTGAAACACCCAAAGGCCGTTTTTGCCTTTGCTTCTTTCTTTCTTGGAAATCTCTATTCTTTCAAAATCCAACTCAACTTGCTCACTTGTTTTCAAAGTTTGGCAAAAGTTACACACCTGTGCTACAACATAATATCAAAATATGTCTCTAACCTTTGATTTTGGTCTTTCTTTTTTTAAAAATACTTTTAATAGTTAATATTTCATTTTAGACTAAAATAGTCTATCCATTGATGAAAACTGTTAGGGTAAATAACTTAAAATAATGTGACAAACATACATAATAGTGTACACTGACATAGCAGTGTCATATAGACAAAAATATCTTCACAAAACTGACACATCATTCAAAATATAATTTCATAAAATTATAGTATAAAATATAAAACTATTTTTTCTATTGACGTGTCATTCTGTTAAGTCATTTTAAGTTGTTTATTGTCAGTTGACTAATAATTTTCTTCCGCGGATGAGTCATTTTGACCCAAAATAAGACATTGATGATTAAAGTGCTTCAAAAAAATTAAGGACCAAAGCACTTTTTTTCGTTTGTTCGATTTCAGCAGTTATTTTAGTTCGATTTCAATTTTGAAAATTCAAACTGGATAAATAGATTAATTTTTTAACTAATAAATTATATTTATGATTTAATTAATTTAGTCAAAATATGGGATTGAATACACAAATATGAAATAAAATCAAAGTATTCATTAAGGGTATATAAATGTTTAATATAACAAAGATATTTTTACTTTTATAAATAAATCTTAAAAACGTTAAAAATAGTTATTTGGTTTATTCGGTTTAGTCAATTATTTTGGTTTTGTTAAAGATAAATTTGGTTCGATTAGGTTTTTTTATAATAAAATCAGTCTATTTAATTTTTGGCTTAAACAAAAAAAGCCCTTAAACTGTGATTTTTTTCTGCTTTTGACCCTTAAACTATGATTTGGGCAAAATAGGCCCTTAAACTATCATTTTGGCCACTTTAAGCCCCTAAACTATGATTTGGGCAAAATAAGCCCTTAAACTATCATTTTTGGTCACTTTAAGTCCATAGTTACAAAAATATCATTTTATAGGCTTTTCTAACATATATAAATATTTATGTTCTTTTTAAATTTTAAAATATCATATATCAAAATAAGCCCCTAAACTATCATTTCTGGTCATTTTAAGTCTGATAGTTATTTAAGTCAAAAGAAAATTATTTTGACTAATAAGATGTTGACACATCACAAAGATTTTTTGACCAATTAATAGTTTTGGGTAGGGGTGTTCAAAAATTCCCGACCCGACTGACCTGACTCGATTACCTAAACATAAATAACTTGGTATTTACCCGAATTTTTTTTACCCGGGTCGGGCCCGGGTCACAAAATTAAGAATTTTCGGATACCCGATTACAATCGGGCACCCGAATATATTTAAAATTAATATTTTTATATTTAATATACATATTTTTATATTAAACTAATAAAAAATCTAAGATTTTTTATATTTAATAAATACATATTTTTATATTAAACTAATAAATACATATTTTTTATATTTTTATATTAAACTAATAAAATATTTTATATTTTAAAAAATATATTTTTATATCCGAGTACCCGCAAAAACCGGGTCGGGACACGGGCCGTATTTTCTACTACCCGAAGATCCGGGTACCCGGTACTTCAGGTGCCCGAATATCTGGGTACCCGAATTTGACCATCCCTAGTTTTGGGGACTAAAAGAAGAAAAATGATATAGTTTAGGTACTTATTTTGACCAAAAAATAGTTTAGGGACTTAAAGTGACCAAAAATGATAGTTTAATGGCCTATTTTGCCCAAAAATAATAGTTTAAGGGCCCATTTTGCCCAAATCATAGTTTAAGGGCCAAAAGTAAAAAAAAAGTATAGTTTGAGGGCTGTTTTTTAATTTAAGCCTTAATTTTTTGTACATACAAATGGAACCGACCAAATACACATCACTAATGCTTCCTTTTGGATCCTTATTGTCACTTGGATTTAAATATTTTAGTGAAAATCGAAATGTGATTAAAACTCATATATGTAAAGAGTATATTTCGGACTTAATTTTCATATTTTAATATAACTTTTAGTCTATTCTAATTCCTCTCTATTCTTAAATTAAATGATAAACACTTAAACTCAAGCGTTCATAATTTACGTATTTGAACCCAAAGCATTAAGATTGCATGTTAAAATTTCAACTATAAACTAAAATCCCAGTGGTGTATCTAGGGGTGGGCCTACCTAGGCCATGACCCACCCCATCCCATGCCCAAAGTTTTTTATAGGATTGTCAAAAAATAAATTTTTGAAAAATAGGATTTTTTTAGAAACTTTTTTTTGATATACAAGTTGTGAAAATTTTAATTTACATAAGCCTTTAAAATTTAGAGTTTATGAGTTTAATATATGATTTAGAGTTTAGGAGTTTAGGTTGTAGAGTTTATAATTTTATGATTTAGTGTTAAAGTTTAGAGTTTAGGATTTAGAGTTGTACGGTTAGAGATTTAGATTTTGTACTGTATGCTTCAAATATAAAGAGTCAGGGACGGAGGCATTGATGGGTTGGGAGGGGCTATTGCCCTCCTAAATTTTTTGGTATAATTGCATTTTAGATCCTTTTTAGTTTAAATATTAGTAAAATAAGGTCTTTGACCCTCCTAATTTTTAGAATTTATAGGCTTAATAGACTCTTGCCCCTCTCGGTTCTTGATCCTAGTTCGGTCCCTGTGAAGAGTTGTGTAAATTTTTTTCATCCATGTTGAGTATGAAAATATAACCTTTTTATTGTTCTAATCTAATTTTTTATTAATCGGATATGTTTCCTAATTTTGGGGGGGTTTAATACCAAAATAAGTGCCCAAGTTATCATGTTTTCCTCTTGTATGTGCCTAAATTATTTTTGCCCCTTTTAGGTGCCCAAACTATCTCGTTTTCTCCTTTTAGGTGCCTAAACTTTTATGTCCCTTTCAAGTGCCCAAACTATCATATTTTGGCCAAAGTATGTGCCTCAGTTTGACCTTAAAAGGGGCAAAAATGATAGCTTGGGCACCTAAAAGGGATAAAAAAGTTTAGGCACCTAAAAGAGAAAACCGAGATAGTTTGGGCACCTAAAAAAGACAACAAATAATTTACACTTAAAATGAAAAAAAACTTAATAGTTTGGGGACTTATTTTGACATTAGGCCTTTTTTTTGGCTGTTTCAATCAGATATATTTCTTATTTTTTTCTTTCAAATTCATTATAGGGTTTTTTCCCTCTTTTTTCCCATTTTGCAAGTAAACCAAAATTTTCTCTTCCAAATAAGAAATAAGGTGATTTTCTTTTAGATTACTTAATTATATATTGAAAATGTGATTGCTGAAAAATTTACTATTAATTGGATCATAGATAATTTTAATTTTATGAAAAGAATAAGAGTTCATCTCAATTGATGAATATATTATGTTTTTAATGTAGTTTTTTTAGAGCATGTAATATTGTTTTTAATTATTATATTTTTTAATTAAAAACTATATATGAGTTATATTAAAAATAAATATCTTGTTTTAGTTATATCGGCCGGTCGACGTAATTTTTCTGAATTCACCACCGCAAAATTCCATTAATTATTGAAACTTTTAAGTGCTCAATTTTGAACCTAACAAGTAGTCTCAGTTAAAAAGCGGATGATGTTCATCCTAGAAGACCCGAGTTCAATCACTATGTTTACAAAGTGAATGTGCATTGTCAAAGGGTAAGAATATATATGAATAGATACTATCTTGTAATCACCTTTAGACTATTAAAAAACCATGTTTCATCGGTGTGGTCGGTATTTAATCGATATTGCTCACTCAACATGAATTTTAATCGACCATACTAGTTGTGTTAGTTTACATGAATCAAAATAAAATGATATTTTGCAACAAGTGTTGGGCGCATTGGTTAGGTACATTACACTTTTAAGGAAAGGACGTGATTTCAAACCTTGAAGATGACATTGTTAGGAGGGTCAGCCTCGCACCCCGAACATGAACTGTAAGACGAACATGCATATTACAAAAAAATGAAATGTTATTTTTAATCAAGTTTTGAAAGTTTATTTTAATATCATTTTTATGTGAGCTTAAAACCGAAAAACAGATGAGAACCATCTAAAATTTGTATAATAAATATTAGGTGTAAATTCGTGTATAATATTTATTATGGTTAGAAATTTTGAAATTAATTAATTAATTAATGATTTTTTAATTTTAAAATTACAACGAAATGCGCAAATACTAGTACGTACCAATGTGATGTATTCACCCACTGGCCACTAATTTAATTATACGACACATTGATGATATTATTATCACAATTGGAATTAAAATATGTAAATAAGTAAATGGATCATATGTATGCATGGATAAGATTGAAGGTGGGGCCAACCTTGACAATATATGTATTTATATTCGTATAATATTTTTTTTATTAAAAAGGAGATTATTACCAGAAATGTCGTTAAAATACTCCCTAAACTTAAATGGAGGAAAATAGTACTCCTAATAATAATTTCATAAAGGCAATTAAAACATCAAGTGCAACACGCGCAAACAAACCAAAACCACAAAACAAAACATCGGATACTCCCTGATCAGCAATAATCAACGGATCACCATCGAGGGTGACCTATCAAACGTAAAATCCCCTATATCCTTCCCTCTGACCATCTTTGCCAAACAATCTACAACCTGGTTAACCACACGACTTACATGAGTGATCCGCAATTCTCAATTTCTATTAAGCAAATCCTTCACACGCACAAACAGAGCACTGCCACTTAAGGCCAACGACTCACCACACAACATCTTCATCACCATTAAATTATTCGACTCCAATTCCAATCGACGACACCCCAAAGTCCAAGCATGTTCAAGGCCAATGTAAACCGCCCACAACTCCGCAACAAGGACCGAACAAATTTCAAGACTCCTCGTGAATTCGAACAGCCAAGCATGCTCACTATCACGGATTACACCCCCCACCGACGCTAAAGTGCGAGGACCTCCAACCGCACCATCCATGCTCAGTTTCTTCCAACCCAGTCCTGATTTAGTCCACCGTAGTTCATTTGTAGTTGTGAAAGGGGAGGAAATGCCTACTGCCCCACGACTACTCTCTAGCAGCTCTCCCTACAACCGTCGACAAACAGCAGCCACATCTCCATACAAATCTAAGTCGTCGTTAAAGATATAGTGGCACCTATTTTTCCACAATGACCAGCAAGTTACAGCAAATAGAAGTTCTCAACCAGTGCCCATTGCAAGGCCATTCACACACCAGTTAAGCACCCCGAGAACCATTCCTCAAAGCCCACCGCATAAAAATTATGTAACATGCTTGATCGGATCAGGTAGGGTGAAGATAGGAATCGCACAACATGTTCTCGACATCCTCAGCTTATAAGGCATTGAGACCGAGTTTTTCAAATTCTAACACTGGGCAGTGGCGTGTAATTTGGTCTTTGAAGGTACCTCAAAGTATTAAAACTTTCTTTTGGTTGGTGAAACATGGCCGCGTGTTGACTAATGTAGAGCGATGTCGTAGGCACATGTCGTAGGCACGCGAGAACATGGGGTGGGATTGTCGCAGTAATTTCATACACCATTTCTTGTGGAAGAACCTACGAAAGACGCTGCCAATTCCATTGTCCCGAAATTGACACTATGGATGCCACGGACAATGGCATAGTCGAGACATCAAGCATACAAAAGGCTGCTAGAGGCTCCATCTCGTCCAACCAACAATCTCACCAAAAATCCGTGTGCCACCCATCACGCACTTGCCAACAAATTCCTCTATGTACCTCCTCCCATAAATTACTAATCCCTTTCCATATCCTCGAGCAACAAGGTCTAACAATGGACATAGGCAAGATCCCCTCCTATATATATTTCGCCTTGAGCACTCGTATCCATAGTTTATCCTCACCACGCGCCAACTGAAACCCCATCTTTATCAGAAGTGTATTATTTTGACGATAGAGTTCCAAAAAACCCAAACCACCAATCTCCTTCGGTAAAACCACAATTTCCCATCAGACCAGAGCAAGTGCCGAAGCCTCAGTAGTTGCTCCCCACACAAATCACGGTATCATCTTTTCTATCACATCACAAATACCTTTCGATAATAAAGTCGTTTGCATAATATATGTGGAAATTTCCTGTAAAATCGCCTTTGCCAAGGTAATACGGCAGGCCAGCGAAAGAGTCTTGGCTGCCCATCCATATAGTCTTCGCTCAATCTGATCCAATAAATAACTATAGGTATCCTTCGTTACCCGTTTATGCAACAACGGAACCCCAAGGTACCGACCAAGATCCTCAACAGCCTCAAAACCAAAACTTGTAGCTATGGAGAACTTCCTCTCAATCGGGCAATTATTCGAGAAGTAAATTTGTGTATTCGCAACATTCACTTTGTGACCCGAGCAAGCACAAAAATTAAGCAAAACATTACTAATTACCTCAAGTTGATATTATTGAGTCAAATAATATTATTTTAATTGAAAACTAATTTAAATATTTTTTATAAATTATTGATTAGCCATATAATTTTGTTTTTTTAAAAGGTAAAAGGTCAAAATTAGCCCTCAACATTTGACATTTTGGTCACTTTAGCCCGTATTTTGTTTGTGTGTGCAAACAACCTAACATTTTATTTTCTTTTAAATTTCACCCATGTTGGATGGAAACCGTTAGTCAACTAACGGTCAACGTCTGAGGCTGATGTGGCATGCCTGCATGGCATGGGGAAATGACGTGGCGATGCCACATGGCACTTTGCTGAAATGACATTTTAAAAAATAATTATTTTTAAAAAAATAGTTTTTAAATATTTTTAACCAATTGGATGATGCCACGTAAACAACCACCTAACGTCTTATTTTCATTTAAATTTCACTCTTGTTGGATGAAAATCGTTAGTCAACTAACGGTCAACGCCTGAGGCTGACATGACATGCCTGCATGGCATGGAGAGATGACGTGGTGATGCCACATGGCACTTTGCTGGCATGGCATTTTAAAAAAATAAATATTAATTTTAAAAAATATTTTTTAAATATTTTTAACCAGTTGGGTGATGTCACATGGCACTTTACTGACGTGGCATCATCCAATTGGTTAAAAATATTTTTTAAAAAATAATTATTTTACATATATTTTAAAAAAATAAAGTATCCTAAAATTTTCAAATATTTTCAAAATAGTCTCCAAATTCCTAAACCCCCAAATTCAGCCACTCTCGTCGGCGTTGGCCGTGTTGTCGACGATGGAATAAAGAGCCCTCCCCTCGCCGAACGACCCACACAATGTTCATCGTTCGTCGCAAATTGTTCAAATGAACCATTCGACGATTCGCCTTCGTCTGAAATTTTGCTCGGCGTCGATCGATTTTCAGCAACATGATGATGGGGTAAATGATCGTGATGGTTCAACGACCGATGTGGTGGGCGGTAGCGTAGAAATCGGCTCAAATCGAGATTTGGATTTGGGGGAGTTAGAGATTTCAAAATTTGGGGCTATTTTGTGAAATCTAGAAAATTTATGGCTATTTTTTTTAAAAAAAAATTAAATAATTTTTTAAAAATATATATATTTAACCAATCAGGTGATGCCACATCAGCAAAGTGCCATGTGGCATCATCTGATTGGTTAAAATATATAAAAAATAAGTATTTTAATTTTTTTTAAAATGTGATGCCACGTCAGCAAAGTGCCATGTGGCATCGCCACGTCATCTCTCCATGCCATGCAAACATGTCATGTCAAACTCAGGCGTTGACCGTTAGTTAACTAACAGTTTCCATCAAACGAGAGTGAAATTTGAACGAAAATGAAACTTTAGGTGGTTGTTTGCACCAAAAAAGAATATGGGCTAAAGTGACCAAAAGATCAAACATTAGGGGCTACTTTTGACATTATGCCTTTTTAAAACTACCGTTTTTGGTAAACAACAAAGAAGGTCTTTCAATTATGAGTAAGGTTACATTTAGGTCACCCAAATTATTAAAAGTTATATTTTGGTCACTTAATTAATATTATAATTATATTTGGGTCACTCAATTAATATTATGGTACATTTGGGTCACTCAAGCATTAAATGTTGTCATTTAATTGGATATAATGACAATTTTAGTCATCGAAGCTTTTATATTCTATTAATTTAGTATAAATTCAAAATAATTCAATAAATTAACCCTTCATATTTAAAAAAATGTATCAATTTAGTCATTTTTATTATGAAATAGATTTCTTAAGTTCTCTGCAAGTCTGTTTTATACTAAAAAACTATACTTTTTAATGAAAATACATAGACTTGCAAAGAACTTAATAAATCTATTTTATAATAAAAATTCAGTAACTTGCGTGGTAGCAGTAACTAAAACATGAACTTTTATAAAAAATTATGTGGTAGAAGTAACTTTTGCAGAGAACTCTACTTTTTGTAGCCGTATTTATTTTTTAATATGAAGGATGGCCCAAATATAATATTACCCATAATTAAGTGACTCAAATATAATATTACCTATAATTAAATTGAGTGACCTAATTAATAATTATGTGACCCAAATATAACTTTATCCTAAGTAACATCAGTTGTAATTTACCCTATTTTTATTTACAATGTACCCTCTAGAAAATCATAATCATGCCTAATCAGTTGAACTACAACTACTTACCCAAATCCATATATCGGCTTAAATAATAAAACAAATATTTGACCGATTTGAATAAATATCTAAAACAATAAAATATTTTTTTCGAGCTTACTACATCCAGCACATAAACACGTCTAAGACTGCGTTCACCAAGAATTTTTTAACGGCAGTCGATCTTCAACACCTGTTCAAGAGAAAAAATTGAATTTCTTAATGGTGGGGAAATATCCGTTTGGATGCTAGATTTAATAAAAAAGAAAATTTTCAATACATATTAGGTGGTTTTTACAGATTTGTTAGTTTTAGAGGTTAGGAGTTTAGTTTATAGTTTAAAATTAAAGGGTTTAGATTGTAGGATTTATAATTTAAAGTTAATATTTAGAATTTAAAATTTAGGGTTTGAAGTTTAATTTTTTAAAGTTTAGATTTAATTTTAATTTATAATATAAATACACACTTATATAAAATTATTTTTATACAACTTATATATTAAAGTTTTACCAAAAAAAATAGTGAAACACATATTAAAGATACCTGTTCAACATTACTTTTAACGCTTCAACAACGGTTCCAGAAGCATTGCTGGTCATGTCTATGTCGGTACATCATGAATTACAGAGAAATTTCTATAATTATTGAAAATTGGGTCCCACCGACAGACGGATATTGCTAAACCAATGGCATTTAAACAACCATGCAAACCAATCACCAAATCCAATAATTCTATGGATCGGCATATTTTATTTTTATCCACTCTAAAAATAAACGTGGAGATAAAAATAAATTAATTTTGCTATTATTGTAAATAGGGATGACAGACGAGTATATTTTTGCGAATTTTACACCGCACCAGTCTCAGTTGAGGTGGGAATAGGTATAGGTTTAGTGGGTAGTAGGCGGATGTGAATATAAAAAGCCATACCCGTCGTGGGTAGTGGGTAGGTGATGGATTTGAAACCTTACCCGCACTGTATCCGCTCAAATCCACTTGCTCCATCCCATATCTATCTCTCCGCCCACTAACTACCCACCATATGAATTTTGGACCATTATGAATTTAGGAATAAGTTCACAACTTATTCTATAAACCCTAAGATTTAAAGGGCGTGCCTTATAATTTAACCAAATCTTAAGGTATAAACATTTTTTACAATTGTCTACCACCATTAGTTAGTTAGATGTAGTTAAGTGAAATTTATACCGACATAAACGTGCTTTAGTTAAGTAGCTATAGTTAATTAGTTGGTTGTAGTTGGATTTATACATGTTTAAATGTATTATATATATTCACTTGATCAATCAATAAAATATGTAAAGTTTTACTCTTCTTTACACAATCTATAGTTTATTTTTACATTATTCGATATTAGTGGTTGCTTGTCAAGTGGGTACGGGCGGGTACAAGTTGGGTGGTGGACACCCAATTAGGTGGTAGGTGTGGGGGTGGATTTGAGAATGTACCCACTTAGACGGGTGTGGATTTGAAAAATAGTACCAGCTGTGGGTGGTGGATATAAAATTTTTAAATGAGTATAAGAGAGGGGTATCCGCACCCGTCCCACCCAGTTATTATTCCTAATTATAAACCAAGTCAGCTAAAACGGCGTCAGTTTGTTCAAAGTCGATGTGTAACTTGGTTAATAATGTCGAATTTCTTATTCGGGTAATCAAGTCCACACAAGATTTAATTCTAAATAATTAAAAAATGCATATTATAATATATAGTCCGTACACGATAGAATTTAAATAATAATTATTATAATGTAGAGGGGATTAACGTGATTTTGGTTGTGTTAAAAAACTCCCACTTTGCGGGGGCAATAATTCATTATTTTAATTACATGTAGAATAATGTTGAATACGCCTTCACGATCTCGTTAATCTTGCAGAAATCAAAATTCATACACTGAAATATCACAATTCTCGCTTAGTGACTAAAATGTAATTTTGAATGTTTAAGGGTTAAAGTGTAAATTTTGGAAAAGTTTAGGGACCAAAGTATAATTTTCAAAAATTATGTAAGTTAACCCCGTAAATGAATAGTTCACCCCCAGGAGTGGTATTTATGTGTTATTGGATTTTTCATACGAGGCTTATGTTATTCGAATCTGGATCGAATAAAATTGTTAAGCGTGCTCAGGCCAGAGTAGGCCAAAGATGGGTGACCTAATGGGAAGGTCCCATATTCAATATTATGACTGATAAAAAGGATTCAGTTTGAGTTAATAGTATTCGTAATGGATTGTTAAGATAAGATTTCTAAGAGGAGACGCATCCGATAAAAATTCTCGGTAATTATCAGTATATTAGTTCGAATTGAAATTTTAAAGACGGTTCCCAAAGATTATGAAAAATTCATAAAATATTATTTTATGAATATTTTATTAATGTTGGTGACATTCTGACTAGATTTAGTCAGAATATGATGGAATGGTTATAAAGCTCAAAGAAAGAAAATTTGGAAACCATATTGAATGAAATTCGAATATTTGGATCGAATAAATATCATAAATTAAAATTTATGATATTTTGAGAAGGAGGCTGGTTAGAATAGAACTAATTTAGTTCAATTTTTATGGAATGGCAATTTCCAAGACTTGATGTAAATAAAGTCTAGTTTGAAGGCAAATAGGTCATTTGCCATGAATGACATTTTTGAAATATTTTGGAACTTTGAGGGCAATTATGAAAGGTGAAAAACACATGGATTTAATCATGGCCATTGATTTTGGATGAGATTGAATAATGGTCATTATAATAAAAGGGTAAGTTGGAAATTTCACTAGTTAACCTTTACACTTGGATTAAATAGGTAAAAGATGATAAAAAAAATCACCTCCATCTTCAGCTTGCTGTTCGAATAGCCAAGAGAAAAGAGGGAAAATACCAAAAATTTTCCTAGTCCATTTTCAAGGCTTTTGATCAAGAATTCAAGCAAGGTTGTTTAAGGTAAAGTGATCTACTCTTCATTCTCTATATTTTGATAGCAAAATTTTATGGAATTATGAATTTTAAGTTAGGGTTTGAAGAGAGAGAAATTATGGTTTCATGAAATTTTATTAGAATTGATGTAGTAGATGATGAATTAAGCTTAGTTTTGATGGAAACAAGCTTGAAATCAAGTTAATTTCATGTTGGAAGATATAAATCCTAATCTTGAAATTTAGGGTTTTAATTAGGGTTATGGAATTGGTGATGAAATTGAAGTAATTGTGATTCAAGAAGCTTAATTTTGATGTTAGATTGAATAATTTCCCAAGATGAGATTATAAGGACCATTTCGAAAAGATTGAGAAAGTTAGGGGAAATTATTGAAAATTTTATTCTTATATTGGAATGGATGAGTTATGATGAAAATGGCTTGAATTTGTGATTAGGGGCCAAAATGAAAAATTTTGAAAGTTGGAGGACCAATTTGGCAATTTAAGAAAATTTAAGGATTGATCTTGAATTTATGGAAAATTGATAGAATTGAAGATTCAAGCCTGTTATGAAAGTTAAAGGATTGATATGTCAAGAAAAGGAAATTTTGGGACCTTTTTGAAAATAAAAAGTTAGTGAATGACCAAATTGAATAAAGTTTAAAAGTTGAAGGAAAATTTCTATGGATGTTGGAAATAAATAAATGGTTTATTTGTACATGAATTTAATGTACAAAAGCAATTTAGTGACTAAAATGCCACTTTCATAAAGTTGAAGGACTAAAAACGAAATAATCCAAAATAAATAATTAATTATGGAATTGTTCAAAAATGGGTTTGAACAATTATTTAATGTTCAAAATGGTCACTAAAGATCTAGGGATCATTTCGGCAATAATGTAAAATATTGGGGAAATTTTTAGAAAAATTTTATATTCGAATAGTTATGTTTAAGAATCAAGTTAGCAGTGTTAGGTTTAAATCGAATGCAAGAATGGTAATGTATATGCTCGATTGGTCTTAACAGTTCGAAAGGAGATCGAAAGAGAACCAAGGATAAAAAGAAAAATAAGAACTTCGAGTAAGCTTAGTGAGGCATACTATTCCTGGCCCAGGTGAGTGCATTTACATGTTTTTAAGATGCAATTAGGAGACTTGCAAGTAGTCGACCTTAAATTTAAAATAATATTGTATTTCTCTATAATATGTGCTATAATACTTTGCTCGACATGGCCAGATTGGTGAAATACCATGTACGAATAATTGTCTGCATAAGTGATGATGCATTATGCATACATGAGATATGGAAATTGACAAGATTAAAATGAAACAAGTTAAAATGGAACAAGTGACACCTAAAAAAATAGTATTGCCTTATATGTATGTTGAACTATATTTCCATGAATATGTTTATATATGATGAAGCATGTGATATGAAATGTTTATTTATATGATTGATTATGATGTTTGATTGATAATAAAAGAAATGCCCAAGTATTGAGTATGAGAGTCCATGGTATAGTTGGCATGCCATAGAGTCTTTAGCAGCTGCACCCTCATGTTCATGTTATCAAGAAGTTGTTGTGACAAAATGATTGTGTCACATGCACCCTGGGGATCCACGCCCACTGTGCCCGAGTGCACTATCGAAGTGCTTCATGTTTATGGGGAGCAAAGAGCGTCCCCGAGTACGTACTCATCTTCACGTTAACGTTTGACACTACGGTGTCATTTCAAGATGACTCACGTACCTCGATCTCTTATAGCGTACTTTGGGCAATGATAAAAGAATCATGTCACATAAATGAATCATGTCATGTAAACGACCCATGTTACGTATAAGAATCATGTCATGAATATGAATCATGTCATGTATATGAAATATGTCATGTATATGAACCATGCCATGAATACGGAACAAGCCACGTATATGAATCACGTCGGGTAAAAGAACAATGTCTTGTAAATGAATCAAGTTATGTATATGAATCATGGCACATATATGAATCATGACATGTATATGAACTATGCCAAGTATATGAATCATGCCAAGTACATGAATTATGCCATGTATATAAAAGTTTGTCACATATATATGAAATATGCTATGCATATGAATCATGACATGTATACAAATTATGTTACGTATATAAACTATGCCTTGCATATGAATTATGCCATGTACATGTATTATATTATATATATAAATTAAGTCATTTATGTGAATAATGTCACGTATATGAAATATGTTATGTAAATAAATCCTGTCATGAATACGAATGATAACACGTACGTGAATCATGCCACATATGAGAATCATGTCATGCAAGTGATATATGCCACTTATGAGAATCATGTCATGCAAATGAAATATGCCACATATAAGAATTATGTTATATAAATGAATCATGCTATGAATATGAATCATGCTACATATATGAACCATGTCATGTACATGAATCATGTTATGTATGTAAACCATATCATGTATATGAATCATGTTATATATATATGAATCATGTTATGTGTGTACCATGTTGTCCATGTGAATTATATTATGTATGTGAAATATGTCATGTAACGACCCGGATTCCTCAAGTCAACAATGGGCATTGACTCGGACCTTAGACCGACGCGTTGGGTCAAATGTTTGGGTTATGATGGGCCGAGAAGTTGAGCTTAATGGGCTTCCATGTGTTATTGGGCTTGAAGGAAAGCTTTTGGGCTTGTGTTGTTGGGTTGTTGATGGGCTAAGGAAGAAGTAAGAAGGGCAAATCGGTAAAAGCATAATTAGAGACAAGGTGAGCTAATGGGGGGCTTTAATTTCTACAGAAAAGTTGGAGGGTGAAGTCACCTTTGTCCCCTTGTCTTCTCCCTCTTTCTCATATCCATCTTCCTACCCAAGTTGAAGTAAAAGGTGTAATATTTGAGAGTTTGAGTAAGAATCTCGTTTGGGGCAAGAGGGGAAACTTGTTCAGCTTTGAGAGATCTACCAACCAAGGTAAAAATGGTTAATTGTGGTAGAAGAAGGTGTTTGGTGAGGGCTTGAAGAAGAAGAACGAGAATGGATCCTTGACGGCTTTCTTATCAGCTTTAATCTAGGTTAGTACACCACTAACTCTTTTGAATTCCTGCAACTCATAAAAATAGGCTTTGTGCATGATTTGGGTGTTTATGGTTTGATATGCTTTGGTTGACCTCTTTAATGGTAAAGTGTGAATTTGATGTTGCTAAAGCTTAAAATTGGTAGAAACCCACTTAATACCTTCACAAAAACTTGTAAGTTCGATTTGGGGCTTAACCATAGGGGTTAAGGAGTTGAATGCTGAATTTTCAAACTTCAGGTTTCGAAATCTGGGTTCGAGAACCGATACGGGGTGGTTGCGTATTGGTACTCCTTTGCAATGTGAGAAACAAGCTGTGAGGGGCATACCGATACGCCTCCCCGTGTATCGGTACCCCTTGCAAGATAAGGATTCCAGTGGTGCTTTGGCGTACCGGTACGCAAGGCGGGCGTATCGGTACCCACTGTTCCATTACTTGGGTAGGGCTTTGCGTACCGGTACACAAGGTAAGAGTACCGGTACAATTAGGGATCGGTACGGGGTGATCCTAGTACCGATAATGCGTATTAATATGGCACGCAGCGTATTGGTACAACTTGAGGTTAATCTTTTCGAATCTAATTAGCATACCAGTACGCGTATGTGAGAGTACCGATACTGGGGTGAATTCGTATAGGGCGATCCTGGTACCGATGAGGCGTACTGGTACGTCATGTAGCGTATCGGTACGGCTTAGAGTCTATTTCTTTCGAACTTGTTTAGCGTATCGGTACTTATGGAGGAGTACCGATACACAGGGGGTTGTACCAATACGCATCTTGGAGTATCGATACTCGCTGGGCAATCTGCCCAATAATTTTGAGGTTGCGTTCGGGGGTTCTATTATTCGAGACAACAGACACTAGGGGTCCGTTAAGATGTAAAATGAACATTAAATCTAAGAAATGGAGATTTTAACCCCAAATGAGAATAATGGGCTAATAACGTGATAAATATCGGGTAAACTGTGTGTGATGGAAACCTATAGAGATCCCAGGTAGATCGTTGATTTTGTGTGGTAATCTAGGCCCTTGCTATGTACGGAAAGGGGCGTCTATAAGGTTGAGTCTTGTCGGATAATAAGATAAATTAATGAGAATGGCTAATGTGTACTATATAAACATGCTAATGAATGGAAAATTCAACGGGATGATATAATAACTGCTAAAAACCATAAAGCTATGGTAAATGTGTTAGAGCTATGTGCGGTAAAACCCTTGTGTCGAGGTCTAGAGCTGTGTGGTTACTAGGGTCCTTGTTGTGTGCTGATGGGACGCCTAGATAGTCGAGTCATCCCTAGTTGTTTGTATTTGGGTACCCTAAGTATGTTGCAACACCTTGAAGACTCTCGAATGTAGGATCCCGATGCTTTGTGGATGCGGGCCTCATTCGAAGATGCTTGATGAGAGATCCCGAGCATGGATGTAGGATCCCGATGCTATGTGGACGCGGGCCTCATCCCCTTGAGTATAGGATCCCGATACTTTGTAGACGCGGGCCTTACTCATAGTGTAGGAACCCGATGCTTTATAGACGCGGGCCTTACTCAAGCTTAGGATTCCGATGTTTTGTGGACTCGGACCTCACTTAATGTTGTTGGTGTCATCAGTGTGGTGCTAGGTAAACGTATGAGATACTTGTACGAGCTGTGTGCGTGATCATACATTCATAATGCCATGTGTTTAGATGGATATGGTAGCGACATTGTTATCTTGCCATGATGTCATTCATGTTGCTTTGCTTTATTTATGATTTGCATGAAGCATGGTTGAGTGGCAGTTTATCCACTGAGCTTTGTTAGCTCAGCGTTCGGAATCGTTGTTTCCGTTCGCAGGTTAGTAGGTTTGGCTTGTTCTTGGAAGGGAACCATCAAGGAAGGATTCCAACGCCTCGTCTCATCAGAGTACAGTATTTAGGTCATTGGGCTATGTGTTCGTAGGAGCCTATTGTATGTTGTAATTTGTATTTGAATTTTTAAACGATCGAGTCAAAGGTTTATAATGTAATTTTAAAAAGAGCTCCTCTGTATATGTTTTTAATTATTTATTATGTTTTATTGGGCTGTAATTAAATGGACTTCCAAAATAGATTGTGGATTGGGCTAAACTAGGTCAAAATTTTAAAGTAACGGGTTGGGCTTGAGGCCCAAGTGTGACATCCGGGTCGAGGGTGTTACATGTCATATGTATATATCATGTCATGCATGTGAATTATGTTATATGTATGAAATATGCCATGTATGTGAACTATACCATGTATATGATTTATTTTAAAATAATGGAGTATTGGAAACTAGACTAAGTTAGAAAAATTATGACTTATACATGGATATCGACTAACTATGAAATCTTTGTTAACATGATACTACTTTAGATAGAAGCTATGTTAAGTTAATGTATTGCTTTATTTTATGTTTTGATAAATAAGATTATTGTCTTACTAAGTTCGTACTTAGCGTGTGTTATTTCACACGTAGGTTCCCCCAAGTAGAGTAGCAAGAGGAGCTGTTTAATCGAGAAATTCAAGTTACATTAGTAATCACGGTACGTACATCTTAATTTATGGTTGATGTCTGGTGGGCATGTACATGTATGTATGTGGGTTTTAAAGATGCAATATGTTTTGTAAACTTAAGTTATAATGTGTTTACGAATATACGTTGATATGGACTTAGAATATGGTTTTACTATAAATGATTATGATTTACGACATAGTTAAGTATAGTTTAACCCTAATCATGTAGAAATTTTAAAAATCAAGAAAGGGTCTAGGCAGGGTACATAGTTTTCTCCCTAAATTATAATTTTATTTCAATAACACATTTATAAAATTTTTAAAATAATTCAGGGTCGAAATTAGCTGCTATAGACTGATGTAGTTTTCAATTTAAAACCGATGAAGGGTTAAACAACAAGACAAGTTTTGGTATTAAAAAAAATTTCAAGTCATGTTTTCTTAATAATTCAGTAACATCTTTAGTGTATATTCAGTCTACGAATATACGTTAAGGGTGTTACATTTATTGTTATCAGAGCTACAGGTTTAGCCGATTCTGGAGGCTAAATCAAGTTTAATGTGATTTAAAGTTAAGTACAAGCCCCTTGGATGTCATGTTACTGATGTACTACTGTGTAACTTGATTATGCTCCTCAATAATATGAATAAGTTTCAGTAAAAATAAATAAAGTTAAGTATTGATGGACTGCAATGAATGTTTAATTATGGGAAATGGAGGAAGAAGCATGTTTTAAGCCGAACATGTTGGCAATTAGTTAAAAGAGAAATGTGCAGCAGTCTTAAGTTTGAAACAAGGTACTCGTACTGTCTATGAGTACAAGTTAGATTTTAGTAGACTGAGTTGGTACGCAGTTAAATTGATGTTGATTGAAAGGACTCAATGAGAATGGTTTATAAAGAAGCTACGCCCAAGGCCCAAAGAAAGACTTCTTTGGAGAAAATTTAGTAAAGTGATTGTCAATAATTCTTTTGGACAATGTATAAGTAACTAGAATATGCAAGAAATGTTCATTAGGAATTCAAGGAATTAAGTTCTGGTAGATTTAATGGAACTTTCATTCCATGAATTTGAAGTTATTCTTGGCATGGATTGACTATCTGCTTATGATGCAGATATGAAATGTAAGAAGAAAATGTCGGTATTTCAAGGATCCGATGGTTTGAAATAATATTTGAGGGAAAGAACTGGCTGTTTAGAGTCAGTAATTTCTGTAATAACAACTTAAAGGTTGTTATTCAATAGGTGTAAAACATGTTTGAGCTGTATGGAAGATACGTAAAAGTTACATAAAAAGTTTGAAGACATCTCGACTGTAAAGAAATTTCCTGATGTATTTTCGGATGAGTTATCAGGATTATCTCCGGATGGGGAAATACAGTTTAGGATTGATGCCTATCTTGAAAATGAGTCGATATCATTGGTACTATATAGGATGACACCAATTGAGTTAAGGGAACTAAAGGCTCAACTACAATAATTGTTAGACCATGATTATATTGGACTAAGTGAATTACCATGGTGCCCCGATATTAATTGTAAAAAAGAGAGATGGATTCCTATGATCAAGTATAGATTATCGACAATGGAATAAAGTAACCATTAAGAATAAGTATCCCCTACCAAGGATTGAGGATTTATTTGATCAGCTTAAAGATGAAGTAATATTTTCAAAGATAAATCTTCGATCAGGGTTATTATCAAACTAAGTTTAAGGAGAAAATATACCAAAGACAGTATTCAAGACTCGTTAGGGACACTACCAGTTTCTGGTGATGTCATTTTAGATCGACGAATGTTCTTGCTACATTTATGGATATGATAAATAGGGTATTCCAACCCTATTTAGATCAGTTCGTTGTGGTCTTCATAAATGATATTTTGGTTTATTCGAAGACCGAAGTTGAACATGACTACCATCTTCGAGTGGTACTTGTAAGTTATCCAAGAAGTGTTAGAGCTGGAGGGGGAGTGTAAGTTGACGAGGAGTGTTAGAGTTTTTATTTAATGTGTAATTAGAGTTTATTCCTAATCAGTAGTTTAGATTTACTAGAAGTCTTATTTAAATTAGGAATAATTATTATTTAAATTAAAGATAAAAGTATAGTTTTAGTTATATTAAAACTTTATATCAGCCTATTTAAAGGCTTACTATGTATACATTTGATAATTAAGAATAATAAGAAAATACAGGGAAACACATTGTTCTCTTTGAAAAAATATTCTGTTCATATTCTTCAAACAACAAATCCCCAATCACCGATCACACACAAACCACCATTATTCATTGCATCTTCGGCCACCATGGCCCCTTTCTCACATGGTATCAGAGCCAACAACGATCTTGATGCCGTCACCACTGCTGCCATCTCTAATCTGAAACAGATGACGATATAATTTTTCAGATGCACATTATTTTTTTGATGTTGTCATTAGGCCACACTCGTTCCTTGGCTTCTCCCCCATTGGAATCTTATATCTCTGGTGAAATTTCTACTCGTTTAATTTTGTTGTTGTGTTCTCTATTTAATGGTTCTATCTTAGCCAATCAAAAAGATAGATGAAAAGGTTATAGTTTAGCCTTAAAAACTATTTGGTTCTATCTTGGCCATCCATCCTAAAAGATAGGAGAAGAGGTTATAGTTTAACCTTAAAAATAGATAATGTTTTTTAAGGGATTCTACATCAAAGATCCAAGCTGGAACTCTAGTCTGTGTAACTACCAGCTTGAGGGGGTGTAGATTCCTGTGATCACTTTCTACATCGTTCGCATCAGACCCTTCAGTTAGGAACTGCATGCTGGAGCATCCTGTGGAACAGTCTTGATATTCTAACTGATGCATCAACCATCTCAAGCATACCATAAGTTGAATGGCATCAACAATTGTTGCGCAAGAACATCATGGTTCTATCCTCGCTCTTTAAATCAAAGACTCCTTAGAACGGGGAGCAATTTTCTCTAAGAAACAACATAAGAAATATGAGTAGGGCATCACATCCAAGATCCAAGCTGTTGCTCTACTACGTTTGCTCACCAGCTTGAGGGGGAGTGTAAGTTATCCAAGAAGTGTTAGAGCTCGAGGGGGAGTGTAAGTTGACGAGGAGTGTTAGAGTTTTTATTTAATGTGTAATTAGAGTTTATTCCTAATCAGTAGTTTAGATTTACTAGAAGTCTTATTTAAATTAGGAATAATTATTATTTAAATTAAAGATAAAAGTATAGTTTTAGTTATACTAAAACTCTATATCAGCCTATTTAAAGGTAAAGCATATGTTGCTGACAATATCTGAAAAGATAAGATATTAAAGGAGACCAATTTTAGTTTATTAATTATGCACCCAAGGAGTAATAAGATGTATCAAGATTTAAAGATTCGAAACTGTGGCCAAATATCTATGGATTACTTCAGCTTATTTATTTTCCCCAATAAAAGTGATGATGAGTATCGAAGGATTGTATAATGGATTTGTCGGCTACATCAAGTAAAAAGAATTTAATATGGATCATTATGAATCGTCTAACAGAGTTTGATTACCTTATTCCAATTGAAAGGATTATTCACTGGATAAGTATACAAAACTTTATGTTCAAGAGACAGTAAAACTACATGGTATCTTAGTATTGATAGTGTCAGACAGAGACCCAAGGTTCATTTCAAGATATTGAGGGGTACGTAATTTGAAGCTTTAAGTACTAAATTAAATTTTAGTACAATTTTTCATCCGCAAACAAATGGGCAATCTGAATGGATCATACAGATTCTGTAGAATATGTTACGAACTTGTGTAATTGAGTTTATAGGATCATGGGAAAAGTATTTGCCTTTGGCTGAAATTGTTTACAACAATAGTTATCAAGTAGATATCAAGATGGCATATGGAAGAAAACACTGAACTTCTCTAAATTGGTTCGGGTTACAAGATAGACATGTCCAATGTTCAGTATAACTCAAACGTTAAAGGAGTTGAATTAACACAAGATATGGAGGATAAAATAAGGATTATTTAGCAAAATTTTAAGGCCGTTATGGATTGACAAAAGACCTATGCAAATAATGAGAAAAAGGATATTGAATACGAAGTTAGAGAAAAAGTGTTTTTAAAGATTTTACCTTGGAAGAAGGTGTTACGTTTTGTTTGAAATAGAAATATTAGTCCCAGATTTATAGAGCCATATGAGATTCTAAAAAGAAAGAAATCAATGGTTTATCAATTGGCTTTACCTCCAGATAGGAACAAGATTTATTGTGTGTTTCATGTATTTATGTTTCGGAGGTATGGATTGGGTTCTTCGCATGTAATTACCTCTGAGAAGATTGAACTGCAATCAGGTTTGATGTATAAAGAGAAGAAGTGAAAATCCTAGCATAAAGTTGAAAAATTAAGGGACAAGGAAATTCTATTGATTAAGGTTCTCTGGAGAAATTGAAGAGATGATGAATAAGCAAAATACGAACTTGTTTGAAACGGGTAAACGTTGAAAATTTGAGGACGAATTTTCTTAAGGGGGAGGAGTTGTAATATCCCAATTCTTGCTCAGTAACTAAAATGTAATTTCTGAAAGTTTAGGGGTTAAAGTGTAAACTTTGAAAAAGTTTAGGGACCAAAGTATAATTTTCAAAAGTTATGTAAGTTAACCCCGTAAATGAATAGTTCACCCCCAAGAGTGGTATTTATGTGTTATTGGATTTTTCATACGAGGCTTATATTATTCGAATCTGGATCGAATAAAATTATTAAGCGTGTTCAGGCCAGAATAGCCCAATGATGGGTGACCTAATGAGAAGGTCCCATATTCAATATTTTGACTGATAAAAAGGATTCAGTTTGAGTTAATAGTATTCATAATGGATTGTTAAGATAAGATTTCTAAGAGAAGATGTATCCGATAAAAATTCTCGGTAATTATCGGTATATCAGATCGAATTAAAATTTTAAAGACAGTTCCCAAAGATTATGGAAAATTCATAAAATATTATTTTATGAATATTTTATTAATGTTGGTGACATTCTGACTAGATTTAGTCAGAATATGATAGAATGGTTATAAAGCTCAAAGAAAGAAAATTTGGAAATCGTATTGAATGAAATTCGAATATTTAGATCGAATAAATATCATAAATTAAAATTTATGATATTTTGAGAAGGAGGCTGGTTAGAACGGAACTAATTTAGTTCAATTTTTATGGAATGGAAATTTCCAAGACTTGATGTAAATAAAGTCTAGTTGGATGGCAAATTGGTCATTTGCCATGGATGGCATTTTTGAAATATTTTGGAACTTTGAGGGCAATTATGAAAGGTGAAAATACATGGATTTAATCATGGCCATTGATTTTTGATGAGATTGAATCATGGCCATTATAATAAAAGGGTAAGATGGTAATTTCACTAGTTAAATGAATTTAAAATTCATTTAACCTTTACACTTGGATTAAATAGGTAAAAGATGATAAAAAAATCATCTCCATCTTCAGCTTGCTGTTCGAATAGCCAAGAGAAAAGAGAGAAAAATACTAAAAAAATTTCTAGTCAATTTTCAAGGCTTTTGATTAAGAATTCAAGCAAGGTTGTTTAAGGTAAAGTGATCTACTCTTCATTCTCTATATTTTGATAGTAAAATTTCATGGAATTATGAATTTTAAGTTAGGGTTTGAAGAGAGAGAAATTAGGGTTTCATGAAATTTTATTAGAATTGATGTAGTAGATAATGAATTAAGCTTTGTTTTGATGGAAACAAGCTTGAAGTCAAGTCAATTTCATGTTGGAAGATATAAACCCTAATCTTGAAATTTAAGGTTTTAATTAGGGTTATGGAATTGGTGATGAAATTGAAGTAATTGTGATTCAAGAAGCTTAATTTTGATGTTAGATTGAATAATTTCCCAAGATGAGATTATAGGGACCATTTCGAAAAGATTGAGAAAGTTAGGGGAAATTGTTGAATTTTTTATATTGGAATGGATGAGTTATAATGAAAATAGCTTGAATTTGTGATTAGGGACCAAAATGAAAATTTTTGAAAGTATATGCTCGAATGCAAGAATGGTAATGTATATGCTCGATTGGTCTTAACAGTTCGAAAGGAGATCGAAAGAGAACCAAGGATAAAAATAAAAATAAAAACCTCGAGTAAGCTTAGTGAGGCATACTATTCCTAGCCCAGGTGAGTGCATTTACATGTTTTTAAAATGCAATTAGGAGACTTGCAAGTAGTCGACCTTAAATTTAAAATAATATTGTATTTCTCTATAATACGTGCTATAATACTTTGCTCGACATGGCCAGATTGGTGAAATACCAGGTATGAATAATTGTCTGCATAAGTGATGATGCATTATGCATATATGAGATATGGAAATTGAAAAGATTAAAATGAAACAAGTTAAAATGGAACAAGTGACACCTAAAAAAATAGTATTGCCTTATATGTATGTTGAACTATATTGCCATGAATATGTTTATATATGGTGAAGCATGTGATATGAAATGTTTATTTATATGATTGATTATGATGTTTGATTGATAATAAAAGAAATGCCCAAGTATTGAGTATGAGAGTCCATTGTATAGTTGGCATGCCATAGAGTCTTTAGCAACTGCACCTTCATGTTCATGTTATCAAGAAGTTATTGTAACAAAATGATTGTGTCACATGCACCCTGGGGATCCACGCCCACTGTGCCCGAGTGCACTATCGAGGTGCTTCATGTTTATGGGGAGCAAAGAGCGTCTCTGAGTACGTACTCATCTTCACGTTCACGTTGACACTACGTTGTCATTTCAAGATGACTCGCGTACCTCAATCTCATATAGCGTACTTTGGGCAATGATAAAAGAATCATGTCACATAAATGAATCATGTCATGTAAACGACCCATGTTACGTATAAGAATCATGTCATGAATATGAATCATGTCATGTATATGAACCATGCCATGAATACGGAACAAGTCACGTATATGAATCACGTCAGGTAAAAGAACCATGTCTTGTAAATGAATCAAGTTATGTATATGAATCATAGCACGTATATGAATCATGACATGTTTATGAACTATGCCAAGTATATGAATCATGTCAAGTACATGAATTATGCCATGTATACGAAGTATTTCACATATATATGAAATATGCTATGCATATGAATCATGACATGTATACAAATTATGTTACGTATATAAACTATGCCTTGCAGATGAATTATGCCATGTACATGTATTATATTATATATATGAATTAAGTCATGTATATGAATAATGTCACGTATATGAAATATGTTATGTAAATAAATCATGTCATGAATACGAATGATAACACGTATGTGAATCATGCCACGTATGAGAATCATGTCATGCAAGTGATATATGCCACGTATGAGAATCATGTCATGCAAGTGATATATGCCACGTATGAGAATCATGTCATGCAAATAAAATATGCCACATATAAGAATTATGTTATATAAATGAATCATGCTATGAATATGAATCATGCTACATATATAAACCATGTTATGTACATGATTCATGTTATGTATGTAAACCATATCATGTATATGAATCATGTTATGTGTGTACCATGTTGTACATGTGAATTATATTATGTATGTGAAATATGTCATATGTATATATCATGTCATGCATGTGAATTATGTTATATGTATGAAATATGCCATGTATGTGAACTATACCATGTATATGATTTATTTGAAAATAATGGAGTATTGGAAACTAGACTAAGTTAGAAAAATTATGACTTGTACATGAATATCGACTAACTATGAAATCTTTGTTAACATGATACTACTTTAGATAGAAGCTATGTTAAGTTAATGTATTGCTTTATTTTATGTTTTGATAAATAAGATTATTGCCTCACTAAGTTCGTACTTAGCGTGTGTTATTTCACACGTAGGTTCCCCCAAGTAGAGTGGCAAGAGGAGCTGTTAAATCGAGAAATTCAAGTTACATTGGTAATCACGGTACGTACATCTTAATTTATGGTTGATGTTTGGTGGGCATGTACATGTATGTATGTGGGTTTTAAAGATGCAAACTGCTTTGTAAACTTAAGTTATAATGTGTTTACGAATATACGTTGATATGAACTTAGAATATGGTTTTACTACAAATGATTATGATTTACGACATAGTTAAATATAGTTTAACCCTAATCATGTAGAAATTTTAAAAATCAAGAAAGGGTCTAGGCAGGGTACATAGTTTTCTCCCTGAATTATATTTTTATTTCAATAACACATTTATAAATTTTTTAAAACAATTCAGGGTCGAAACTAGCTGTTATAGACTGATGTAGTTTTCAATTTAAAACCGATGAAGGGTTAAACAACAAGGCAAGTTTTGGTATAAAAAAAATCTTCAAGTTATGTTTTCTTAATAATTCAGTAACATCTTTAGTGTATATTCGGTCTATGAATATACGTTAAGGGTGTTACATACATGCCCAAATTTTCTCCAAATATTTGAGTTTAAGTGTTTAACACTAAACAACTCAATATAATTAATCATACGAAATGTCATAATAAGTTAATGATACATGATAATATTTTATTTGTATGATTCTTCTGTCTAATAAAATCATACATTGTTAATAAAAAATAATAATTGTTACTACAAGATAAATTTTATATGTTGCTCATCAACAAAAACCCAACTTTAGAACTCATTCATAATGTAGACAAACTTTATAAATTCATATTTTTAATTATAAAACATAAAAATTGATATTATGATATACATTTTAATATTTATTTCAGGGATAAATATCAAAATTACACATGATTCAATGTGTAATTTTGTATATGAAACTTTGATTGTCCTTCATATGCACACAGAGGCGGACCTTGGTGGGAGCCAGAGGGCCTTGGCTCTCCCAAAATTTTGGGTAATTTACCTTTTACTCCTTTAAATATGAAAATTCTTTAATTTAGCTCCTTCAAAAAATTTCAAAATTTCTATTAAATTTTAACTTTTTCTAAATATTTTTAATTAAGTTCTTTTAATTTTCTTGAAAAATTCTCATTACGTCTAAACTTTTAAAAAAAATTAATTAGACCTCCAAATTTTTAAATTAAAATTTTAAAAAGTTTTTAAAATCTTATACTAAACTTTTAAAATTTTCAAAAATTTTAAGTAGGCTTCTTCAACTTATTTGATCAAGATCCGCCCTTGTATGTACACATGGAAATGTGATCTTGATTCAATTAAAGAGAGATTGCATCCATTTATTTTTTATATCGATAAATATAGTTATTTGTGTTCATAACATGTAAATGCCAAATGATGTTGATTGAAAATAATGTCAGTGATTTGTAAAAAAAATCAAATTAAAATTATATATGTACAAAATTGAAGTTCATGTATCACATTGTGCATTTTACCTCAAATTATGGAGATTTATCTTTTTTTCTTTTATTTAACTTAAAATGTTAACCATTGGAGTAGTCCCTAGTGATAAAGGATGGTGTGTTTTATCCATGTGACCCAGGTTCAAGCACTATGTGTGTATGGTGTGTACCTCAAATTATGCGTCATTATTTATACGATATAAGTTACTTAAATATAAACATAAAATTTTAATAAAAAAATGTTAGAGAAAAGATTGGTTCACTATATTAATAAATAATTTTATTACCGACAAGTGTTGGGTGCATTGATAATGCACATTACACTCGCAAAGAGAGGAGAGGAGTTTAAACTTTGAAAACGACATTGTTGGAAGGGTAACTTCGCACCCCAAACATGGACCGTAAGACAGACATGTATATTACCAAAAAAATTTTTTATTTATTTAGTTTTAATATAACATTATTACTATTCCTTTAAAAATATATTACATTATTATAAATAGTATTAATTATTTGATATTTTAAAAAATTCATTTTTTATGTATGAACTCAACGAGTGGTCATAGGTGATAAGAGGATGATCATTTTAGGATACCAAAATTCGAATAGTATGTGTACATTATTAACTGGTTAAAAATATATGAACATATATTTCCTTATTAAAAATAATACATACAACGATATAAAATTTTATGTAGATCTATTTTATATAAAAATTAATAAAACATACAAAATTTTACTATTATGAAATTAATTATTACTTTTTTATTTAATCATACTGTGCGAGGAGTATCCTATATTAAGTTCTACTTAAAATGTTAACCATCCAGCAAACCACCAACCCTTATAATTTGCTGCACCACTTACGATGTGAATTGAGATTGCAACCACTCTCATGTACTTATACATTTATATGAGAAAATTTTTATGTTCATAAGCAATTAAAGTTTTAGAATTGTCCGTGTTTTATTTAATATTCAGAAGTTAGAATTTTGAAGTTTTAGTTTAAGATAAATTTTTAAAATTGAAACCATAAAAATTAAAATATATGATAGTCATAAAACTTGTAGGGGTTTAGAGACTCGGTTTAGGGGTTTAGGTGTAAGGGTTTAGAATTTAGGGGTAATAGTTAGAATTTAGTGGTTAGGTTAGGATTTAGGGTTTAGAGGTTAAAGTTTAGGTTTTAAGTTAATATGTTGAGGATTTAGGTTTTAACCTATAAACCATAAATTATAACCCTAAATTCTATTCACAATCCTAAAATTTTAAACTACTAAACCTAAACCCCTAAACCTTACACCCTAAACTAATTTTTTAAACCCTAAAATTAAGGCGTATGTGAAAACTAAAAATTTTCACCACAAGTGTATCAAATAATTTTCCTTTAAAAAAAGTGTTTTTCAACGCCACAATATAAAATAATTACTCATATTTATTTAGATAAACTTATTTCATGAAGACCAATAATTTATCTGCTTAAAAGATCTACTAATTAATTAAATTATTAAAATTACTTGTATTATATTAATTTTATATGCGTTTAAATACCGATATTTACTTTGAAATATAATATCTTTCTAATCATTAAATATTAAACAATAATTTAAGTGTTCAAGTGGAAACGAAAAAGCTGTGATGGGAGAAAAAGTCCATGTCCCCAAGGCCAAGGCCAGCGATAATGTTGTTGAAGACGAGGAACACGTGTACTCGAAACTGTGTCGGCATCCTCTTCACCATTTTCCTTATCCCGAGCCCTTCTTTCTAGTATTTATTTTTAAATAAATTAGCAAAGATGGAAATATATATTCATACATCAAGAACAAGGACTATCCCCAGTCCCTACATATCATGTAATTTTTGAAGAAGAAGCCTTCAAAAACACAATTAAACTCCACTTAAAACAAGAAACCGGAGTTTAAATTCCTTCATTTACGCCAACATGGCCTCTCAGGACTCAGCCAAGAAGCCTACTTACAAAACATCATATCCCAAAGGCCAAAACCCAACAGAATGCAAAAAAAAAAAAAGCGTTATCTGTTTGTGTCATGCATGGAAAAATAAAAAAAATAGGGCAACAAAAAGGAAGAAAGCCGATAAAAGAAACTCAAGGAGACGCAAGAGAGTATGAGCGCATCACCGACAAGACAGAGCGGTTACTATCATTATGGTGAACCACAATCCAGACAGCTTCCGCCACAACCATGAGGAACTCTACCACTAGTTTCATCATCCCCACGTATATCTCCAATCTCTGCACCACCATTGTCCTACAGCTTTTCTCTTTTTTATGGCTGGGGGTTCCTATTTCTATTTATAGCCTCTCCATTTATATATGCAGGAAACGATACGGAAGAAAAGGATTGAGATACCAACAAAAATAAAAGAATAGGGCCTCTATGAACACCCAAAGGTCAGCCTTTTGCTTTTCATTCGAGTTTTTTATTATCTCATAATCAAGTTAATTGGGTCAACTTTTTAAAATAAAATCAATTTTTTATTTGATTCGAAACTTTATAAATATAACTCGACTTAAAAAATCTTAAATAAAATTTAAATGATAAAATAAGACACGGATAAGTAAAATGCCTATGTAATTTTGTTGATGCCAAAATGAGAAGATCCTGAACAAAGGGACGTAAAGACAGCAGACCAAGATAATTGTAGCGATTCAAACAGTTTATCACGGTAGATTTAAACATAAAGTCGCAGTCAACGTGGTAATCTAAGCCATGATGCAAATTAGGCGAGATGATCAAGAAGAAAAGGGTATTGCCCTTATGGCTTGGTTTGCCTTCTCTATCTGCTAGCCTGGGTATTTATAGTCCATGAGACTGATGGTGACATGCTTAGCGATGTGTAGCGTTGTTCACCTCTCGCTAAAAAAAGGATGTTGTTTTATTTTATTTTATTTTTTGGAAATATTTTTTTTTGTGTGGGATTTTAGAAGAAACCCGTGTTTTATTTAAAAATGGAGTCGCCACCGGCCACTTAGGTAGGTCGGACACCGTAAAAAACTAGAGATTTAAAATTGATGGGTTCGGGAGTCGGTTACGGATGGGGAAGGATTAGCACCCCCACACCACCCAAAATTGGTACTTTAATAATTACCGCTTTATTAATATTAAACTTTCCGGATTAAAGTGACGATTAAATTAAAATTTGGTTATATGTGCGAGTAAATTTTAAAGGCCCCTTTATCCGAGAGTAAACGCCCAACCACTATCACTACGCCTGATATTGGCCCCATTTACGCTCGAATAAAAGGACACCGCATTGACAAAATATATATCCGTTATGCAAACTAAAAAAACATGGCAAATATAAATAAATACATTGCGATAAAAATATAAATAAATACTAACATAATAAAATACTAATATAACATAAATAAAATACTAATCTAAAACATACATACATAACTATTAATTTAACACATAAATAAAAACAAATCTAACATAAATAAAATACTAATCTAAAACACACATACATAAATATTAATCTAACTCATAAATAAAAACAAATCTAACATAAATACAATACTAATCTAAAACATACATACATAAATATTAATCTAACTTATAAATAAAAACAAATCTAACATAAATAAAATATTAATATAAAACATAAATTTAAAACATAATAAATACTAATCTAAAACATAAATAAACATACAAACTAAAAACACAATTTTAAATTAACTACTACTTCATTAAAATTACAACATAAATAAAAAAAGAAAATATACCTAACTAGGAGTTCGAATGACGAACCCCAACTGAACCCCACCGACATCTACCACGACCTCTCCAAAAAATTAACTAGATCGGATCCAAAATAGGACCCCGATCGAACTGGTTAGGACCGAGGACACTGTCCCGGTCCAGGGCTAGCCAGGAGCCTAAGCTCCCTTATTTGGCCAGCCCCTACCGATCCATGCCATTTTCCCACCACCCTCATGCCTTTATATAGGCAATTGGGTGGTTGAAAGGGGTGACGTGGACCACCCAAAAACCACATAATTTTCTTTTTTTATTATTCTATTATTATTATTATTATTATTTATTAATTTTATATTAATAATATTACTATTACAACAATACTAAAAATACTAAAACCCGGACAAAAATGAGTGATTACAGTTGCCTCTCTTTGCTCGTTCTTGTAACGAGAACAAAGCAAAGATCAAAAGCACTCATTTTTGTCTTATTTGGCTGAACTTCTCTCCTTTTGACGTATGTCTTCTTTCTTTGGTAGATCTTCTTTCTCTTCGGCGTAGGTCTTCTTTCTTGTCTTGATTGATATACCTTGTCACTTTAGGGAAGCAAAGCCTTCAAAATGGGGGTTGTTTGTTGGGGAAGCTAAACCGAGTTCTACTTGCTACATTATTGATAATAAGCTAATACCTAAAGAGAGTTTGACCCAGCTGCAACACCGACGAAGAGACAGGGTCTACAAAATTCGATCCAGCTGCAACACTGACGATGAGGCAAGACCGATAGGTGAAAGTTCTGATGTCTGATCCAGCTACAACTCTAACGAAGATGCAAGATCAGAAAACTGACAATTTTTCTCTCTCTTTTTTGTTTCTTTTTTTCTCTGCTTTTGTTTCTTTTTTCATATTTTTTCTTTTTTCTCTCTTTTTTGTTTCTTTTTTCTCTGTTTTTTCTCTGTTTTTGTTTTTTTTCTCCATATTTTTTCTTTTTTTCTTTTTTTTTTCTCTTTTGATTTTTTCTTACAACATTGATAAAACTTGAAAGTTGGTGAATTTTGACCAAGCTACAACACCGGCGAAGAGGCATGGTCTAAAGTTAGTAATGTTGATCCAGCTACAACACCGACGAAGAGGCAGAATCAAGAGTTAGTGAATTTGGTCTAGCTACAACACTGACGAAGAGGCAAGATCGGAAGTTAGTGAATTAGGTTCAGCTACAACACCGATGAAGAGGCAGAACCGAAAGCTAGATTTGACCAAGCTACAACACCGACGAAGAGGCAAGGTCCGGGGATTTGATCCAGCTACAACTCTGACGAATAGGCGGGATCAGATAGTTGTTCTTTTTTGTGATCAAGCTACGACTCTGACGAAGAGGCATGATCAGAATTTGGTTGAAAGTTCATTTTTTGATTTTTTTCCTTCTTTTTTTCCTTTTTTTTCTTTCTTTCTTTTCTTTTTGATTTTTTTCCTTCTTTTTTTTTCTTCTCTTTTTCCTTCTTTTTTCTTGCTCTTTATTTTTTTGAGATACAACATTGATACAACTATAAAGTTAGTAAATTTTGACCAAGCTACAACACAGACGAGAAGGCATGGTCTAAAGTTAGTAATGTTGATCCAGCTACAACATTGACGAAGAGGCAGGATCAAGAGTTAGTGAATTTGGTCTAGCACAACACCGACGAAGAGGCAAGACCGGAAGTTAGTGAATTTGGTTCAGCTACAACACCGACGAGGAGGCAGAACCGGCAGTTAAATTTGACCAAGCTACAACACTGACGAAGAGGCAAGGTCTGAAGATTTGATCCAGCTACGACACCGACGAAGAGGCAGGATCGGATAGCTTTCTTCTTCTTATTTTTTCTTCATTTTTTTATTTTTCCTTCATTTTTGCTTTTTTCATTTATTTTCTTCTTCTTTTTTCAATTTTTTCTTTTTTTTCTTCTTTTTTCATTTTTGGTTTTTTTCTTTTACTTTTTCTTTTTTTTCTTTTTGGATTGATTTTTTAGCTACAATTATAATAAAAAGGTAAACTCCGAGTAAAATTTAGGTCTAGCTGCAACACCGTCGAAGAGGCAAGACCTGGATAGGATTTGATCTGCTACACCACTGTCGGAGAGACTAGATCAGCAAAAGGTGAGATCCATTACACCACCGGCAAAGAGATAGGATCTGGACGAAAAATTTGATCTGCAACACCACCGACGGAGGCAAGATTTGCAAGATGTTGGGTGACTGCGCCACTGACAGCGAGATAATTTTTTTGAAAAATTTGCCCGACTTTTCTATCGACAGAGGGTATGATCTAGAAAGAATTTTTGTTGGCCTCCGTCACACCATCGTTGGAGGAATCAAATCCTACAAAAGAAAAAAAAACATTGGTCAGTAATTGTCAAAGATTTTGTCGCTGATACCTTTTATTTTGGGTGTTTCCATCTTCTTTGTGTTTGGCCTCCTTCAAGACTAGGGTTGGCCTTCTTGTCATTGCCCCCATGTTGAGGGTACTCGGTCTTTTTCCTAGACCTGTTATGTACAAGCAAGATTGCATGAATGTATCTAATGCATGTGTCTACCCTAAATGCATGGTGACTTTGGTGTATGCACTTAATCTAAATGTATGACGTTTGCAAAAATGGTTTAATGCAAGATGAATGCAACTACATGCATGAATGTGGCATGTTTTTTTATCCTCAAATGGATGCCCCTGACTCCTCACTGGTCCTGTTAGGATCTTGGTCTTTTGTATATGACAATGCCCCAACCTTTTCTTGGGTTCGATTACCTTTCTTTGAATCTTCCATTAGGGTGCATGCCCCGACATTTTGTTCGTTCTATGTTGTCATCTGAAACTGCTCTTGAATTTGACACTTTGAATGTGGATTCTGTTGCCCCCTAGGTTGGGTTCATAAATTGTGTGTTGGTTCATGGTAGCTCATTATTTTTTGGATTGGGTGCAGTTTTACAGACTGTGGTCAATGTAGACATTTTAGGGGTGCAAGGGTTTGATTCGGTAATGAAGGTTGTACCTTAGCAAAGAATGCCCCTAGACTGGGACCTTGTTAGAAGCACAATATTTGTAAAATATGTAGAGGGTTGCTTTTGGACATGCCCCAAGATCAGGCTCTGTAAGGTGCTAGATCTACCAACTTTGTTGTATTTAATGGGGCAACCCAGGGACTAATTTTGAAATTTCAAAATGTATGCATGTAAATGCAAAATGCATGTCTTAGATGTGAAAGTAATGATTCAAAAATGGTTCTTGTGGCTCAACTTCTGAGCTTACGGGATTTATTTGCAACTTTGAATATTGCCTTGATATCTAGAGTGCTAGATTTTCTCCCGATGATAATTTTTCAAATTGATAACTAGTCGCGAATCAGCATTTCATGATGGTAAAATGCAGAAACGAAAAATGTTATAATATGTCATGCAGTGAATGAGAAGATTGAAATTAAAATAATTAAATGAATAAATTAAAGTAGATAAGGTAAAATGAAAGATTTCTGATTGGGCAAATTGCTTAAACCAACACTTTTGTGTCATGCAAAATGCAATGATGTATGCAAAAAGGGTAAAACAAAAAAGAGAACGAGTCAGTACCGGATAAGATCAATAACACATAAATAGAAGAACAATTTAGATAAAACAAACAAAATAACCCTATTTACATCCCGTCTAAAACACCTAGGTTATCCGCATGGCTCTAAAAGGGTGGGTTTATATATGTTCTCTACATGCAGTTTTGGTGCTAAGAGGTACCCGAATTGTCCTTGTTGTCCCCTACTAAGAGTAGCAAGGCCCCCGATCATCACCCATTATAGGCTCCTTTCAACCGGGTTCAATTCAGGGGGACCCATTCGCTTATGCCCTTACGAAGGAACGATATCCTCACGAAAGCATAAGTTACTCGAGCCCCGAAGGTACTTGCTAGGCCCATACGGAGGAACGATATCCTCACGAAAGCATTAGCGTTTTCCCCCCACTTAAAAAGATGAGTTTATATGTCAAGTTTTAAATGCGTTAAAATAAACGCGCAATTATTACCAAATGTTAATTTAATAGTCACTTTAATCCAGAATTTCCAATATTAGTAAAGCGATAATTATTTTAAAAAAGCTTGACTCTCTTTATTTTTGAAAACCAAAAAATGTCCCCAGCGGAGTCGCCATCTGTAGCGATGTTTTTTCTCGCTAAAAAATGAGGTGTTTTTATTTTGTTTTTTTTTTGGAAAATATTTTCTTTCGCGTGGGATTTTAGAAGAAACCCGTGTTTTGTTTAAAAATGGAGTCGCCACCGGCCACTTAGGTAGGTCAGACACCGTAAAAAACCAGAGATTTAAAATTGATGGGTTCGAGAGTCGGTTACAGATGGGGAAGGATTAGCACCCCCACACCGCCCAAAATTGGTACTTTAATAATTACCGCTTTATTAATATTAAACTTTCTGGATTAAAGTGACGATTAAATTAAAATTTGGTTATATGTGCGAGTAAATTTTAAAGGCCCCTTTATCCGAGAGTAAACGCCCAACCACTATCACTATGCCTGATACTGGCCCCGTTTACGCTCGAATAAAAGGACACCGCATTGACAAAATATATGTCCGTTATGCAAACTAAAGAAACATGGCAAATATAAATAAATACATTGCGATAAAAATATAAATAAATACTAACATAATAAAATACTAATATAACATAAATAAAATACTAATCTAAAACATACATACATAACTATTAATTTAACACATAAATAAAAACAAATCTAACATAAATAAAATATTAATCTAAAACATACATACATAAATATTAATCTAACTCATAAATAAAAACAGATCTAACATAAATAAAATACTAATCTAAAACATACATACATAAATATTAATCTAACTTATAAATAAAAACAAATCTAACATAAATAAAATATTAATATAAAACATAAATTTAAAACATAATAAATACTAATCTAAAACATAAATAAACATACAAACTAAAAACACAATTTTAAATTAACTACTACTTCATTAAAATTACAACATAAATAAAAAAAAAGAAAATATACCTAACTAGGAGTTCGAATGACGAACCCCGACTGAACCCCACCGAGATCTACCACGACCTCTCCAAAAAATTAACTAGATCGGTTCCAAAATAGGACCCCGATCGAACTGGTTAGGACCGAGGACACTGTCCCGGTCCAGGGCTAGCCAGGAGCCTAAGCTCCCTTATTTGGCCAGCCCCGGCCGATCCATGCCATTTCCCCCCCACCCCCATGCCTTTATATAGGCAATTGGGTGGTTGAAAGGGGTGACGCGGCCCACTCAAAAACCACATAATTTTTTCTTTTTTAATTATTTTTTATTATTTTTATTTTTTATTAATTTTATATTAATAATATTACTATTACAACAATACTAAAAATACTAAAACCCGGACAAAAATAAGTGATTACACGATGGTTTACGAATGCGTTGATAAAGATAGGTTCAACTTCCGAGTACATAGGCTTTGCATGTTGGACATGTAGACACCGCGCAAAGTTGTCAGACTGAGGCATAAAAGATCATTAGCTTCCGAAGGGGCCTTTCTTTATAGAGGCATAAAATGATTCGCAAAGTTGTCAGACTGAGGCATAAAAGATCATTAGCTTCCGAAGGGGCCTTTCTTTATAGAGGCAACCATTGTGAATCATTTTCGGTGCTCGTCATATATGAAGGAGCTGAAAGTTATTTTTAAAATTTTGCGACGAATTTGAGTGTAACAAACTTCAATTTTATTTTTTGAAAACAATTTTTTCTTTTTTTAATTAGTCTTTCAATTTTATATTTATTCAATTTACTCATATGATTGCATCTCTTTACAATTTTTTTTTCCATTAATTTTTCAAGTCATTTATACTCTCATCAATATTTTTCTCTCAATGTACTTTTAAAAAAAATAATATTATAAAGATATTATATAATTTTAGATGATATTTAATTATTAAATAATATTAAAAATCTTATTCATACTTATGAAAAATATATGAAAATATATGTCTATCGTACATGATTATAAAAAATCATTTAAATTAAAATTAATTAGTACTATAATATTATAAAAAATTTATAATTAAATTAAAGAAAGTCAAATAACTCAATTTTAAATAAAATTTAAATAAGAAAATAAAATTATCTAACTCGACTAACTTAACATTTTTAACTCAAATTAGCTCAACTCAATGATAGAATGGTAACCCTATTATTTAGACTTCGCTTTATCTTTAATGAATTCGGTTGTTGGTTCCTTTGTGCCACCTGGAGTGATACATTCGCCTCCTTTTAAATACAAGTTATTAAAGTTGCTGCACTGTTGGTAGCTGAAAATAATAGCTGTGGCTGATACTAAAAAGTTTATATCACAATTAAGTGGAGTATCTAAAGTACATTATTTTTTTATTTAATTACTTAAATTATTGTCAACAATCTCTAGAGTAGGTAGTTAAAGTTTTCAGTTTAAATTCTTTATTTTCTCTAGATTATAGGTTCAAGATCCAATAAGAATAAAATTTCTCTTCTTCTAGATAGAAATTGTTCAAAAAAAGTACTTAAAATATTTTTTTATTAAAATAAATATTTGTTGATGCTTAAATTATGAGACACCAGAAAAGGGAGACGAAGAAGAAAACGAACGCAGTTGATGGTGGTTTCAGACGATTTATTCCGATTAATTTGGGATTGAAACCGCGGATAGTATGGTATTTAGATCTAAGGAGAAGATAAAGAAGATATGGGTATTGCCCTCTAAGTTTGGCCTCCTTACTTCTTCGATTATATGGATATTTATAGCCTCTAGAACTGTTGGTGATAGGGGTGTGCATTATTCAGTTTTAACCGAATTTTTTTAGTTAACTCGGTTGGTTAATTTTAGGTAGGTTCGGTTAACGGTTAATTTTTTTAGAAAATTCGGTTATCGGTTAATTAACCGAAATTATTAAATATTAAATATTATATATTACATATATTTATTTTTGGTCATTGAACTTTTAAAAATTCTAAAATGATCATTAAATTTTTTGATATATTATAAAATATTCATTAAACTTTTATCAAATTAGTATAAAATGAAAGTTCAGTGACTAAAAAGGTCATTTTAGCATAATTTAGTGACTAATTGTGTAATTTACCCAAAATTTTATAATAAATTTCGGTTAATTCGAAAACCGACCGAATTAACCGAAATAATTTCGGTTCGGTTAACGATTAAAGTTCTAAAAAAATTTGTTAATTCGGTTATGACTAATTCGGTTCGGTCACCGACCGAATTAACCGAATGCACACCCCTAGTTGGTGATTAGATGGTATCAGGCCTAATGACAACTTATGGACGAGTTGAGAGAGATAGGTTCAACTTTCAAGTATCAAGCTTTGCATGTCGGTCACGTGGGTGAGATTATTAGAATGCCTGACAATATCTGTTCCCAAGATCATGTAGACCTTCGATTTCCTCGTCTCTAGTATTGAAAGACCCCGAGAAAGTCTTCCAGAATCACCGGGTGTGGAGGCGCTGAGGGTTGTTTTCGAAATTCTACAGAGGAGGAGATGTTGGGTATAATAGTATCTAAAATATATTTTTTCTCAAAATTGGTACATAAGATATTTTTAATCAATGTCACTTGTCAACTTTTAAGAACCTAAATGAAATATATATATTATGTACTTATTTTTAATAAAAAAATATTTTAAATATTTATTTTAATAAAAAAATACACTAAATATTTAGAGAAAAATTGCTATACTTTATATACTTATTTATGATGTATGTCACTCTAAAATAATAAACAACTTTCGATAAAATACAATTATGAGCAATATTAAATCTCAAATTCGATCTTTTCCGTATCTGCAACTTTTTTTCTTACAGTTCAGCAGATCATTACTTCTCGGTTTTAAGACAAAGCTTTATAATTATTGAAAACGTGGGTCCCAATTCGGGACCTACCTACTGAAAAAGAAAATGTCGGATATTTGCTAAACGAATGGCTTTTAACCGACACATGTGAATCTACATGTGTTTTCCACATTTAACAATAAATGTTTGAGTAAACTACAAAACTAGTCACCAAATCTTTAGGATACTTTTATTTTTGATCACCGAATTTTCAAAAAAACTTATAATATAGTCATTAGACTTTTAATCTATTTTCATTATGGTCACTCTTGTTAACTATAGTTAAAAAACGCTGACATGATGCATTAACTTTTATTCTTCCTCTCCTCTGTTTTTCTTCTTCTACTCTGTTTTGATGAGTAAACATCAATCCAAACAGACAACCAAACATGTTCACTACTTCACTTTTTTCACTGTATGAAAATTGAAAAAGGAAAATAGGAGGGGGGCAACATTTATCGACTGGTTATTTTTTTTATCCCGCTGAAAATCATACTTATGAATCCAAAACCATTCATTATTTTACACAGTTGTATATGTTCTGTAGAAATCAAGTGTCCCAAAGTAGTTAATAAAAAGCAACGAAATTAGCAATACAAACAGAACCAAACATGATTTTCTTTAATCATGTTAAACTAACTTCAGTTATAAAAAAAAAGTGATGAAAAATATCATGCAACGAAATGCTTGAACAAACCCTAATTTGTATCCCTAAAAAAGCATGATTGTAAAGAATTGAACTAGATTGTATCCGATTGAATACAATCACTCTCTTCTCGTATCTCTCAACTCTCATTCCTTGGATCTATTATCCTCTCCTTTCTTTTCTTTAAGAACTCTTGAAGGTTGTTCTAACCTTCCAGCGTTCCAAAGTGTACCAAATCATGTAAAAAGATTTGCAGAACTCTTCTAACTAAATATAAAGTTCTCCCATACGTCCAAATCATCGAAACATAATCATGGAAAAAAAATAGAGGAGAGGAAAAGGGAAAGCTAACGTACTACGTGTTATGAATCCACAGCCACGTCCAGAGGTAAGTTAGTAAGGGTGGTTAGTTAGTAACCGAATAGGAGAGCGCATGAGAATACAGCCAGCGACTTTGAAGGATTTTACTCGCTTTTAATAAACCGTTTAGAGGAAATCTAGCTATATATATGAGAATGGAAAAAACTTTGATATACAGTTCATGTAAACTTTTATTTACACGTGTCTTTTAATTTTAGGGGTTAGAGTTTTAGTTTAGAGTTTAAGGTTTAGGGGTTTAGGTTGTAGATTTTAGAATTTAAGGCCAGTATTTAAAATTTAGGGTTTAGGGTTTAGAGTGTGGGTTTAGTTTTTTAGGGTTAAGGTTAGAATTTTAAAATTCGGGTTTTTATAGTGTAAATACATAGACTTGTGTAAAATTAATTTTACACAGCTTGTGTATCAAAGTTTTACCTATGAGAATGTGTTCTTTGTACTGGTATGTTGAATGTTATAACAAGTCCTTAGTTTTTCGAGGAATCTTTCATCGATGGTTATGATTGATTAGTTTTTGGATGAGTCTACCACATACGTCGAACACCGCTGAACATTACTAATGTTGAACACCGTTGAACATCATTAAATTGATTAATAAAGATTAAAAATCTCAAGGACTTAACATATAATTAATAATTTTTTAAAATAAAATTTCAATTAAATTATTTTTTATATATATTATATTTTTTAATCTTTATTTTCAAATGGTATAATAATTATTTTAGTCCTAAAATTTATACATTTTTATTAATTTGGTCCAAATTCTATCAATTAAATCATCATCTTAAATATTTGGGTAAAACCTAAATTTTCTCGTCCTCTCTCTTCTTCCTCTAACAATGGAAAAAGTAAATTTAAAACCCTAATCTTCTACAGATTTAATAAACCCTAATCACCCAATTCTCATCTCAAATTTCAAAATAACCCCAATTCAAAGTTTCAAACCTTCATCTTCAAAAACACAAATTTATCCCATCTTAAATATTTGGGTTAAACACTAAATTTCCCATTTTTTTCCTTCGTAGCCACATGACTTTCAAATGTTTTAGCATGCACGCCGGATGATGGTCAGGGTGTAAAACCATGAGGCGTGGAAATATATTGTTGTTTTTGTTGGGTCACGCTGGTACACCCCATGGCTCAACGAAAAAATTATTCGGCGATCACCACCAGAGATCCATGTATGAGGAACGAATCGGGGTGGATAAGGGCGAAGAATTACCTGTTTAAAATCTGGAATTCTGAATTTGGAGGAGATAGATATTCAATCACGATTCCACAATGTCGATTTCTAAGCCGCAACGATAACGCTCTGACCTCTACGTAGTTCACCCAATTGAAACGAGAATATAAAACTCTCTAAACTATTTAGAAGGTTTTTCCAAAAAGCATTAATGACTGCTAGATCTCTCATGCCTTTATATAGCCTTTGTAATCCTAATTCAACTCATGTTAGGATTTCAATACATATATATTAATATATATAATTCTAATTTAATTTGGAAAAAACTTTGATACACAGGCCGTGTAAACTTTAGTTTACACGTGCCTTTTAGTTTTAGGGGTTAGGGTTTTAGTTTATGGTTTAAGGTTTAGGAGTTTAGGTTGTAGGGTTTAGAATTTAAGGTTAGTGTTTAGAATTTAGGGTTTAGGGTTTAGAGTGTGGGGTTTAGTTTTTTAGGGTTAGGGTTAAGAATTTAGGATTTGGGTTTTTATAGTGTAAATACACAAGCTTGTGTAAAATTAATTTTACACAGTCTGTGTATCAAAGTTTTACCCATTTAACTTTAATTAGAATTTCAATATATATATATATATATATATATATTAAACATATAATTCCAATTCAACTTAATTAGGATTTCAATATATATATATATATATATATATATTAAATATATATAATCCCAAGTCAACTTAATTAGGATATAATCCCAAGTCAACTTAATTAGGATTTCAAAATATATCTATATTAATATATATAATCCCAATTCAACTTAATTAGGATATAATCCCAAGTCAACTTAATTAGGATTTCAAAATATATCTATATTAATATATATAATCCCAATTCAACTTAATTAGGATTTCAATATATATTAATATATATAATCTCAATTCAACTTAATTAGGATTTTAATATATATAATCCTAATTCAACTTTAATTAGAATTTTAATATATATATATATATATATTAATTTAAATCGAATTATATTATTTATATATTAAAAGAGTTATAATTACAACAAATATTTTCTTTTAATATTTATCCAATAGTTAAATTATATATATCGAATATATATTAATTTAACTAAATTCGTTTACAACAAATTTGTACGTATATAATTCGTTTAATATATGCTCATTTCAACAGTGGGTGTGACCTTGTAGGTTCTTTGTAACGTTAGTAATAAATATTAGAACATTTCTAATATTCCAAACAATGAGTGACATCTAGCAATATGTCATTGTCACCTAAGTTACAAGAAATAATGATTCGACATAACCTCTTCGTAATTAATTCTTTCCATGTATTACATCATTTTGTCCTTATATCTAGATTGGACACAAGTCGTGAAATAGTCACACTTGTATAGTCCATCTAATATTTTTCGATATCTTGAGTAGACTATTATAAATGAATAACTATGATATCTCATATCAACTTATTCAAGCATGGCCATGCATTTCCAGTCTCACTCAATCAAGTGGCCTACGATATTACTCTTATTATGTAGGAGGGACAAATCCTATCTTGATCAACCATATCCCACTACATAGATTGTAACATATCCAATATCAGTCTTTATAGTGTAGTCAGTTACGACACACGTTTGACTGTATCAAAATATGTCACTCACGATGTTGAAATAATAATGATCTCAAGTCTGAGGATCATACATGTAGTTATCACTAGGAGCAATATTTTGACTGTCACATAATAATCCAAGAAACATGCTCATAGCGGGTCAGTCCAGTATGTCGTTCTCTAACACATACGTATGTATTGATTTTGACATCTCCATGCCAATGACAACACTTTGTCATCAATCAACTACATATTAGTCTTAATGCATTATTGTTGTCCATGCCCACAATAATACTCGACTAAGGACATTTAAGAATAACCATATTATTCTAAGGACTTTATTATAATTCAGTTTATTTATACACGCAGAATTGTAACTGAAAATAATAATGACAATGCCTCTTTTACGAATAAACAAGGTAAAAATAAATGTTTTTTTTACAATCATCTTATTATTAGTCTTTGGGCATACTCTAACAATTTTATAATCTTCAATATTCGACATTCGGAGTAGAACCAACTTCCTGGAAGAATCAGAAATCGAATCATTGTTTTAATATCAATGTAAAGCAAATTAGAGTGGCTCATTGTTTCGTAATTCATAATCATTTTACTATTAGGGAAATCAGGGCAGATACTAGACATCTTCGAAGATAGGAAGGGTTTAGGGTTTAACCCAAATATTTAAGATGAGATAAATCCGTGTTTTTGAAGATGAAGGTTTGAAACTTTGAATTAGGGTTATTTAAGGATTGAAATTTGAGATGAGAATTGGGTGATTAGGGTTTATTGAATCTGCAGAAAATTTGGGTTTTAATTTTATTTTTTCCATTGTTAGAGGAAGAAGAAAGGGGACGAGAAAATTTGGGTTTTACCCAAATATTTAAGATGATGATTTAATTGATAGAATTTGGACCAAATTGATATAAAATGTATAAATTTTGGGACTAAAATAATTATTATACCATTTGAAAATAAAGATTAAAAAATATAATAAATATGAAAAATAATTTAATTGGAATTTTATTTTAAATAATTATTAATTATATGTTGAGTTCTTGAGATTTTTAATCTTTATTAATCAATTTAATGGTGTTCAGCGGTGTTTAGCGTTAATGGTGTTCAATGGTGATCGACGCACGTGGTAGAATTTTTCTTAGTTTTTTAAGCTTTTCGAGTTTAGTTTTGTAGGATTAAGAAAAAAATCATTTGATTTAATTCGTTTTAGATAGTTGTGAGATAATCATATTAGAGGGATCCTTTTGTCGACAAATGTTTTTATTCAGAGGCAGAATTAAATTAAACTTTAGGAAGGACAAGAGTATATTAAAATTTTAAATTAAAAAGTTGAACGGACAAAGGCTTTTGACTAATATTTAAGATTATTATCATATACAGTAGCGGTGAAAAAAAAAGTTTTCACAAGCAAAGTTATTTAGGGGATTAGGATTTAAGGGTTTAGGTTTTGGGGTTAGAATTTTAGTGTTAGAAATTTTGCTTGAAATTGACATGCCTGTGTAAAAAAAATTACACTGGACAGTGCATCAAATATTCAACCTAATATTAAAACTAAAAAAGACATAAAATGTTATTATATCAAAAAATTTGGAAGAGACAACAACCCCATCACAAAATAGCTCCGTCCATGCTTTTATTACACTCGTAATCTTTAAAGGATAAAAACCAACTATGTAATATCTACATCGAGAATTCAAGTGTTTGTATACATCATTAATCTCATCCTTTATAGGAACTATCCATATTAACAAGCTTGTAAACTGATTATGTTTAACATAAAGAGAATTATTATTTTTGACCTTGATTCACCTTAATAATTATTTTAGTAAGTTAAAGTTATGTATCGGTCTAAGTGGGGGATAACATTTCTCTTTTACATATTTATAGAGTTTTGAAAATACCAAACATCTCAATGAAAGATTGAGAGGTAGAATTTTATCAAACGAGTCGCACTCCTTTTTACATGTTTTTTTTTTTTTTTTGAATCTTCCTTCTTACATGTTAGAAGTCTACTGATGAGAAAGGACCGAGAAAAGTTTGAACTCAAAATGAATCATATAACAATGAGAAATCATGAGCCAGAATTAGAAAGTTTACTCCACCCATAAATAAATACTTCGTACTAGTCTCATTAAACCGGACATCTTTCTTGGTATATCCAAATAATAAGTAATAGCATAAATTAAAACATTCTGGAGGTACAAAAATGGATATTAAATCGTTAGCACTGAATAAAAATATTTCACGGAATAGTTATTAATATGAATAAAAAATTCTGTTACGGTCTTTTTCGGATAGAAAATACATAAAGTTGAATATAGTAAAATGAGAAATTGAAAGTTTTATTTGAATAAATTTGTTGAGAAACTAATCATATATTTTTCTCTTCATTGAAATAATAAGACAGTTGTGCTAATTACTAAACTTGTTGAAGAGAAAATATAATTAAAATAATTTTCTTAATCAAAAATTGTATCGATAAACCTATATTTGACAAAACCTCTTTTACTGTAATTTAGAAATTTAACTCATAAATACATATAAAACTTATTTTGAAGATAATTATTTAATTTTAATCTCCAAATTCGGTGGTATAAGAAAACCCTTGCTCAGATTTCTAGGGTTCTAGGAATTGATTTTGGCCCGTTTTTCCCTTGAAATGATTTCAATGCTCCCGTTTTTTCCTATAGAATTCAAACATCACCAATCTTGGGCTTCTTTTAGTGGATGTTTCAATCAAGGTTATTTGCGAAAGGTATTTTTGTTTTCAGCCAAAAGCTTTTTGTTTGTTTCCCTAGAAATATTGGAAGTGGAACAAAATAAATTTCGATTTTGGGGATGAATGAGTTTTACTATCACAATAATTATTGATCGGAAATGCTGAGCTGAAGTATGTCAATATTGTGTTTTTTAAGATAATCGTTGAGTGCCCTTCTTTTCTTTTCGAGGATTTGCTGACAAGAGATAGACAAAATTTTATATTAGGGGATGGACTTATAATATTTTAAAAAAACAAAATTAAATTTTTAATAAAAAATAATATTGTTCTAAAGATATTTTTACGGGCCTTCTCTACCAGCCATTGTTTCCATGACAACACTATCAACATGAGATGTACTCATGATCGAATCTTGAGAGGATCAAATTATTAGATTTAAAAAATTTAAGGGTTTATTAAGTATTTAAGTTAAAATTTTAATATAATGCTCGATATGTCTAATATTTAAATCTATAAAGACCGAAATTGTTATTAGACAAAAGATTTGAGGGCACATGTCCATCATTCTAGTTCTATCTCTACTTAATTAAATATTTAATAAGTCATTGTATTTTTAATATTAGATCAAAATGCACTAAATACTTAAGATTCATGAGGCTCAAATGCGCTTAATCCCTGATATAGTAAGTGGTTAAAATTTTTTGTTAAAATTTTTTATTTTTTTAATTTGTCGGTTTAAAATCCAATAAGAATAAAATTCTTATTTCCTTCTCGTAAGTAGAAATTATTCAAAAAATGAATAACAATTTAAAGGCTTTATTATAATATTATAGGGATTTTTATTGTATGAAGTAGAGTGATTGAATTTTTATTTCACAAAATAGGGTTGTTTAAACAACGTATAAGGAAAGTCGCTAAAAAATTCTTACAAGATTAATTTTCTTTAAAAAATGTCTAAAGTCGTTATGAACGGGAGTCGACTTTTCTTTTTTTGCATGCATACAAATAACGTTGTGACAGAAAAAATGGCATATAGTCGTCGAGATTTTTTAACAAATTTAAAAGTCTGTGTGTAGACATGTCGACTTCTAACTTCACTATAACAATCATCCTAATTCGTGAAATAAAAGACACCTCAAATCATAAAACAAAAAACTCAACAACATTATAGCTGCAAAATTCCCAATACCTAAGTTATTCTTTATATGTTCTAAGAACCTAATTTTTTCATATTTTCATCTTTATCTTTTTTTCACGAGAAGATAACGTGACAGTCCTAATGTTATTGAAAATTTTTAAATATATATATATATACATATAAATCATGTTTCTAAAAAATAGAAATTTCTTAATTTTTTAAAAAAATCTTATAATCTATTTAATAAAAATATCATTTTATTAATATTTTAAAAATTTTAAAATATGTATACATTACTTTTGTTAATTCTGTAAATGTTCAGAAAAAATGACAGTTACTATATTTTTAGAACTTTCTATATGATTTTCAGTTAAAAAAATCATTATTTTTGGTTTTGAAATGTAAAATGTCCAAAAAAATATAAAAAATCTCAATTATTTTAAAAGAAAATTTGAGATATTAAAATTTTTAATCAAAATGAAATTATAAAAAAATATTCTCAAATATATTTCTAGAAATTTCATATTATTTTAAAAATATTTTGATACACAACAAGTTTGTCAATTTTAGAGTATAGGGGGATTAATTTAGGGTTTAGAATTTATGATTTAGGTTTAGAATATATTGTTTTTAGTTTATAATTTAGAGTTTATGGTTATAAATTTAAATTTTATGTTTAGAATTTAATTATAAAGGGATGTGTAAAATTGTTTTTACATCTATCTATTCATCGTTCCCAACAAGACAATTTATATGTGTATAAATGTATATTTTATATTTATAACTCTTTAAAATTTGAGATTTTTTTTAAATTTTCATAGTTTTTTTTATTTTGTGATGTTTTACTACTTTTTGATAGTATGACATGGCCTTTTTTGAGATTGGCATGTCATCCTCTCGAATGGAAAAATCTGATGAAACGAATGAAAATGGTATAGGACGTGAGATACTTGAAATGTACAAAAATTAGTTTAGGTATCTAAAATTAAGAAAGACATGTTTTAAGGATTAGTTTATAATAAAGCCTAATTTAAACTTCTTCGGTTTCTATATTAAAAAAAAAAACTTCTTCGATTTCTCTCAATTTGTATATAAATTTATATAAAAAAAATAGTTTGACTATAAATCTTTTATAATCATATCATGTATTTTAACGAAATTGCTGACTAAAACCATAAATTATTAGAGGTGTTGATGTGTAACTCACGTGACAATCCAAGTATAGTTTATGCTAATATGATAGTATTTGTCTTATATATTACGTGAATAAATAATTTTAAATTATAAATATATTTAAGAATACAAAAAAAAAAATTAGCATGGAGTACACGTGGACTAATATGCGAGCCACCATGTCATTGACCGTAAAAATTTAAAATTTTAACTAATATTTTTGTTAAAAAGGCAATGATTTGATTTTTTTTTTGAAAAGTTGAAGATTTAGGGTTGAATGTGATTAATCATGGTAAAAATTCATTATCTTGACTCCATAAAGTTAAAATCTATTGAAATTGTTAAAGTTAAGCTTAAAGAGATGTGATAAAAAGTAAAGAAAGTTCAAGAAGAAAAATAAAAATGATTAGGTTAGATTTGTCCATTCCAAATTAAAATTGTAAATTCAATTTAATTTACTCAATCTAAATCCAAACACAATCTAATTTAATTTGATTATAAAAATTCAAATAACTAAAATATGTCGAACTTAAATTTAAATTCGATCAAAATATGAAATGACTTGAATACAAAAACAACCATAATAAAAAATGTAAAAAAAAGGCAATAATGGACCCAACGGGGCTGGAGAGGATAGTCCCCCACCTTAAAATTTGAAATACATGTATAATTTTAAAAATTTTAAAAATTTTCTATGTATTTCTATTGTAAACCTATTTTTGTCCCCTTAAAATTTTATAAATTCGCCATTTTAGAATTTTATAAGTTCATCCACAACATAAAATTTTGCGTCTGTCCATGTAAAAAGGGTCGGTAAAAGTGTACGAAAGAAAAATTCAAACAAAATACAACCCTCGAGAGATGGCAAGAAAACGGTAAAATTAAAATCCATGCAACATCTTTTGATTATTCAATCGACAAATTCTTAGAATGTGACATTGTATTGAATACAGATGCGAAAGCAAGAAACAATGAATAATATAGGAATGGGGACAAAAAGATACCCTAACGAAGAGAAACCACAAAAAAGAGCATGTTCAAGCATTTGCCATCACGTGAAAGATGCTGTTTGGACAAGGAATTCCAGTGTCTTGTTCGAAATAAGGTATCTTTGGATTCCAACAAATTGTTGGGTGTTCGGCGATGGTGAAAGGGGCCGAAATAATGGACTCTCGTTCAGCAAAATTCGTAGGGGACACTCAAATAAACGCCACCATCTGCTAGATTTTTATGCTAAAAAATATGAGCAACTCCTAAAATTGGTCATAAACTTTCCAAATCGTTCTGATTGAGTCATCAAAACATTGGAATTGCATAGATTATTTTTTAAATTTAGTCGTTTGTTTGGACGGGGATGGAGTTAGGATTGAACATTGGGGGATTAAGGATCTATTAAGCATTTGAATTTAAAAAAAATGGAGGAGTTATGGATTAATTAAGTATTTTAATATAACATTTGGAAGAGGCGAAGACTTTATTTGACTAATATTTAAGCTATAAATGACCTAAAATATCATTATATAAAAAAATTAGAAGGGTCAATACTCCTACCAAGCAAAGAGTGACGGTTCCTGGGAAATATCCTCTACCCTTTTTCGGTGTCCCTTTCTATGCTTCAACACTAAAAAATTAAATTCTAAGTTCTAACCATATATTTTAAATTCTAAACCATAAATCATAAACCCTAAAAAATATACCATATCTTAATTCCTTAAACCACAATACTAAACTTTAACCTTAAATTATAAGTAATTTTTTAGTACGGAAACATAAATGAATCACAAAAAAGCGAGATGATTTCTATTCCTGTCCCTGAGCTTGAGTATGAAACACCAACTTGCGGATGATAAGAAAAGCTAGCGAAATTCATTGTTGCCGTCAGCGAAAATCAAATCGGAAATGTTATAGTTAATATATATATATATATATATAAATATATATAAATGAAGGCATTTAATATTAAAAATATATTTATAAAAAAATATAGTTGAAATGGTAAAGAATTTGTGAAATTCTTAAAAATTATTAGTTTATTTTTTATTAAATAGAAATATTATATTTTTATATTAAGATTCAAATTCATGCAAGATGAGATAATATGAGCATCATTAGCTACTAGACTAATTAGTGGATCTCAAATAATACACAACTTTTTAAGTAGTAATGTTTTGTTGTTTTATTTTAAAATATATAAAAGATAAAAAACTATTATAGTAATATTTATCACCATTTAAAAAACAATCTTTTTTACCAATAAGTGTTGTGTGCATTGGTAAGGCATATTGCACTCTTAAGGAGAGAACATGAGTTCGAACTTTGGAGACAACATTGTTGGGAGGACAACCTCGCACCTCGAACATGAACCGTAAGACGGACATGCATATAACAAAAAAAATCAATCTTTTTTTGTCTGAATTGATATATTAAGGGGGTTATTTTTTTTAGAAAAAATAGTAATTAGTTTTATTGAATGTAGAAAAAAATATCAAGCCTTTCAATATCCAAAGGAATAATAGATTAAGTGGAACATTTATTCAAAAACTATGTAGTGCACAAACGAGCTGTTTTAAAATAAAATAAGAGCGTTATTCAAAAAAATAGGACCAAACACGAAAATAGTAAACTCCAATCAAACAACTCGGACAAATGATGAATACAAACAAACACTATTGTCAACAATGAAGAAAAACATCAACACGAACATAAAAATGTGTATAGCAATGATGATTCGTTGATAAACTGACATTGCCACAACTCAATCGTGACCTATCTCCAGTGATTGTTAGCGTATATCAACATTCAGTCCGAGAGTCCAAAACAGTGATATATTAACATGATAACATAATGGACGTATATGGAAAAGTGACGTCAAATTTAATAAAAAAAACTAAAGAAAAAGAACTTGCCATAAAAACGTATAAAAACATCCACCATTTTCATACAAAAAAATATTCATTAAACAAAACAAAATAACATAACATAACTAAATAAAATAACATAAAATATATTAAGAGAATGAAAAAAAGAAGAAGAAGGAAAAACAACGGTCAACGGCCAACTAAAGATTAATATCACCGTCAACGATAAAAAATATATAAAAATCATGACTTGAACTCGTAACCACGTATTGATGATTTCATTGCAACATAACATCACTTTAGTCCAAGAGATACCCACATAACCTCTATATCACAAAGATGATGGGTTCCATTCATGCCTTGCGCTGTTCAATGCCATAGATTTTCACCCTGCACATCAGTACTTCAACGGTCACGTTCATGTTACCAACATGACATGCTCCAACTGTATCTTTAATTAAATGAATATTGTCATTTGACCGGAATTGAAGCAAGGACTAGATCTTTATATTCGTTATATATAAAACAAAAGGATCCAATAAAATGGTTGTAAAGACAGGAAGAGTCATCAAGTATAATTAATTAATTAGGCAAAGAAGAAAAAAAAATTCTTAATTCCAAGGAAGAGGTGGAGTCAAAACGGCTGTAAATACTTGTCCTTTTAGTGGGAAAAAAAAAAAGACTAAAAGGAGCATCTAATCTGTGGCAATTAAGATATGGACCACATTCAGGCTCACCCTAAGATTCCTTATCTCTAGGTTTCCCACATACTCCTTGTTTTTGGGTTTTTGTTTATAAATTATGAAGGTTGGTTTTTTATTGGTATTTAATTTATTAATTAATTAATTTAGATTAAATATTAATAAAAATTTATTTTATATTAATTTTTAATCTAATTTATTTTATTCTTAATGTTCAGATTTAAACTTCTAATCTTAAATAATAAAATTTAATGTCTTTATCTTATTATATCATTTCGTAGTTAATAATGAATAATGATGATTCTTTTCTACCAAAGAGGTTGGTCCAAGTAGTAAGCAGTTTGACATTGCTTATACATATCTTGAGTTTGAGGCATGTATATGCGAAAAAATTTCCTTAAAAAACTCACTCACTAAAATTAAATGAATGACGCGGATTGGTTCAGATAAACAAACACAATGATGGAGAGGATAATAAAAAATTATTATTATTATTTTCTTCCGAAGGGAAAGTGTTCAACATCGTCCAATCACCGGCAATATTGTGCTTTTATTCCCTTTCAAATTTCCACGTCTTGCCACCGATTCTTCCCTGTTAGAATAAAATTCCAAATTTTAAAAAGTAATGTAGTTTTTTTAATTCAATGATATGATATTTTCTAAATTTCAATTGAATATAAAATATAAAATATTAAAATTTTGTTCTTGAATAATAAAAAAACTGAAAATGTACATATTTCTTATTTATTAGTAAACATATTATAAAAAAATAAAACAAAAACAAACAATAAACAAATTTGTTTGTGAACTTAAATGAACTAAAGACACCTTTGTTCAAACTTGTTCATTAAATAAATGAACATATTTTTTTTGTTCTTTAATATATATATATATGTATATTTAGAAATTAATTTATATTTTTTGTTGCCCTCTCGATTTTTAAGGCTTTGCAATGATTAATCCGGATCGACCCGCGTCACACACATAATTTTGGTGGGTGAATCTCCCAACGGAAATTTTCTGTATACACAATACCCCGAACTCGAAACTTGCTTAAGCAATACCAAGCTACTTACCACTTGGATCAACCCGATTGTAGAAAATAATTTATACTTAATAAGTCATAGATGCCTTATCCTCCATAGAAAAAAGAGAGAGATTAAATTCTCATTCAAACATGGCTTTTTTTGAAGCAATCATAATCCTATTTGAATTCCAATTTCTTATTTTTGAGATTGAGGAGACAAATTGTTTATTTAGTTATTCATTTCAAAAGGCATTTGGTACTAAGTTTAGTAATTTTAGTTGTGATATTAAACTAATATACTCAAAAAATAATATAAACATGACAGAATTATTCAAATTTCATATAATATAAAATATCAAATTTTACATAAATATATTAAACTTTAAGCAAAATTATAATATAAAAATAGTATCAATTTCATAAAAAAAACATGGGTGGATTAGAAGGTAACAATTTTATAGGGTTAGAAAAATGTCAAAATGGCAACAACTGGCTTTATTCTAAAACCCAAAGATGCCTTTGGGTGGACTTTCCAGGGGACAAAGCTGACCATGAATTTGGGAGTTTGGAATAACCAAAATAATAATAAATTAATAAAAGAAAAGAAAAAACAATTTATAGTCCACAAATTAAACTAAAGTGAGGGATTCCCCCTTTGAAACAAAAGGAGAATCTCAAGTGTTCAACAATGGTAAATAACCCTTGGCTTAATTGACAATTTGCCTCTAAATTATACCATTTTTTTAAGAAGTGTCTCCCTAAATTATTTTCACATTAACCCGTTAAGAAAATGATTCGACAGAGCAATATAAAAAATTCGAAGTGGTCTCGTAAAACCCCAAAAAAATCAACAAAAAAAGGGAAATAACATTTTTTCCGAGTGAGAAAAATAGAGATGTTTGATGAGAAAATACGAGAAAGAAAGTTATGACTTTTTATAATGCAATACTAAATGTAATGTTACTTATAATTATATTTTTATTTTAAATGTGTCACGTGTTACATTTTAATTGATTTATAGTTTTTTAAACGAGACAACGGTTAGGGTGATTTGGACAACGTGAATATAATTTAGGGGCACTTTTGATATAAAAATACCAAATTGGAAAAATCTATAATTTAAAGGGGTAATTTTTTGAATTAAGCCATGACCCTTTTAATTATATTAAATTATTTTATTGATTTCTATTTAAAAATCATTTTATTGATTCAAAACACAGAGGTAAATTAAATATTATACACGTGTTTGAATCTCCACGGATATAATATAGACCAGGCCTTCAGATTCCTCGTTGGTAAGGTAATTTATTCCTACACTTTGTCTATTATATCCAATCCTTTTTCTCACCTTTTTGATATTCCCTTGGGGCTTAAGTCAATTTGACCAAATCCATGTGTCAGTTTTGTAAGAATTTATATAAATATGTGCATTAAAAGTGGTAAGAATAAGTTGCAAGTCTCAAACATAAATAATAAACATACATGAATTATGTGAATAAATAAATAAATAAATAAAAACCTCAAAAATTAAATATGAATTTGTAATTCACTATACAATTTGGTGTACAGACTTTTATTTGGTGCAATATTATCCATGAATTTTTAACCAAGGTTTGAATATAGGATTATTATCTCATATACAGGCGGTGAATTTTTTGTTTCCACAAGCGTCTTAATTTTAAGGTTTATGGTTATAGTTTAGTGTTTTAGTGTAAGAGTTTAGAATTTAGGGTTTATGTTTAGAATTTAGAATTTAGGGTTTAGGGCCAAGGTTTAAGTTTTAGGGTAATATGATTATGGATTTAGGTTTAAACCTATAAACTCTAAATTTTAACCTGAACCCAAAATTTTATCAATAGCCCCTAAATTCATAAATATTACACTTAAATCCTAAAAAGAATCTATAACCCTAAAACTAAGGCGCTTGTGTAAATAAAGTTTCCACAAACGCTTGTGCATTGAATAATTACCCTTAAATATATTCATAAAATTATATTTCCCATTCAATTATATATTTAAAGAAATATCATATACATTAATTTATTTTATATTATTTTAGTATGTAATATATAAACGTAAAATGATGTTATTTTTGTAATAATGTTAATGGTTTATGAAAATTAAATTAATTTTTATGTATAATTATATAATATCAAAATTAATTTATTACATTACATGTTAATAAGATCTGTTTAATTTGAGAGTTGTGCCAAAATAATGTATTGCTTTTATTTGTTTGAGTGATTTTGAAAATAATCCTGGAAAATAAACTGAAATCGCGTTTATTTTTTAAATAAGAGTAATGCAAATTCCTCCCTTTCTTTGAAAGTGTTTGATTGTTTACATTTTTATGATTTTATATAAATTTTCAAGAACTATAAATTTTAATATATATATATATATATACATGTTTATTTTTGAAAGAAATTTAAGAATTCATATATAATTTAAGTTTATTTTTAAATTTTAGAATTGCATTTTCTATAATTATAATAAAAAATTGTAAAAAATATCAAATTGATATTTTAGTTATAGTTAAGGGTTAAATTAAATACTAAAGCTCTGTCTAGTAAACAATCTTTTGAGCTAAAGTTAGAGATTTGAAGCTTTTTTAGAGGTTTGACCAGTCAAATTCGCTAATTTAGATGTTTCGTAAATAGAGGTTTATAATAACGGATTGAGATGAAAACTCTCATTAAAAAATTCCTTTTAGGAGCTTTTTGAGTTAGAAGTTTGGATAAAAAACTTGTAAAGATTCTTTTATTCTTGATAATTATAATTTTTTTATCTAAATAACATAAATTTCAGTGACTAATAAAATTAAAAAATAATTTCATAAATAAAAAATAATATATAAATTAATATACACATATAAATTTAATAATTAAGAATTATATTTGAAATATTATTTCATAAATAAGAAATTAATATATACATTTAAATTTAATAATTATTAAAATTATATTAAAATGATAATTTCACAAATAAAAAATTATCATATACATCCTTCATATATATGCTTAGTAATGATGTTAAAAAATTAATTTTTATAATCTAATTAATTTTAATAGATACAAAATATTAATAACTAATAAATTATTCAAACAAGTATTGAATATAATTATGTCTTTCTATGTCATTTTGCTTGTTCAAATAATCAAACAGCTATCAACTAATTTTACCAAACACTTTTATATAATCAGCTAATGCAATCTGCTAGTCAAATCAACTAATGCTATAAGCTATCCACTAATTACCAAACATGGCCTAAATAATTTTTAATGTGCCCGGTCATATTTTTCTACTCTGTTGATGAAAATTAATGGTTGAGTGACCATAACATATTAAATCAACAACGTTGGTGATCGCAAAGTAGTATTTTAATCATCAGTGAGAAAATGAAGTTTAAAAAACTAACATAAATTGGTACCAAAGCACAACTTAATACCATAACAGCACTTAATTCCATTTAAAACCTAACATAAATCGATACCAAAACACAACTTAATACCAAAAACACGTATAGAAATGTCATACACAATAGATACCAAAACGCAACTATTCTTATGTTAAAAAAAAGCAACTATTCTAAAATCTAAGTATTAAATTTTAGTAACACAATTTAAGGACTAAAGTAGGAAAAGAGGTATACCTTAAGGACCAAACCAAGCATTAAGCTACGGATATAAAATAAGCCACATGATGTGCTTTAATTGGTTGAAGAATTCATCGGTTTTTTAGAACGAGTAAGGATAGGATGGTTCGATGGATGATACTTTAAATCCTGATTAAACCAAGAAAATATTAAAGGACCAAAATGAATAAAATGATATACTTTAGGGACTATGACAAGCAAATGCATTAAGCTGTTTTTTTTCTCCTAAATTAGAAGAAAATGGTGAAAAATTTTATTTACGTAAATGGTATTTCCCCGAAATTATTTTAAGGGTATAGTGATTTCTACAATAAGGGTAAAATTGGCCACAATCCCAAAGAACTACATAGTTTCGTCTATGCTTCTATCACTAAATGAATACATGTTTAAAACATTATTTAAACACTTAAAAATTAATATCTAATCTATGTGAGAGATTTTTTCATTGTATTATTAAATCTTATTTTAATTTTTCAATAGTCTTAAGGTGATTATAAGGTAGTATCTGTTCATGCTTTTCTTAACAATTTGATGTGCCACACACCTTACAGACAAAGCGGATTGAACCCGGGTCTCCTAAGATGAATAACATCCTCTTTTCCATTGAAAGCACTCGTTGAGTTCCAAATCGTACATTAGTTAGATATTAATTTTTGAAGTATGTTATATCAAATAAATATTGTATTATATGTCATTTGTTATAACTATAAAGATTATCTATGCATTAAAAATTAAAATAAGTATTTTACTTAAAGTGAGATATGATATAATACACTTGAAAAAATTAATATCTAACCAATGTGAGATTTAATAACGCAATAAAGTGCATCTCACACTGGTTAGATGTTAGTTTTTAAGTGTTTAAATATAACATTTTAAACATGTACTCATTGAATGATTGATGACAAGAAACATATACATGCGTTATTACTTGACTCGTGCTCATACTAACATATGTTCTTAACATATACTTTAAACGTTCTTTTTGTTTAACAAAATTCATTTATGTACGACTATTGTCAGCTCATGCTATAAGGTGTTGAGTTAAGTACTGCAACGAGTGCAACTCTCATGTTTAGTTGCTATCGTTGAGTTTAAACCCCTAAATAAACTGTCGATGATAAGTCGAAAAAAAGTGAAAATGACGTCAAGTCATAATATCCCTTACATCTTAAGTGATACACATGCTCGCGATACCGCGGGAGTAATCTAACTCCAAATTCATTAATTAATGTTCTCACATTTTTTACCCTTATTTTCAAACCTTCTTATCCGATTTCAACCCCGATCACAGACTTTATCCGTAAATTAATTATTGTCTTCATTTTAACATGCGACGGCTTTGCTTCAATTTTATTTTAAAATTATCTTCACATGCGGACGACTTTGTTTTCACTATAAAAATCACTGTATCCTTAAATAATTTTGCAACAACATTATTTTCTTAAATATTTTTCACTATTTTACCCTGATTTAGATTACTTTTTAATTTTTATATCTAACGTTTTATTTTATTTACCTAAATAAAATAAAACCTAAACAGAAACTGTCCGCGAGAGAGATTTGAGTAATGTGAAGGCTTAACAATTAAATAAGTGCTTAAATTATACCCTTATTTTTAATTAGATGTTTAAATATTGTTTTAGGTCAAATAGGTGCCTAACGTTTTTAACGTTACTTAAATAGGTGTAATGTCGTTACTGTTCATTAATTTTTACCGTTAACTTCTGTTATCTGATGACGCGTGTCATCTTCTTAAATTTATGAAATTATATTTAAAAATAAATAAAAATTAATGAAACAAAATAACCCCAAATTTCACAAAGTACCCTAAATTTTGAAATCCCCAACACCCCAAAACCAAAATCCCGATTTGACCTGATTTCACCGTCGATTGCCACTCCGTCGTCCATCACATCCGTAGTCGGACTATCACAACCATTTACTCCACCACCTCATCACTGAAAATCGATCGACGCTGTACGAAACGTCGAAATCGTCGAATGATTCGCGATAAACGACAGCATAACGAACGATGTGTGAGTTGTTCGGCGAGGGGAGGGCGCTTCATTCTGACACTGAAAATGCGACCAATGTCGGTGGGAGTAGCCGGAATTAAGGGGTTTAGGGATTTGGAGATTATTTAAAAATTTTATGATATTTTAAAATTCTAATTTATTTAAAAAAATAAATTTCAAAAAATATTTAATATTACCACGCGTATGATTTTCATTGAATAACGACAGAAAATTAACGTCTACATTATACACTTATCTAAAAAAAATTTATAATTTTAACAATTATTTGAAGTTAAACCTAATGAAAGGGTGAGTGAAGAAATGGCGAGTCATAGATTGAATACGCGACGACCAGACCGTATACAAAATCCCGGCCTACCAAATTTTCCATTTTCTTTTCCTATTTTCCCACTCATCACCTCTAAACCAAAAATTATACATTTTCTTTCAGTTTCTGTGTTCCCAAACAAACAAAAGACAAAGAAACCTTCTCTCTCACTCAACGCTTGCATTATTTAATAAATTAATAATCAAACAATTCTCTTTACCAATTACCCTCTCTCTATATATTCCATTTTGAGATCCCATCGCTTGCCTCCCTCCTCATTTCACCATCCTTTTAATCATCTTCAACAGACAAAGGAGAAGAATAAATTCCCGAAGGGAAGGAGGAAAAAGAAGGGATCGAAAATGGGTTTGGTTCATCCAGAACTAAGCTTGGATTTTAGACCAACTTTTATACCAAAAACGATCACTAGTTTCCTCACGGAGGTTTCACTGATCGGAAACGTTTCTGACAAGGCTTCCAAACTCGATGCAATTTTGAAAGGATTGGAAGAAGAAATGAAAAAGATCGATGCTTTTAAACGTGAACTTCCTCTTTGCATGCTCCTTTTGAATGATGGTTCGTTTCTTCAATCAATTTTAATCACCCAATTAATGGGATCCCTTTTCAGCTCTTGATTTCTTGTTTATGTCTCCAGCTTGGTTTATGGTTAGAATAACTAGTTCTTTAACTTGGGTTTTGGTCGTTTTGATGTTTTATTGAGCTTATTTAATAAAAAATTGGGTTTTGTGTTTGATTGCAGCGATTGTAGCTTTGAAAGAGGAGTCGATGCAATGTGTGTCGAGAAACGTTGAACCTGTTTTAGAAGAATTTATGCCATTGAAGAACAAGGAGGAGAATGATCAGAGTGAAGAAGATGGTTCCTTAATCACCACCAAAAAGGAAGAAGATTCTAACAACAACTGCAATAATTACAAGGACAAGAAAAATTGGATGCGTTCCGTTCAGCTTTGGAATGCTGATGATGATGATAATTGCTCCACTGATCACACTCTGGATAATAAGGTACCTTGAAAAAAAAATCAAGACACCGCATTTAAGCTGAAGAATTGATTTACATTGAAATAAGTTTGCTGAAGTTTAACTACTTTTTGATTCCTTTGCAACAGAGAAACAATGGAGATCCATGTAAAAACAGGGGAGGGGCGAGAGCGTTTATGCCATTCGAGGCAAATTTGGGTTTTGCAGTGAGGAAAGAAGAGAAAAGGGAGATGCCGGTTCCTGGATTAACTCTTTTGACACCCGGAATCAAGAATCTGAAAGAGGAATCAGGTACTTCCTCGGGATCAAGGACGAATTGTAGCAGAGCAGTTCCGTGTTCTGCAACCAGTGCTCGGTCGAATTTTCGGTCTGTACCACCGGCGGTGCTTTCCAATCAGCAGCAGCAGCAGACTGGTAGGAAGCAAAGGAGGTGCTGGTCGCCTGAATTGCATCGCCGGTTCATCAATGCTTTGCAGCAGTTAGGAGGCTCTCAAGGTGAGAAATAAAAGACCAATTAGAAATGTTCTTTGCTGTTCTTGTTATTCTAGTTCTGCTAGATAAGAATTAAGAAGTTTGGTTAACAGGAAGATCAGGTTTGCAAGAACTGTCACCTCTTTGTTGCAAATTTGCGTTCCCTTATAACTCGATCTGGTTTCGGTTTAAAGATGGATAATATGGATTAGAGTCCAACAAGGGTCTTAGAGTACATGTATAATTAGTTTGGATTGAGACCATGGATGAATAGATTAATCGATAGGATCGAAGTGTTCATTTTCATGGGAAATCGTTCTTTGATCCTTTTAGTTTCTAGTTTCTGAGTCAATGTTGTTTGAATTATTTTTGCAGTGGCCACTCCAAAGCAGATTAGGGAACTTATGCAAGTAGATGGCTTGACCAATGATGAAGTTAAGAGTCATTTGCAGGTGGGGGCGCTTACTTCTTAATTCCTCTTTCTTAGTAATTTGATCTCTCCGAACTAGTGAAAAGAAATAGACCATCTGTTTCTTAATAGTTTGATCTTTGGCTTTTTCGTATTCAAGTTTTGATATCGAATATTGATGAAAGAACTCTCTGAGTTTCCAGAAATACCGACTCCACACAAGAAGACTTCCAGCTACAACTACACCTACAAATCAATCAGCCTCTGTTTTGGGGAGTGGTCATGCTTGGATGTCCCAAGATCAGTATGGAGAATCCTCGAAAACCAGCAGCTCGCAGTCCGGTTCTCCTCAAGGTCCCCTCCAGTTAGCCACGAACGCCGGAGGGATCTCCACTACGGAAGGTAACACTAACAGCATGGAAGATGATGAAGATGCGAAATCCGAGTGCTACAGCTGGAAAAGCCATGTTCAGAAACCCGGAAATCGCGATATATAAAGTATATCCCCCATGAATTTTGCAGATAAAGTATACATGGGAGGAATTCGATATATTATCCACTATTACTGTATCATACATAAAAAAAGAAGGATCTTGAGAAATGAGAGAAGGTGATAGGGTGTGAAATTTTGCAGGATTTAGCTTTCCTTGGATCTTGAGTTGAGTTTTTGTTTTATTCTCATGTCATAAAGCTATAAATTTCCCTATTACTTGAGCCATGCCCTTTGGTTTCAGAAATGCCTCAAATCTCCAAGAAATTGTTAGTGTAGTTTAGAGTGGTATTTTGGGAAATATTTAGAAGTGGAGGGGCGTTGGGGATGAGTGTGGAGGAGTCATGTCCAAAGTTTGGAAATAGATGGAGAGTAGAAGAAATAAGATAGCATAAGATCCGAACTTATCTTAAAATGAAGATTTTGTGATTTCCTTTTTGTCTAAGACCTCCGGCATCTCAAGTCAATTCACCTATCCTATTCCTTACCATAGGATTCTTATTCCCACGTCTGTCCTATGGATGTGCACTATCTCAATTATTCAAGCATCTACTTTTCTTCCATACACACACATATATATATATATATATATATGAACACTTGTCATAATTTTGTTATTATTTGTGAAAAAAATATTTTCAGCATCAGTTTATATATATATATATATATATCACAGTATAATCATTTTTAAGTTTTACGCGTTTTTTTTTATCGTTAGATAGTTTAAAAGGATGGTTGGGATTAACAGTAGATTATGCGAAAATTATCACTTGAAAAAATAAGGAGTTAGTCTCAACCATCCATGTCATCATCCTACAATACTAAAAAAACATGTAAAACTATGAGTTTTATATTTCTTGTAAGATGATCTTAACACACACACACATATATATATATACTAATCGATAAATTTATAGTTGAAATTATTTATTTCTTAAAAATCTGTTCATTTTCAACTTTCAATTTTAACAATCAATTTTTACTCATCTTATGATTCAAAATCAGTGTATTTTTTTATTTTTACGTAAGTTGATACACTCTTGTATATATTAATAATCTAATGATATTTTTAACCATCAAACTTTTCAAAAAAAATCATTTTAACTTTTAACTTTTTTATTTTGTTTTTGTTAAATGAATCAACTGATGAAAGAAGTAAGAAAAAAATAAGATGTTAACTATTTTGTTCTTTTGTCAATATTGACATCAAATATTTTGTCCTTTGACTAACAATAAAAAATCTTTTAAAAATAATATAAATATTTTAAAATTAAAAATTTATACTTAAATTACGAAAATTTGTAAAAATGATATAAATCTTAAAATTGTAAAAAAATATTAAAATTTACAAAAAAAATAGAGTATTATCTTTTCAGTCAGTTCGCATAATTTTACAAAAATTAAAAGTTAAAAATAAAAAAAAAGATTAAAATGATTTTTTAAATGAGGCTAAAAATATCATTGACCCTATTAAACCTTATGTTTGAACCAACTAATACAATTATGTGACCTCCAAGCAGGCTCTTAAATCTGAATCAAATCAAATAATTTAAATACCCAGATTTCATCCTTTCACCAAACCCATGTCATATACCACTAACAAGGAAAACCCCAGCAATTGTAATGTTCATAATTCATATGGGAGCATGACAAAACAGTCACTCTCACATGCAAAATAACGGAGAGAATCTTGCAGACAGGACAAGATGTAATTATGGAGCATATGGGGAGTGAAAAATGATGAAAACTCTTTTATAAATTTCCTTTCTAAAAAGGGTTAGGGGCTAATTGATTAGATTCTAAAATCCAAATTAGATCTGTTTTAAGAGGGAGATGATGGATGGAGAATTTATATCCTCGGTTATCCTCATTACGTCATTTATAGTTTCGATCAATAAAAATAATCTATTTAATTAGTTTTTTATATAATCTTTTTACTAAATGAAGATTCACTTGGTAAAAAGATGACATAAATAACATGGTGTGGAGGGCCTATAATATAATTTTTCTAGGACATTAATATAAACAGGTAGCAATACCTAACAAGGGCAGCTAAGCACAATTCAAGTCCTCAAATGGCAAAGCACCTTTCTAATACTATCATTATAATTATTGAATAAGCATTGCAATACTTGTCACTGACACTTCTCCAAGTTTTCTTTTCCCTTCTTCCGATTAGGCTTGTATCTTTTTCCCCTTTGTCGTCTATCCGTTTTGATCGGACTGCGACCGGCTTGATTACCTGTTTTTACGAGAGTTCATGTCCCCGTTTGTTAAACATGGTGTCTGGGCAGCTTAAAGCAATGATACGAGGATTGCTGCGTCCATCTTGCGGTTGCATTTCCATGATTGTTTTGTCAAATGTAAAATCCAGCCTATGAATTTGTTACCTCTTTGCTTGTCTCTAACTTCTATAACTTGAGAACAAAGATGGACGTACCATTTTTTTAAAAATGGAAAACGTACAAAAAAGTAACACTTGTGTCGGATATGAAGAGGGCTTTTTCTCTTTGGGTTTTGGACCAAGCCCATTAAATTTTTGGACTTTTAGATAATTCAAAATATTAAAAGTGTAGTCCGCATCCGATTCGATTATGCAACTTTTATTCTATATATCCGGTCCAATTATTCAAAAATTAAAAAATAGATCGAATCAGAATTTTTTGAACACTCTTAAGTAATAACCCACGAATGCGGGATATAAACTTTCCTATATTTTCTTTTAACACAATATCGTGACGGATAAGCTAGTTAAAGAAGGAATTGGAAGAGCCAATAATTTCGTTAATACTTTCTCTGAATTTTCAGGTGGTTGATAGCGGTCTTGGTTTGGTTTTTCTCGGCTAGGCTGACTGTTGGCGCTAATTTACTAGTTCTTTGGTTCTGCAAAAGCGCTGAATGTTTCTTGCTTATATGTTTGGCGCTGATCCTGAGTTTTACATGAATGGGGAAGCTGGCCTTGGCTTTGGACTATGGTATCCATGCAGTGTGCAGGCCCCAGGATCCTACTCAACTGTTTTAAGCGTATGATATAATGTTGTCAAGGTCATCTGGAGTATAATATAAAATTATAATTTTATGATTCGAATCTTCACATTTACTCATTGAAAATATGCCTCAAAATTTTTAAATAACCATATTTTTCCAGCGGTATGTATATTTGTACATATAAAGAAAAGCTAATGGATGCCTGATCAACCTCTTGTACAGCCTCCATTAAGATCTTCGTCCTCTGTCTTTCAAAAGCACCCAGCTTTTTCCTCTCCAATATCCACCATTTCCTTTTTTATTTTTTTTTATTTCAATGCCTTAAAATTAGACCTATTCATACATCGAGTGATATGTTCGACCCAACTCAATCCTATCTAAATTTAAACAAAGATTTTCATCTTGTACACCTCTAATCAAAAGTATAGCTTAATGTATACATCATAAACTACAATCATCATCATCATCATTCAAATACGTTTGACGTATGTATTTTATGCTCTAAGAGTAGGGATGGAGCTAGGATCGAACATTGAGAGGGACAAAAAATTATTAAGCCTTTAAATTTAAAAATTGAGAGAGACAGATACCTTATTTAACTATTATTTAAGTAAAATAGGGCCTCAAATACTATTATACCAAAAATTTAAGAGAGACTATTGTCCCTCCCGAGCTATACATACCTCTATCCTTGTCTAAGAGATCATTAAAAGGTAATTTAAAGACTTTATTATAATAATAGTAACCATCAAAATATGGTTTTCATCCTTTACTAAATTTAAGAGTTACTTCCCATCCTTAATTTGATTTAAATCATTATGATTTTAAATGACTAGCATTTTCAAAAGATTGCTACAACACGAGATTTACTAATTGACTTAGTGGCTAAGGATGCTAATATTATCTTATTTCGTATGAGTTTGAATCTCAGTATGTGAATTTAATATCTATCTATTTAATAAAAAAATACTACAACACAAATTATAAGACCGTAAAAGTAATTTTGTTTAAACGTTAAATTTAAAAAGTGTAAATTACATTGGAAGTCACTCAATTACTACTAAGGTTATATTTGAGTGACCTAAATTTTGTTTTTTAATCGCTTTGATACCTAAATTTGAATTTTTTTTTCTCCACTTGTTATATTAAGTGTTTCAAAAATAAATGTTGTTAGCCATAAGTACCACTTTGATAGTGATTACCAAGTTTAGATACCAAAATAGTCCCCAAAAAAATTTAGGTATCACTTTGAGAAAATTTATCAAATTCAAGGAGCAATTAATATATGAAACTCTTTTTATTTATGATAAAAAGGATAAAACACTGCTTATCAATGGAATTGGTTGACCTCAAATTAGTTTTTTTTTTACATAGACCATTTTGTTATTTTTAAACTTTCAATTATGACAGCAGTTATATTAAGATTTAAGTATACATCAAAATTAAATTTTACAAGTGTTAAACTAAATAATGAATAATAAACTTAGAATTCACATTTAGTTTATACAAAGAATAAGGTCTCGTATTTATCAACTACCCCATATTAGTATTAATATTATTCGTTTAACCACTGATATCTGGCTGATTGATTGGCTAATTTGAATTGAATTTTATAGAGGTCCAATATGAAAGTGACCATTATTTTAGTATTATTAATTAAGAATATGAAGGATTAAGGATAAATTTAGAAAAAAAATGTATTAGAGAAATCATTAATCAACCTTACAAGGAAACTTTGGCTATTAGAAATCCCAAAAGAAAAAGAAAAAAATTGTATGTCCCATTTAGTTCTCTTTTCATGTCTCAACTAGGGTGAGAAGAATTTGTCTCGACTCGAAAAAATCAAATTTTTCGATTCGGTTTGAGGTGAAAAAACTTGACTCAAAATTTCATAAACTCGACTAAAAAACTTTAAATAAAGTTTGAGTTCTAAAATAGAAATTCGAATAACTCAATTTTTTTTTTTTAGTAATTAGTGGATTATTTTTAAGTTTGAGTCGAGTCCCTCAATTTTTCTTGATATATATACCAATATGAAGAAATATATGTCATATATAAAAAAAATATATGAAGAAATGTATATAAATATATATATATGCATATCTTATATGATTAGAGAAAGTCGTTTAAACTAGAATCAAACTGTACGATAACATGATAATAGTTATAATTAAATTTGTATAGGAACTCGAAAACTTGACTCAAATAAAAAAATTTCAAATAAAGTTTTGATTTGTAAAATATGATGCGTCAACTCAAATAAATCGATTTTTTTTCAATTGCCATCATTTTCTGGTCATTTTACTTTGCATAAACAAACAAAGTAACTTTTTTTGGAAATAATGGTAAAATTGACATGAACAAAAGTAAAGTACATTAATAGTTACTAAACTGTGAAAAAGTCATTTTGATCACTCATCTTTCAAAAATTATAAAATGTTCACTAAATTTCTTAAATTATAACAACATGATCATTAAATTTATCACATTGTTATACAATAATCATTAAATTTTATTAAATTGTTATAAAAATATCATTAAATTAATCAAATTTTTATATTATTTTATAATATTCATTAATCATTTTATAATAGTTCAATAAATTAAATGACCATTTTAAAGTTTTGAAATATTAATGACCAAAATCATTATTTTTTTTCATAATTTAATGAGGATTGATGTACTTAAAAAAACTCGTTTTTCAAGGATGGAGAAAGTAGGGTTGAGAAAAACTCGACTTGACTAAAAATTAAAATTTTTTATTCGACTCATTGCAAAAAAAACTCGACTCGACTAAAAAAATTCAAATAAAGATTGAGTTGTAAAATAGAAATTCGAATAACTCAAAATTTTTAATAATTAGTAGTTTAATTTTAAAGTTTGAGTCAAATATATCACATATAAAGAAATATACTATATGTATTATATATATATATATATATACACTATGTGTATTGCATATGGGTCCTCTAGGTACATTTCTGTACTGCCTCTTCTCAATTCAAGCATGTCCAATGTCTAATGTCTCAAATCCATCAATGACCCTCAGAAGGGGGAAATTGGGCTTTTCTGCCCATTTCAAAAATTTAATCAGAGATGAAATCTTTAAATTTCAATATTAGTTTTTTTAGATTCAGCATAAATATAGATAAATGATTTTTAAGTACTTAAATTCGAGCCTTTTGTTTAAGTAGGAACAACCCCATCACTTAATCCAAACGTTTAATGATGATATATTTATTGTTTGATATTATTGATATGTATATCAACATTTTAATTATGAATATATTAGTTTTTTATTATAATTTAATTAGATTTAAGTATAAAGTTTTTTAATATATTGATGTGATTATATAATAGTATTTGTTCATATTTTTTTTGAATTTTTGACAACGCATATACAGAAGTTTGAACCCCGATCTTCTACGATGAACATCATTATCTTTTCTACCAAAATCATTCGTTAGGTTCAACTATAAAGTTGAATAAATGGAGTATAAGATAATGCGCATACACCTTGTAGACAAAGCGATTTAAACTCATGTCTCCTAAGATGAACATCATCCGTTTTTTTACTGAAACACTTGTTGGGTTCAATAAATTATACTATTTCAATGATTATATATGTGTATATTATAATAAACATTATCCAAACTATGGATATTGTACAGTGTACCATAATATAATATAATATAATATAATCTATCCCTATCAAGGGGTTACAACGGTAATATAGTAATTAAATATAATAATATTCAATTATTAAATTGATTAATTAATTAAGATACTATGGCCAAAAAATTATTAATTAAGATATACATTATTGCAAATAACTATGCTATGTAATTTGCATCATATGAAAAATTAAATTACAATAATAAATAAAACTATCATATAAACATTACAAAATATGTTAAGTTGATTATGAATAAAAGAGTAAAATAAATAAATTTAATGAAAAATATAAAATTATTAAATATTAAATGAAAAATAAATTTTAGTCAAACATGGAGCAATAGTTTAACCTTTTACAAGGGAGATTCGAATATCCAAATTCGTTTTTCGAATAAGTAATTCAGATATAGATGTTTAGAAGTTATCATCCCTAATCTTAATGACTCTATCATTCTCCAAATATTATAGAATATAGAGATCGGCAAGACCTAAACGGAGCGGCCGGATTTTTTAATGTGTTTTTATTTTAAAATATAATATAAAAACCTTAAAAAAATCAATTCCAATCCAATCTTCTTGATAATATAGATGGATAATTGAAAGGTCACACATGACGTGATTTAAATTATAATAAATTTAAATTCATACTTATGTATGCTATATTTACACATTGTGTAACTAGGGATGTTAATTGGATGGTGTGGGTGCGAAATGTGCTCTCCCCATACTTATTTTCATCAAGAAAGTTTATCTTCATCTTCGTCCTACGACCAGTTGCGAATGAAAAATCTAAAATCATGTATGCTCTGTGACCTGCAAGATTAAAACCATCCATATTCCACCACCCACGTTAGTCCTGAAACCTATCTAATCTCATCTTTACCCGCTACATGACTCACTTCAGATAATATATTTGTAAGCATTCATTAAATAAATATAAACCACCAAAGGGGGTTGGTCCAAGTGGTAAGCAGCTTGGTATCTCTTAAGCAATGTCTCGGGTTCGAGGCGTTGTGTATGCAAAAAATTCCCGTCGGGAGACTCACCCACCAAAGCTAGGTGTGCGACCCGGGTCGGTCTGGATTAGTCAGGGCGGAGCCCTGGAAACCAGAGGGCAACCAAAAAAATAAATATAAACCAAATTTATTACGAGAAAAGTATGAAACCAAATTCATTACGAAAAAAAGTATGAAATATCTTATGAAATATATAAATATCATTTGGATTTTTACCACATATATAACATTATTTCAACCCACCTTGGAAAGAAGGCTTAACAACAACAGTAAAGAAGAAATCAAGAAACTTAAATACTATATATATATATATGTATATATTAATTGAACTTTTCATAAATATCCCAAAACAATTCACCGTGAATTATCTTAAATTTGACTATAATCTAAATTAATATTTTTAAATATATATATATAACTTTTCATAAATATCCCTTGACAAGTCAATATGAATTACACTCTGATCCAAATTAATATTTTTAAAAATATTTATTTATTTAATCTTATCACTCTCAAAATCAATCATATTTTAAATAAATATTTATAATAACATGTGGGGATGATGCGATGTGGGTGGGGATTGGCGGGTACAAAGTGATATTCATGTCTGTCCACCACTCATGATGAATCTAATTTTTATCTCCATCTCTGTCCCACAGCCTACAAAATCTATATTCATCCATGCCCAATTAAATGTGAAGTGGTACAAATCCTCGCTAAACCCACCCACTAACATCCGTAAGTGCAGCTCAAACATGAGATCTCAAAATTGCCAAGGTCGAACATCGCCCTTAACCCAATGACTAATTAGGTATTATTATTTATAAGATTAAATCAAATGTATATTATAAACTCGTATACAAATTAAAAACATTTAAATAAAATATAAACAAATAGCTTAAATGTTATAAAACTAATATATATATATATATATAATATTTTCAAAAGGGAAATTTTGATAAATTTTCAAGATAGGTTGTTGTAGGTTTGATCTAAACCTAACCCATATCAAACTCAATTATTTTACTTGAAACACCCTCCTATTTTGAACTTGATTGTCATAAATAATTAAAAAAACGACCCTACAAGATTCAATCCGAATCCGACAAGTTTAGATTATTTTTTTGGTAAAAAAGGTATAATTATGTGGAAGAATTATACACTGAGAATGCTACCGTATACCTCATCAAAAAATCTCCCTAATCCTAAATAGAGGAAAAAAAGAGCATACGATAGCATTAAAGAATCCAAAACAACATAAAATAACCAAAACAACCACTAAAATCAAACCAAAACTAAACAAGCTTAATCAATATCATTCACCATCCCATCGGCCATGAGCAACTCCTTCAACTTGTCCGTAGGGTGCTCAAGGATATGCACGTTAAAGTCCGAGGAACAATCATAGTGACATAGACGATCCGCCACTCGATTACTCTCTAGCCGAACATGCTTAAAACATACCCATTCCAATTGTCTTGCCAAATCCCAAATGTATACCAAGATTGGCGTAAATCCATGACGACCCGTATCCATCGATAGAAGCCTAGCCACCCCAATACAATCCGTCTCAAATACAACCTTACGAACACTATTCTCAAACACGAATACTTAAAACTCTAATAAAACTCTAATGATTTCGATTTTCAATATCACCTTAGTTTTTATTCTCGTATTTAAATATGTATCAAACACGAATACTTAAAAGAAAATCCTCAAAAAAAATTGTGATGTAGGATTTTCATTGTATAATCCAAACCCAATCAATCTGTTTCTCCAAAGGTGGATAATATGTGGTGGTTGATGCATGGTCTTCAACCCAATCCATTATTATGTTTTTTTTTTTCATTCACGAAAACTTCCAAATATTTCACTATAATTTCCATAATCGAAGTGGAAATTTAATGTTCTCCCACTCTCTCTAAGAAAAAGAAATATCTATGCCTAAGTCAAGCTTGCGTGGACTCAATTCTCACATCGCGAACCCATCACCGTTGATAAGTGAGCAGCAGCAACCATAGTTGTTGAAACTTGGAACCACCATGAATCGAACAAAAATCAATTGTCCCTTTTTCGTGCAGTTTTCTATGCCCCAACATTAAAAAAATTAAATTTTAAATTTTAACGCTAAATCTTAAAAATTATATCATACCCCCAATTTCCTAAACCATAATCATAAACCTTAATCCTTAAACTTTAATCCTAAATTCTAAACCTAACTTTTTGCTGTAGGAAGATAATTTCTATTCCCTTGAACCAACCATACTACGCCTAATCCATATTTGGTTTAACCATTGCTTCTTTTCTTTTTTTGCCTTTGAAAAGCCCCACAATACATCCATGTTGGGTGGACTTCCCATTCAATTGCATAATGGTAAGTGTAATGCATACCACTAAATTATTTTTGTCAATTCAATCCCTAGAAAAACAGTGGGTGCTACTATTGTTTTTCCCACTCAACTTCATATAATAAAGGGTTAACATTTACCATTTCAGTCCAAGTGATAAGCAATTTAGTATCACTTTGTAACACCTTGACACGGATGTCACATTTGGGCCTAAAGCCCAAACCAAAATCATAAAATTTCTCAACTTGGTTTAGCCCAAATAAAATAATTACAAAAATATTTAAAGCCCACAAATCAAAATAAATATAAAAATGATTAAAACGTTACAAAGGAGCTCCAATAAAATAAAACATTTAAACATTTAACTTGATTAATACAAATTCAAAATAAGGATTACAGACTCATACACGTAAGGTTCTATGAATACACAACCCACTAAATACAAGTATCATACTTTGACAATGTCGTTTGCTGGAATCCTATACAGATAGAGCTTCTCTATCCCGCGATCAACCTACGCACAGAAACAACAATTCCGAGCGTGAGCATACAAAGCTCAGTGGTACACATCTACTCTACTATACTTTATGTTAATCATAAATGCAAACATGCAAGCTAGTACGAGCAATAAGAAGAGATAAATAAACATGTGGCGCTACAGCTAGCCACCTAAACACATGCACTCAACATAGAAAAACATCATACATAGCCCACGAGGCCCAATCATACTCGGGATCTCGCCAGATCACCCAAGTGAAAGCACACAAGGTCATAACCATAAAATTTGGAGTGACGTCCGCATCCACAAAGCATCGGGATCATACGCTCCGAGTAAGGCCCGCTTCCACAGAGCATCGAAATCCTACACTCCGAGTGAGGCCCACATCCACAAAGCATCGTGATCCTACACTCGTGGGGATGAGGCTCGCGTCCATAAAGCATCGAGATCCTCTATTCGGAAGTCTTTAAAGTGTTGCAACACCTAAATCTAGGTATATGAATCCCACCAAACAAAGACCCGTAACCAATCAAGTGCCTAGACATGGCACAACCACATATGATCCACCAAGGATCCATACAAGTGTCCTACCTGGCACACAACATCATACGACCTACCACAGGTCCCTATTGTCCTATTACAACCAATCAAGTATTACCGAATTGTTACATTTTATGGAGGAGTATACAATTCATTCCCATCAATTATTTTCATCAATCCATATTATCCTATTGATTATGGTAATAATAGCTTCGTTAAGCATATTCATCAATTTCCATCTCAAACTGGCCTTTAAACCAATTAGTGTTGATTTTCGGTTTCAAAATCAATTTATCGAGTATTTACCGATATCAGTCCGTTATTATAACCCTCATCTTCAACTAATAGCATAAGCCATTAAGCCTGTCGGCATCAATATTAATTACGGGGCCCTATACTACCCCTAAAGCTTATGAAAGTCATTATAGTTTGTTGCTAGCACATTTAAATTATTTAATATTAATTATTGATTTTTAATCATTTAATCTAAAATTTATCAGTATTGTCTCTTACCAATATTAAATCAAAAATAATATATTCATCTAATACACGAGGCATCATCATGTATCAATCAGTCAACCAATCATACAATTAGATAATCATACGGATATTCAAACAATCCTACACGGTCTCTAAAGCTCATAACAGACTCGAACATTCTCAAGCTCATCAAGCATCTCAAAAATTACCAATCCTTGAACTATCAGTATCAACGCATGCTTATTACTCATCTCATAATTTGCAATCACTAACATGCAAGGTAATTACACTTATGATGCTCATGAAGCATTTCAGAGTTTGAAGTGTACTAACCTTAAGCCGATATCACTAAAATCCTCATCTGAGCTTCTTAAACAATCCACATGATCTTATATCCAAACCCGAACAACCCTCTTATATCAACAATTACGAAAATACATTAATTTTATGTATCTCCTATACTACTCACAAGGTCAAACACGTAAAAATAGCTTATCGGGTTCAAATTTGGCAAAATAGACAGCACCAATGGATTCGAAACATCAAGAAACCCCCAGGTATGGTCCCCTGAAAAAACTCAGCGCCGGTCAACAGCCTGGTCAACCCTTGGTGATCCGGTGTGGCGTAGGCGCACAACAAGCTAGGTGCACCCTAGGTACCTAATCCTGTGCGGGTGAGTGCATGGGAAAGATAGTGCACTCGTATAATGCGATCCAGTACAGACTAGTGTACCGTATCCTTAGTGCACTCGCGGGGTTTTATCCCGTGCGGGCGAGCTCATATGCACCCGGGTAAGCCCGCTTCAATGTGGCGCGGTGCACTGCAACATGGTGCACCCACCTAGCCAGGTGCACGTCCAGTCAAAGCGGTGGCGCGTGGCGGCGCGTGGGTGGCACTCCGATGACCGGACGACAGCGGCGAGCTCCAGTCTGACATTTTGGCACCTCCTGAGCTCGCTTGTGGCGACGGTTTCAAGTTTTGAGCACTGTAAGCTTGCTTTTTGACGACTCCTAATCTTCTCAAGCACCACCATAACGAGTGATGGCGACGATGGCAACGTAGAGACCACCGGCAAGTGCGTCTTGGTGAGCTCTCCCCGGCGACGACCATAATAAAGCGAATGGCGATGCGGATCACTCTCAAATCGAACCAAAACCCTATTTTCTTACAAAACCCATTTTCTTTCTCTCTCATACCAAAATATCTTTTCATTCCCCTCATTTTCCTCTATTTTTCTCTCTCCCTATCACACCAGCCCCTTTTATTTTAAACTATTCTCTTTATCTTTTCTTTTATTTTTTTAATTACTCCCTACATAATATCTTTTTAATTATCACAAAACCCAAATCCAATTATCCTTTTCTTGGGCTTTTCAACATAAGGCTCAATAAATTGGGCTCGAGGCATAAATTTTATAAAGCCCAAGATTTGGGTCGTTACAACTCTCCCCTTCTTAAAAGAAATTTCGTCCTTGAAATTTGTACTAGCAAAACAAGAAAAATACAAAAACTTCTTAACTCTTCAAGGTCTTCAAATATAACTCGTTGCACCACTCTGATCTCAACACTTATCAGAAATAACATTATCCTCGAATGTTACAATCATAGTCTCAACTAATTCTTCTCTGAAAAGAATTTCATCATCGCTTGGTACATCACAGACGGTAAGCGAAATCCAACGATACCCTGATAAAATTGTCATACGAATTTGTCAACAAAGAAACTTAACTTACGTTATAGAACTCAAAAGATTGCTGCACACAAAAATCCTTTCACAACAACGTATAATCTAAAAAAAGAACAAGATGTTAAACAGCAGCTGCAGCCAAAACGAACAATTATTCTTGTGTTGACTCCTTGAAGGAGTCTCTACCTCTGACGACCTCGCAATTTAAAACATTGCTTGTTCGATGCAAGACTTCAGGAGAAACGACAGCGTCTTCACTCGCCTCAAAAGTTTACTTAAACTTTACACGATAACTCTTATCGATAAATAAAGCTTATCTCACTAGCTCGGTTCATGCAAGAATATTACACTCTCAACATAACGTGTCCAGAACCACGTCATCTGTATCATCAGATCTGTCATCTCATAGAAACCCCACCAAGGAATAAGGTTCTATCACAAACCTCGAATTTCGCGCTAAAAGATAACATGTATACACCGTAGTGTCGTGCAAACCTACCCCAAAACAATCTAAGCAGATTTTCAAATTTAGACCTTACTCTTGCCAAAAATATCAAACGGTGTCTGCCAAGGATTGTATCATTACTCAAGGAAATCCCACCAAAACTGCGCACTCATAATCATTTACAAGTTCTACAGTCATCTATTTAATTTTCACTGAAGAACATCGAAGCATCACAACTCTGAGAAATTTAGTGTTTGTCTCCCAACCGACGGCAAGTCGAACACTCATCACAATCTCAGCATACGACTCCATATTGTTTCCAGAATAAGTGACGAAAGCTTGGTACCAACTTTCGCTCTTAAAATTTGCTGTATACTGACCACTGTACTATAAAATGAGAATCTTTTACCTTGATATATCCTTTTCTCTAAGGCACTCACAACAAGATCTCGAAGTCTATCAGAACCCACTAAAACCAAATCCAATCACAACACTGTGTCCCCTTAATCAAAATCAGAAGCTAATTCTCATGACTTCCAAAACGAATCAATTTTTTAACTCGAAGCTTAACTGGCAAACATACGGGTACCAGTACTACAGTATTGGTACTATATAGAGCTAGTATCGATGCTCCCTTACACGACCATCACTTGTGATCTTTGATCGACCCACATCGTTAGCATGATACTCTAACCCGAACTAACTTCGTAAATTCTATCTCTTGTCAAGATTCCTTACCTGGGCATCGATCGATCACGCGATTAACAACTCTTAATTACTTTGACTCGCGTCATTGTTCAGATCTTAAACTCTTTAAAGATCGAGCACCCAAAGTTTTACACTGTTGAGGCAAATACAATATTCCCACTTTAACACAAAAATACAGCCCTGACGATATGACAAAACATCTTCGACGATCTTAAAATCCTATTAAACTTTAATCGGGTCAACACCACTATCATAGCGTAGCAGTCCCACGCAGCTTGGATCTCCACTAATGTTCCTCGGTTGCCTCAAGGAAACTGTGATACAAAACTAAAGCATTTAAGAAGCCTTTAACCCTTGATTCCTTACTGATTACACAGTAACCAACCTCTCTCTTACGCTCAAGGTCCTTAAGGCAATTATCTTGTCAATGTTCATATTTTTCTATTCATTGTACATTCACACGTATCACGTAGAGCATCAACTTACTTTCAGGAGACAACCTGGTGGCCCCTACCTTATTATTGCTGAAAACCTCAAACGTCAATACATGCATCCAATGTTACCACGAAACGCCCAAAAGAGGGGAATCCTCATTCAAAAATTCATTTCAAAACTCTAAGCCTTTAACACTTTAACCACAACCATCTTATTCTCGAACAAATCTCGAAAAAATACACAGATATTTCACAAATAATTAAACTAGTCATCCATATTAGGAGACATGTAACGATCTTCTACTGTTACACGAAAACTATCTACGATTTAAGCATCACTTCAACAAACCAACTTCTTACTAACGAACAAACTAGCTTCTCCCTTGGGCGAAACACTTAGACAAAAGAAACCTCCTTCAAGTTGCACCTTCGCAACTGAACCTCTAATTTTCTCAGTTGAGTCGGTATCCTCCGACAAAGACGATATGCACTGACGTCCTACTCGGTCTTACCTTAATATCCACCCACGTTCACGACAAAAAAGAAGTCCTAACGACTCTTTCAAAAGGCATAAACAAACACTCTAACAATCTAAAGCCTCACAAGTGTCTAACTGCACACATTAGCATTCGTAGAACGGTTAAACATGTCTCACAACCCCGTGTGTCATTCTCAAAACAACAACTACGACGATCACGGTAGAAGGTCAACGATCTAAACATTCTCATTACCAAAGATTGGGTCCCTCGAGGTCTCAAAGCCTCAAGCACAACTCTTGACATTACTGGCTTGCATCACGTTTGATTAACCAAAACAATTCTACAATACCACAACTCGCAAGAAGGTAGCTCTCTTTCGAACATGTAGAACATCCAACTTGGCCACACTCTGACGAACTAATGGATCCCAAAACCACTATCTCTGAGAAACGCATTCTCAAAGGGCGACGACACCTCCCAACTATCGACGAACTCCCTTTTAAACAAACGAAATGGTCTACCACTCAATATGCATCCACTGATCGATTCAGGAACAGATCATCCATACTCGTGACACAACCATTATTTATGCATATAATGATGAATATTCCTTGCCACAAACACTCATAATGCATCTGAATGCTCCAAAACAGTTACACCATGCGATAAAAACATCATTTAGGTGGTGGAAAGAGAACACGTCTTCAACTCTGACATCATTTAACTAACCCATGTGTCAACAATCCGAGGTAACTTTACCCTCAAAATCGCTCCCATGTGCGGTTTAACACTTATCTCGACCCTCTCGGCCACAAACATAACCATCTTAACATCTCAATATTTGTCGCACCATCAAAATTTCAACCTTAAAGAGTACAGACTTAATTTAAGGGCTTGTATTCACTGCACACCACACCATAACACCTATACCACCTTTTTTAGAAATGGCTAAACCTAAGCTCTGATACCACTAAAAGTAACACCCTCTATCCGGATATCACATTTGGGCCTACAGCCCAAACCAAAATCATAAAATTTCTCAACTTGGTTTAGCACAAATAAAATAATTACCAAAATATTTAAAGCCCCCAAATCAAAATAAATATAAAAATGATTAAAACGTTACAAAGAAGCTCCAATAAAATAAAACATTTAAACATTTAACTTGATTAATACAAATTCAAAATAAGGATTACAGACTCATACACGTAAGGTTCTATGAATACACAGCCCACTAAATACAAGTATCATACTTTGATAACGCCGCTTGGTAGAATCTCAAACAGATAGAGCTCCTCGATCCCACGATCAACCTCGTACAAAAATAACAAATTTTGAGCGCTGAGCTTACAAAGCTCAGTGGTACACATCTACTCTACTATACTTTATGCTAATCATAAACATAAGCATGTAAGCTAGTACGAGCAATAAGAATAGATAAATAAACATGTGGCGCTATTGCTAGCCAACTAAACACATGCTATCAACATAGCAAAATATCATACATGACCCACGAGGCCCAATCATACTCGGGATCTCACCAGATCACCCGAGTGAAAGCACACAAGGTCATAACCATAAAATCTGGAGTGACTCCCACGTCCACAAAGCATCGGGATCGTACGCTCCGAGTGAGGCTTGCCTCCACAAAGCATCAGGATCCTACACTCCGAGTGAGGCCCTCGTCCACAAAATATCAGGATTCTACACTCATGGGGATGAGGCGCGCATCCACAAAGCATCGTGATCCTTTATCCATACTCAGAATCTCCTATAAAGTATCTTCGAAAGAGGCTCGCATCCACAAAGCATCGAGATTCTCTATTCGAAAGTCTTTAAAGTGTTGCTACACCTAACTCTAGGTATCCAGATCCCACCAAACAAAGACCCATAACCAATCAAGTGCCCACACATGGCACAACCACATATGATCCACCAAGGATCGATACAAGTGTCTTACCTGGCACACAACATCATACGACCCACCACGGGTCCCTATTGTTGCTATTACAACCAATCAAGCATTACCGAGTTGTTACATTTTATATATGAGTATACAATTCATTCCCATCAATCCACATTATCCCATTGATTATGGTAATAATCGTTTTGTTAAGCATATTCGTCAATTTCTATATTGAACTGGCCTTTAAACTAATTAGTGTTGATTTTCGATTTCATAAGCAATTTATCAAGTATTTGCCGGCAATAGTCCTTTATTATAACCCCCGTCTTCAATTAACAACATAAGTCATTAAGCCTGTCGGCATCAATATTAATTACGGGGCCCTATACTACCCCTAAAGCTTATGAAATCATTATGGTTTGTTGCTAGCACATTTAAATAATTTAATATTAACTACCACTTTTTAATTATTCAATCAAATATTTATTAGTATTGTCTCTTACCAATATTAAATCGAACATAATAATTTATTCAGCTAATAAACGAGGCATCATCATGTATCAATCAGTCAACCAATCATACAATCAGATAATCATACGAATATTCAAACAATCCTACACGGTCTTTAAAGCTCATAACAGACTCGAACATTCTTAAGCTCATCAAGCATCTCAATAATTACCAAGCCTCGAACTATCAGTGTCAACACATGCTTATTACTCATCTCCTAATTTGCAACCACTAACATACAAGGCAATTACACTTATGATGCTCATGAAGCATTTCAGAGTTCGAGGTGTACTAACCTTAAGCCAATATCACTAAAATCCCCATACGAGCTTCTCAAACAATCCACATGATCTGATGTCCAAACCCGAACAACCATTGTATATCAAAAATTACGAAAATACATTAATTTCATGTATCTCATATACTACTCACAAGGTCAAACGCATAAAAATAGCTTACCGGGTTTAAATTTGGCAAAACAGACTGTGCCAATGGATTCGAAACGTCGAGAAATCCCCGAGTAAGGTCTCTCAAAAAAGTCAACGGCCTAGTCAACCCTTGGTGATCCGGTGTGGCATAGGCGCACAACAAGCTGGGTGAACCCTAGGTACCTGATCCTGTGTGGGCGAGTGCATGGGGAAGATGGTGCACCCGCATAATGTGATCCAATGCAAACGAGTGCACCGTATCCTTGGTGCACCCGCGAGGCGTTATCCCGTACGAGCGAGCTCACGTGCGCCCGGGTGAGCCCGCTTCAGTATGGCGCGGTGCACCACAGCATGGTGCACTCGCCTGGCCAGGCACACACCCACCCGTAGCGATGGCGGCGCGTGAGTGGCCCTCCGATGATCGGACGGCAGCATCGAGCTCCCGTCCAACGTTTTGGCACCTCTTGAGCTCGTTGGTGGCGACGGTTTCCAATTTTGAGCACTGGAAGCTTGCTTTTCGACGACTCCTAATCTTCTCGAGCACCACCACAGGTCCACAACGAGTGACGGCGGTGACTGCAGCGTAGAGACCACCGGTATGTACGTCTCCGCGAGCTCTCCCCGGTGGCAGTGACGGTGAATCAAAAGACGACAGATCACTCTCAAATCGAGCCAAAACCCTATTTTCTTACAAAACCTCTTTTCTTTCTGTCTCCCTATCATATCAACCCTTTTATTTTAAACTCTTCCCTTTTTTCTTTTTTTTTCTCTTTTTTTTAAGTTTTGCCCATATAATATCCTTTTAATTATCAGAAAGCCCAAATCCAATTATCCTTGTCTTGGGCTTTCCAACATAAGGCCCAATAAATTGTGCTCGAGGCTCAAATTTTGCAAAACCCAAAATTCGAGTCGTTACACGCTTAAATAAATCTCAAGTTCGAGACTTGGTGTATATAAAAAATCTTTATTGAGAATCTTACCCACTAAAATTAGGTGTGCAATGTAAATTGTTCCAGATTAGTCAAGAAAAACTCTAAGAACCGCATGAACAACAACAGAAAAGATCAACATTTAACATTTCAACGAAAGACCTATACAATATTGATATTTTGATAACTCAATCAAAACGTTAAGAATAGTTTAACCCGTAATAAACCCAGAAAGCCAAAAATGTCGCATCTTAACCAACTTCTTACAGTGACATATCAACAAAACATGTTGTGCGTTACAGAAGGTACGAATTATCACCGGTTCATTAAGTTAAAGCTGACAAATTTGTGACACATAAACATGATATAGGGTTGATGAATTAACGATCCGCGAGAAAAACAAAACCGGGATTTTGTTTCTGGCGTACAAAGTACAATACAGAAGCAGGATCTCAATCATGGCTGACATCGATTTCTCCGTATGCTGCCTATCCTGCACGAAGATGGGTAAAAACAATCAAATTATTTATACAGAGGGGTAATGCAATCGATGCCCTGAAAAGAAAAATACAAAAAAGGGTTAATCCATGGAAAGCAAAGTACAGAGTATTGTATTGTACAATTATTTATACACAAAAAGGGGAAACAAATGAAAGAGAAATAGTGAGAGAGAGGAGGGGGAGCAGAAAGACCAGTGCTTACTCAAACTACGAAGAGTCAGAAAGACCCCATTTTTTTAATATTTGGGAATTGGGATAATAAATAAACCAAATTAAATAAAAAATAGTGGGACTAGGGTTTTACAGGGACGAAACGGAAGTCTCTAGAGAGAAAGAGTAGGTAGGTTTCTCTATGTTAATATATATAATATATCATATATGTATAAACAAAAGTCATTTGTATAGCAACAAAGTGAAGAGAGGAACGGGAAGAAAAGAGAGAGATTCATATGGTATGAGTATGATGAGGAGGCAACGGTGTTATTTGGATATAAGCATTGGAGAAGAGCTGGAAGGAAGGATAATAGTGGAACTGTTCAATGATGTAGTGCCCAAAACTGCTGAGAATTTCAGGGCTCTTTGCACTGGTGAGAAGGGCATTGGTCCCAACACTGGTGTCCCTCTTCATTACAAGGTCCTTTCTTTCTTTCTTTCTTTCTTTCTTTCTTTCTTTCTTTCTTTCAGGTTTGCTTTCTGGGTTTTTGTTGGTTTTGCTTATGGAGTTATTCAAAGTTGTGGGGTTTTTTCCTTTTTATATTTTGCTTCCTTTTGTATTCCTGGAATGAGAGATTGATTTTCCTTTTCTCTTTGAATCAGTTGTTTTTTGGTAGGAACTAGGAACAGCCTGAACTTTCAATCTCCTAGATTCTTATGTTGTCTGTGATGGTTTCTTCATTCTATGCTCTAAACTTTTAATCTTTTTTTGATTAAGTACAGAGGTATTATATTCCCAAGCAAACGTTTGAATTCGAACCCAAGGTGGGACAACGCTAGTATCATTACCACTCGATTAATTAGTGAATCTCTCTAAACTTTTGATCTTTGATCCTTCTCAAAACCAAAAGAAATAGAAGAATTCATTTAACATTCCTTGACATAATTTTTGGCAACCAGCATGTCATTTAAGGATTCAATTGTTCTTTTTTTTTTTTGCTTTAGTAATGTCATGTTAAGTGTTAACTACTTTAAACGCATGTCAAAGATTCTAAATGTCATCGATTATTTGTGATGCTACAAATGTTAACTACTTTAAATGGCATGTTAACTACTTCTCAGGCTGGAATGACTAACCTGTCATTCTTTGCCTTAAGAAATATTGTAAAAGCTTGTACTTGTGTTTTTTTTTTCATAATTGGGTATGCCAACGCAAGTAGCATATTGATAAATGATTATACATGGCTTTGGATGGGAATTTCATTTTTGTTGGATTTGAATGCCTTTTTTATTTCAGGGAGTTCATTTTCACCGTGTTATCAAAGGACTTATGGTACAAGGTGGAGATATATCTGCCGGAGATGGTACCGGAGGAGAGTCCATTTACGGTTTGAAATTCGAAGATGAGAATTTCGAAATGAAACATGAAAGGAAAGGAATGTTATCTATGGAAAATGCTGGTCCTAACACAAACGGATCTCAATTCTTCATCACCACAACCCGCACTTCTCAGTTAGATGGTAAACATGTTGTATTTGGCAAGGTTGTCAAAGGAATGGGCGTTGTTCGCTCAATTGAACACGTAACAACCGGTGAAGCTGATTGTCCCACCGTTGATGTTATGATTGCTGATTGTGGAGAAATCCCAGAGGGGGCGGATGATGGGATATCTAATTTTTTTAATGATGGTGATGTGTATGCCGATTGGCCAGCCGACCTGGATGAGAGCTCTGATGAGCTCTCCTGGTGGATGACTGCTGCGGATTCAATTAAGGCTTTTGGAAATGAACATTATAAGGTAATGGGATTATGCATGTTTATTAATAGTGACCGCCTGACCGGCTAATTGCTACATGCGGTTGCTTATTCTTTCTATCCCATGTTTCCCATTTTCACCTTTGAGGTCTCATTTGTGCTAATGGATTTCCTTAATAGAAACAAGACTACAAGATGGCACTCAAAAAGTACAGGAAGGCTCTACGCTACTTAGATATCTGCTGGGAGAAAGAAGGGATCGACGAAGGTGAATTTTTTGGCTGTACGTTGTATCATCTTTCTCTTTTAAGTTATGAATAAAGTAGTCTGATTCTTAATGGACCATGATTGGTCTGCATGTAATACGCTGTTGCCTTACAGAGAAGAGTTTAAGTTTGAGAAAGACAAAATCTCAGATATTCACAAATAGCTCTGTAAGCTTCATTCTTCACTCTTTGGCTAATTTCGAGCAACCTAGGCAGTACTGATTTTCTGAGTTATGTGGCTTTAGGCATGTAAACTGAAACTAGGAGACCTGAAAGGAGCACTGTTGGACACAGAGTTTGCTATGCGTGATGGAGAAAACAATGTGAAAGCATTGTTTCGCCAAGGCCAGGTTAGTATCTCTCCTTGGTAGTTATTCTGATCTCTTGGATGCTGGTTTCTTTGGCTTGTACTTGGTCCGAGTTAGTCGTTTGTTAAGGAAAATAAATTGTCGAGATTCATACCGATGACCTTCCTTAGAAGCTGCCTTCACAGATTGCCTTTTGGTTATATTCTTTTGCACTTGCTGTTCATTCAAGCACATTATGATCTTAATGATTTCGATACACATCTGCAGGCAAATATGGCACTTAATGATGTCGATGCTGCTGTTGAAAGCTTCAAGAAAGCTTTGCAATTGGAGCCAAATGATGGTTGGTGCTGAACTTAGACTTTGGCATGGCTACAATGAACTTAATATAGACTTTTTGGTAACTTTTGCATATTGTGTTTCAGGTGGTATAAAGAAAGAGCTTGCTGCTGCTATGAAAAAGGTTAGCAGATAGCATTTAAATTTGAAATACACGTATCTCGTCGGATTATGTGTTTGCTAACAGAAGTGTTTATGCAATAAAACTTGGTGAGCAGATCAATGATCGGCGCAACGAGGAGAGAAGGCGGTACCGGAAGATGTTCCAACCGCACTCAACTGGTATGTTGTGATGTTGTTGGTTTCTCGGCGTGCTTTTATTATTTTCACTGCTCGAAATGGATACATGATGTTATCTGGGAATGTGCAATGCAGATGCCGGAAATTTCGATGGTTAAGAGCATCGGTTGTCTTTTCACTGTCGCAATCTCTTTACCATTCGACAAAATACTAGGTATGCATTGTTCAGCTAACGGAAATTGGAGACGAATAATGAAGCCGTAGATCTATCTTAGGTGTCATGTTGATTTAACTAATCTCCCTCGGGTTTTTAAATGGAAGCAGCTGAAGAATTTCAGCAGAATTCACACTGTACCAAAATCTGTGGCTTGAACCAATTCTTGTAATAAGAGTTTTCATACAAATTAAGTAGAGGACTCGAGGAAATTTAAACCCAGAGAGAAAGACTTGTGGTACGCTCGAATTGATCTCCCGAAATTGTTAAGAGGGTTGAATTTCGCTCTTTGATGAATTGGCAAAAATCGATAAAAGTAGTAGGCAATTTGCACAAAGATTTTAGAGTGGTTCGACTACTCAACCGAATCTACGTCCACTACTTTAGCACACCACTAAAGATTTTTCAATTTATTATTGAATTTTCCCTTTTTCTTAGGATCAAAAAGCAACCGTTATAACCCTATCTTTTAAATGGCTAATATAGAACTACTTTAATTTTTACTTAGATTAAATTAGAATCTCTCCCTTTTACAAGATAAAAAGATGTAAAGAAAAAAAAACCTCACAAGGCGAGTGCTTACAAGAATTAGGCTTACAAGAGTATAAAAGATAAAAATAAATAAAATACTATTTTAAACACTATTTACAAGAAAAATAATAAAACTGGATTTGGAAGCTAATTTCTCTTGAACATGATATTTTGATGTGTTCTCTAACCATCTTCAATTGTCCCAAAACTTGTATTTATGTTTGGAATGATCTGCTAGTCGTTTATGGCTGTTGGAGGCAGTTCTGAACAGTGGGTATCGGTACGTGTAACTTCTGTATCGGTACTTGTACTTAAATCAAAATTAGCCATTGTAAACTGTTAGACGAGTACTGATACGTGATACTTTGTATCGGTACGTGATCTTACATTTTGCCTTTCGTATCGGTACGGGCTAACCCATATCGGTACGTATTTTGGTCTCTGAAAAATTCAGGCTAGGAAAAACAAAGGACGTCTCGGTACGGGTTTAACTGTACCGATACGGGCATGCTGTTTTTTACATTTTAAATGTTTAAAACATATTTGAACAAGTTAAAAACACTTAAAAATAATTTTCATTTGTTATCTCGAAATAATATCTCAACAATCTTTCCCTTTTTGATATAATAAAATATTTGAAAAATTATTTTTGAGATTGCTCCCCTTAAGAAAATAATTTTTAAAAAAGAGAATACTTTTGAAAAATATTTAAAGGCTCTTTTTTTTTTCTTTTTGAAATTGAATTTTTTAAACTTATCTCTCCCTTTTTTGTTATGTCAAATAATTCAAACCAAGTTTGAAATCTCATCAAGTTCAAAATAATGGAGAAAATATATTTTTCTTTTAAAATCAAAGCTCCCCTTGATCAAAGCATTCTATTTTAATAAATTTAGCACAAATGTTTGACACTTAAAAGAATTGAATTTTAATATTAAATTAAATTAAGAGCATATGAAATTCAATTTATCAAAGGCTTTAAAAACTTTATGCAAAAATTGATTGACACAATTTAAGAACAAATATGCATAAAGTACTCAAATAATGTTATGCTATTTAGACATTGAAATAAAACATATAAATGCATGAACATTAATCAATAAAAAAATAGATAACTAAAAAAAATTAAAAGCATTAAGCTTAGAGGTGACTCATTTTTTCGCTTGTGTGACTAGAGCATTTTCATGTCTTTGTAAATTTTTTTCCATTGCTTCAACACACCTACAAGAGACATTTATTTAGATTTTGGTATCCAAATTACTTTGGATCCATTTACATTAATTTCAATGTCTTTAGTTCTCTTAGGAACCCATACATGTCTAATCTTATAAGTTTTTCTTTTCTTTATAGGACAAATATGTAAAGAATGACCATGATAATGGCAATGTAAGGATTTTGTCATTATGTGACAAGATGGACTAGTAAAAACAATTTCTTTTTCTTTTGTTAAGGTTTCAAGCTTAACTTTTAAATCAAGATTTTGTTTTTCTAAAACTCCATTGCTTGTTTTTGAAAACTCTAAATCATTTTTCAAAATTTTATTTTGGTTTTTAAAATCTAACTCTGTTTTCAAAAGAAAATCGTTTTCAAATTTAAATTTAAAAATTATTATCTTAAATTTGGAATTCATGGTCTCAAATTCCAAAAAATAATTCATCGAATGCATATTGTAACTCATCAAATGAATATGAATTTAGATCACTAGAGTTAAAAGATATCTTGGGCTCGCTGAGAGCCAAAACACCATCCACCTTAGGGATTGAGAGGAGGTTTGCGCAAGATGAAGCATCATTCTTCTTCTCTCTCTTCTTGTTGCCATAGAGTTTCTCAAGCTTCTCTCATATTTTTTGGCATTTTTGCACGTGGAGACTTTCTTGGAAACATCTTTATTGAGGCCACAAAGAAGAGTGTGCATGGCCTTGCCGTTTAACTTTGCCTTCGTGTCATTTGCGCTCCTTTGTTTCTGTTGAGATATTTATTTTGATATAACAAAGTGAAAAATATTTTTGGACTTGAACAAATATTGCAAAAATAATTTAAAGTCCATTTAATTTGAAAAATATTTTTAGAAACTTTTAAAAGTGTTTTTGACTCAAACATATATTTTCAAGTAATTTAAAAGTCCCCAACGGCTAGTTTTTCATTTCACACTATAAATACAAGCCAAAGGCACTTGAAGAAGAAGTAGAGAGAACATATCCAAGAAACATGATCAAGAGAATTTGAGTCCAAAGCAAATTTCTTCATTTCTCTTGTACATATTCTAGAGAATGCTTTTCTTGTATATCTTTTGTACTCTTTCTAGCGAGCTTAATTTTCTGTAAACACCCACCTTTGTGAGGTAATTTGTTTATTTCCTATCCCTTGTAAAAGGAGAGGTTCTAGTTTAGCCTTAGTGAAAAACTATAGTGGTTCTATCTTAGCCGTTAAAAGATAGGGTTGTAAAGGTTTCCTCCTAAGCCTTGAAAAGGGAAAGAATTCATAGTGAAATGGGAAATCCTTAGTGGTGTGCTAAAGTAGTGGATGTAGACTCGGTTGGGTAGTCGAACCACTCTAAAATCAGCGTGCAAATTGTCTACCATTTTATCAGTTTTAGCCAATTCAACAAAGAATAAAAAACAACCCTCTTGACGGTAATCAGAGATCGATACGAGCGTGCTACAAGTCCTTTCAATTGGTATCAGAGCCTCGTCTCCATCAAAGGAATAACATTCATGAGTAAAGATCTATTTGCTCGAAGTCCACCGTTCAAGAAAATGACAAGATTTGAAGAAGGTCGCTCTATCTCGTGTCCTCCGCTCTTCGAATGAGAAGCATACTTCCAATGGAGCAATGTCATGAAGTATTTCATCAAATCTCTTGATTTTGAGGTTTGGGATATCATTGAAGATGGTTACTTGGAAGCTCCTAAGAAGAAGAAGAAGCAAAGAAGTACAAATGACACAAAGGCAAAGATAATCACCAAGGCCATGCACACTCTTCTTTTTGGCCTCAATGAAGACGTTTCCAAGAAAGTCTCCACATGCAAAAGCGCCAAAGAAATATGAGAGAAGCTTGAGAAACTCTATGGCAACAAGAAGGGAGAGAAGAAGGATGATGCTTCATCCTGTGCAAACCTCCTCTCTTCATCAAAGATGGATGAAGTTTTGGCTCTCGATGAGCCCAAGGTATCTTCTAACTCTAATGATTCAAATTCTTATTCATTTGATGAGTTACAAGATGTTTTCGATGAATTATTTTTGGAATTTGAGACCATGAATTCCAAATTTAAGAAAATGATTTCTAAACTTGAATTTGAAAATGAGTTTTTTAAAACAAAGTTAGAGTTTAAAAACCAAAATGAAATTTTGAAAAATGATTTAGAATTTTCAAAAACAAGCAATGAGGTTTTGGAAAAAGAAAATCTTGATTTGAAAGTTAAGCTTGAAAACTTAACAAAAGAAATTATTTTTAATAATTCATCCTGTCACATAATGGCGAAATGCTCACATTGCCATTATCATGGTCATTCTTTACATACTTGTCATATAAAGAAAAGAAAAACTTATAGGATTAGACAAGTATGGGTTCCTAAGGGAACTAGGGACATTGAAATTAATGTAAATGGATCCAAAGTAATTTGGATACCAAAATCCAAGTGAATGTCTCTTGTAGGTGTGTTGTAGCAATGGCAAGCAAAGCAAAGATATGGAAATGCTCTAGTCACACAAATGAAGAAGATAACCTCTATGTTAATTCTGTATTTATTTGGTTATCTATTCTTTCATTTTTAAAGTCTTGAATAAAATGAATTTCATATGCTCTTAATTTGATTTTATCTTGAAATTCAATGTCTTTTAAGTGTCAAGCATTTGAGCTAAATTTATTAAAATGGAATGCTTTGTTTAAGGGGGAGTTTTTTATTTTAAAAAAATATATCTTATCTCCATTTTTATTTTACACCAACAATTGGTATGTTTATCAATTGGTACTTCAATTTTTCAACATTTGGTGTTTTGAACTTAATGAGATTTCAAACTTTGTTTTGAAATTATTTTTGATATAAGAAAAAAGGGGAGAAATAGGTTTGAAAAATTCAATTTCAAAAAGAAAAAGGGGGAGTCTTAAACATTTTTTTACAAATATTCTCTTTTTCTAAAATTATTTTCCTAAGAGGAGCAATCTCAAAAATAATTTTTCAAATGTTTTCGTTATATTAAAAATGGGAGATTGTTGAGATATTTATTTTGATATAACAAAGTGAAAAATATTTTTGGACTTGAACAACAGCTAGTTTTTCAATGGCTAGTTTTCCAACAGCTAGTTTTTAACGGCTAGTTTTCTAACGGCTAGTTTTTAACAGCTAGTTTTTCATTCCACACTATAAATACAAGCCAAAGACACTTGAAGAAGAAGTAGAGAGAACATATCCAAGAAACATGATCAAGAGAATTTGAGTCCAAAGCAAATTTCTTCATTTCTCTTGTACATATTCTAGAGAGTGTTTTTTTGTATATCTTTTGTGCTCTTTCTAGTGAGCTTAATTTTCTGTAAACACCCACCTTTGTGAGGTAATTTGTTTACTTCTTATCCCTTGTAAAAGGAGAGGTTCTAGTTTAGCCTTAGTGAAAAACTAGAGTGGTTCTATCTTAGTCGTTAAAAGATAGGGTTGTAAAGGTTTCCTCCTAAGCCTTGAAAAGGGGAAGAATTTATAGTGAATTGGGAAATCCTTAGTGGTGTGCTAAGGTAGTGGATGTAGACTCAGTTGGGTAGTCGGATATCTCTAAAATCATCGTGCAAATTGTCTACCATTTTATCAGTTTTAGCCAATTCAACAAAGAATCAAAAACAACCCTCTTGACGGTAATCAGAGATCGAATATTCGAGCGTGCTACAAGTCCTTTTAGTTTCTTCTTCTTCTTAGGAGCTTCCAAGTAATCATCTTCAATGATATCCCAAACCTCAAAATCGAGAGATTTGATGAAATATTTCATGGCATTGCTCCACTGGAAGTATGCTTCTCCTTCGAAGAACAGAGGACACAAGATAGAGTGACCTTCTTCAAATCTTGTCACTTTCTTGAACGGTGGACTTCGAGCAACTGATCTTTACTCCCGGATGTTAGTTATTCGATGAAGACGAGGCTCTGATACCAATTGAGAGGCTTGTAGCACGCTCGAATCGATCTTCCAAAATCGTCAAGAAGGTTGATTTTCACTCTTTGATGAATTGTCTAAAACCGATAAAAATAGTAGACAATTTGCACAATGATTTTAGAGTGGTTCGACTACCCAACCGAGTCTACATCCACTACCTTAGCACACCACTAAAGATTTTCCAATTCACTATTGAATTCTTTTTTTTTTCGGGATCAAGAGGCAACCCTTACAACCCTATCTTTTAAATGGCTAAGATAGAACCACACTAGTTTTTACTTAGGCTAACTAGAACATCTCCCTTCTACAAGGTAAAAAGATGTAAACAAATAAACCTTACAAGGTGGGTGTTTACAAGAATTAAGCTCACAAGAGTGTAAAGGATAAAAACAAATAAAAACACTCTTTTAAACACTATTTATAAGAGAAATAATAAAATTGGATTTGAAAGTTAATTTCTCTTGAACATAATGCTTGTATGTGTTCTCTAACCATCTTCAAGTGTCTCAATATTTGTATTTATGTTTGGAATGATCTACAAGCCTTTTATGGCCGTTGGGGGTGATTTGGAGTCGTTGGAGGCAGTTCTGGACAATGGGTATCGGTACGTGTAACCTCTGTATCAGTACCTGCACTTAAATCAAAACTAGCCGTTGTAGACCGTTAGACGGATACCGGTACATAATACTTCGTATCGGTACGGGGCCTCACATTTTGCCTTGCGTATCGGAACGGGCTAACCCGTATTGGTACGTGTTTTGATCTCTGAAAAATTCGGGCTAGGTAAAACAAAGGGTTTATCGGTGGGTTTAACCGTATCGGTACGGGCATGCTATTTTTGACATTTTAGAATGTTTAAAACATATTTAAACAAGTCAAAAATACTTAAAAATAATTTTCATTTGTTATATCGAAATAATATCTCAACACAGACCGATCATAATACCTTGTCTTTCATACAAAATTGGTATAGAATGCACAATTTTGTATTGTTTTCTTTTACAAGTCTGCATTTCATTTAGCACTTGCTGGCCATGAATTTTGCTTTCAAGTTTTAACATTTGCTGTGCTAGTTGAATATCAGTGTTCTACTAACCAATTATTAAAGTTTAACAAATCGAATCAGAGATTGAGCTAACCAATGATTAAACCCTAAACTCCTAACATTAATCGAGCTACAGCTCATAATATAATGAACACACGTTATATAAAAACATAACAACGTTTCTATTTACAATTCTACGTGCATGTACCATAAAACAGAAGTAGCTGCCTGTAGACAACAACCAACGCAACACAGTATGGTGCCCCATATGCAAACATATTACTCCGATCATCCACCGCACGAAGTCGGAAACCATGTCCGTCTCTGTTTTGATTCATTCTCTGTGTATGTACAAAACCTAGGGCAGCTTTCTTCATACATGATTTGCAGTAGAAACAAAATTCCTTCCCGTAAAAGTTACATGCCTCTGGCATCAAATTAATAATCTTGCAAGCAAATATGGGGGACTTACGTAGTCAGGATTAAATGTTGAGAGTAGGGCTGTAAACGAACTGAACGTGCAGAGAACAGTTAGTGAAATGTTCATTAAACGAACATAACAAAATTTTCTGTTCGTTTAATTAAATGAACGAATACGAACAAATGGCTTGTTCGTTCATTTACGTTCGTGAACGTTCAATAATCCGTTCGTTTATGTTCGTTTAAATTTATTCGCATAAGTCCATTTATATTTATTATTTTTCATAACAAAAGTATTATATTAAAAAAATAAAAAAATGTATATTAAAAATATGAAATAAAAAGTAAAAATTAAACAATACTCAATGTATTGGACTTCAAATTTCTTAAGAAAAAAATTAAAACAATACTCAATGTTCGTTTGCGTTCGTTTGTGTTCGTTTATTATTTTAACGAACGAACAAGAAATTATGTTCGTTTAGTTGTTCGTGTTCGTTTATTTGTTCAGTTAAAATTAAACTAACGAACATGGACATATACTTGTTCGTATTCGTTCAATTTGTTTACAGGCCTAATTGAGAGAGTTATGATTTATTAAATATTTAAATCTAAAAGTTTAGAGCAATTTTTTATTAATATTTAATTTAAAAAAGCCCTAAAATATTATTATATCAAAAAATTTAAGAGGGCATGGACTGAACGGTTCCATCCCCTCTTGTATGGCTTAGATGTTGAGGGCTAGTTCCATTGGGGGTATCTGCAGACTATAATTCACTGAAACTCAATCCTTTACTCAAAAACAAGTTCGAATCTCATGAATTCAAGTTTTGGCAATGAGAGGCACTGTAAATTAATTTAGGGGCGTTTAAAGTTTTTCTTATTAGCTAACAATCCAATTGGGCCATAAATAATATTTTTGATAAAATTTATGATCGCTTTGCTATAATTAACTTGAAAAGTTTGGACGAAAGTTAGTGACTTTTTATATAATTTTAGTATCTTACTCTAGCATGTTGTTGGTATAATATACATAAGTACATGAGATTATATTGGTACAATATACAAGAAGACTTAAGATTAATTTAATACAACATACAGGAGGACATGAGAGTGAGCAATATGTCACAGCCCAAAACCCCATGGCCGAGCTGTCCACACACCAAGGGGGCCAAGCACGCACACCACATACTGCCAAGCACCATGGGGCCGAGTTAAGCACTATCCAAGCACACCAAGGGGTCGAGCCCGATGCCCACACCATCCATCCTCACCAAGGGGCCAATTCCAGCACACTCCAAACAACCCAAGAGGTTTTGTCCAAGCTCTTGGGCCTGTCCAAGCCCAATCTGCCCAAGGCTGCCCACACATTGGATAATGCTCATCTTTTTTACCAAGATATCTATGGAAAGGGACAAAGCCAACACAATCCTCAATTCATGGAGACCATCCTCCCACCACACAAGGAAAACATCCATGGAAATCCTTCATGATCTCATCTATTAAGGAAGATGATTAGAATGTTATCTTTTTCCCTTAGATAGATAGGATGGGCTAATCTTGACCATTGATTCAATTCATTTGTAACTGTCGGATCAATGGGTGTTCGCCTAAAATATAGGCTCACCCCAACCTTGTCATTCATCAAATTTTCTTGAGTAATAAGAGAAAACATTCACTCATTTACTTTGTTCTTCCTTGCACTTTGTTTCCGCATTTTCACCAAGTTCTTTGCTTGGTTTTTCAGGCTGACCTAGCTGCCTTTTAATTGTTCTGCGACTACGGTCGCACGGTCTCGCTAGTTGAATTCTAGCCCCGTGACAAGTGGTATTAGAGCCACGTTTTTCAGCAAGTAATCATTCGAAATGACGAACCCAAGTGATGCTACTGTTGCTGCTGCAACTAAAACCATTGAGACTCGGTCTGACAAGGCCAAGAGGGCTAGTTCGAGGGATGCCATTTCCTCTTTGCAAGACAAAGTCACCCGATTGGAGAATACCACGAGGGAGTCGAAGGACAGACTCGATATGGTGGATGACCGATTAGATGAGTTGGAAGTCAAGAGAGATCGTCTTAAAGAGGAATTCCAAAGTCTCATTGATGAGGTAATCGAGAGCTTGGAACTGCAGAATAGATCGCTCAAAGCTGAGTTAACTGAACTCAAGAAGATGGTGGACATGCTCAAGTCTGAGCTTTTCATTTACAAAACGAAGGTACTAACCGATGTCCCAAAACTGAAGGAGTTCAAAGGTACGAGAGATGCTCAAGATGTGGAAAATTTCATCTGGAGCATGGATTAGTATTTTTACCGCATGAGTATAGTGGATGAGTCTACAAAGGTAAATATTGTTTCCGCTTATTTAATTGACATTGCTCTCTTATGGTGGCGATGCAGCTGCTCTGAGGAGAAGAGCAAAGAAGTTTCAATCGAGACATAAGAAGAGCTCCAAACCAAGATCAAAGAAGCATTCTATCCCAAAAATGCTCAACGAGAGTTGCGGTCAAAGCTACGACAACTCAAACATGATGGCACCATCTAGGAGTATGTGAGGAAGTTCACCGAGATCAAACTTCAAATTTCGAATTTGAGTGAAGTCGAGGGTTTCTCTATCTTTATGGACGGACTCCAACGGTGGGCCAACTTGGAGCTAGAAAGGAGGGGAGTCCAAGAACTCTCCAAAGCTTTGGACGAGGCCGAAGCCATAGTCAAGTTTGAGAAGAATAGAGAATTGCCCAAGCCAAAGCCAAACCATAAAGGCAATGATTGGGGAGACAAGGATAAGCAATCTAAAGGTGGGACTAATAAGCCTTCGAATGGCAATGGGAGGCTATCGAACATCAAGTTCAGCCGATTTGTTAGATCATGAGAAAGAAATGATCAGGGTCCAATAAAGTGCTTCCATTGCGATGGGCGTCACTACATCAAGGACTGCCCAAAGAAGGCCATTTTTTGCCATCAAAGGAGACGATAGAACATTCGAGGCAATTGTCTAACTTGGTTCGATCATAAGTTCTCTCCAAATTAAGTCTATCCGCAAGAGAAAAAGACTTATATTTGTTAGAGTTACAATTGTGGGAAAGTAATTAAGCGCACTAGTGAACATCGGGGCATCTGAGTTGTTCATGTCTGAGGTAGCAGCCAAGAAGCTTGGCCTTCATGTGGAGAAGGCAAACGGGTGGATCAAGACAGTCAACTCCAAGGAAGAACCCATAGTCGGGATTACAAAAAGAGTGGATCTGCAACTTGGAGGTTAGACAGGTAAATAGTCCATTAAGGTAATCCTTCTAGACGGTTACAATTTAGTAATTGGTTTATCATTCTTAGATCAGATTAATTCACTTCTTCTGCCATTTACCGATTATTTGTGTATTCTCGACCGACAACATCAGTGCGTTGTGCCGGTTAGTCAGAGGCAGGTGTATGAGCCAAGGTGTTATCCGCAATCTAATTTAACAAAGGAGTGCGCAAAGAAGAAGTATCCTACTTTGTCGTGCTCAAAGAGGATGAGACTATAGAGACCATGAAGATCCTTGATGCCGTGGGACGAGTCCTTGAAGAGTTCAAAGACACAATGCCTTCTGAGTTGCCGAAGGTATTGCCACCAAAGCGAGAGGTGGACCACAAGATTGAGTACTGAACCGCCAGCTAAGGCTTCATATTGGATGGCACCTCTAGAGCTAGAAGAGCTACGAAGGCAATTGAAAGAGCTCTTGGATGCGGGCTATATCAGACCATCCAATGCACCTTGTCATGCCCTTCGGCCTCACCAACGCCCCTGCCACGTTTTGCACTCTAATAAACAAGGTATTACACCCTTTCCTTGATCAATTTGTGGTTGTATATCTTGATGATATAGTCATTTACAGTGCAACTTTTGAAGAATATATAAGGCACTTGAGAAAGGTTTTGCAGGTTCTCCGAGATAATGAGTTGTACATCAAGAAGGAGAAGTGCGTATTTGCCCAACAAGAAGTTCTATTCTTGGGCCACATCATTGGAGGGGCAAGATTCGGATAGACAAGAGTAAGATTCGGGCCATAGATGAGTGGGAGCCACCAACCAAGGTCACGGAGCTACGCTCTTTCATTGGGTTGGCCAACTACTACCGAAGGTTTGTCAAAGGCTACTCCAACATCACCACGCCCTTGACTGAGTTGCTAAAGAAAGACAAGGAGTGTGACTGGAGTTCAAGTTATCAAAAAGCCTTTTAGGTGCTGAAACAAGCCATGGTAAGTGAGCCGGTGTTGGCACTGCCAGACCACACCAAGGTGTTTGAGATCCACACCGATGCATCTAATTTTGCAATCGAATGGGTGCTCATGCAAGAGGGGCATCCAGTTATTTTCGAGAGTAAAAAGTTAAATGAGATCGAGAGGCGTTACACCATCCAAGATAAGGAGATGACCGTCGTAGTTTATTTCTTGCGCACTTGGAGACATTATATGTTGGGTTCGAGGTTTGTCGTCTTTACCGATAATAGTACTATAAGTTACTTTTTAACCCAACGAAATTGTCTCTTAAGCAGGCTAGATGGCAAGAGTTTCTAGCCGATTTTGACTTTTCTATGGAGCACAAACTAGGAAAATCCAACACCTTGGCCGACACAGTAAGCCAAAAGTCTACATTTGCCGACACCAGCCAACCCGAGGGGGAGTTGCTGGAGAACATCAAAGAGGAGCTGTCCCATGACCCTACTGCCAAGGCATTGATGGAGTATATCAAGGAAGGCAAATCCTGACGATTTTGGATCGATGAGGATTTGCTATACACAAGAGGACAACGTCTCTATGTTCCCCATTTCAACAACTTACGCAAGCAACTCTTGAAGGAGTGCCATGATTCAAAATAGACGGGTTATCTAGGAATGCATCGTACATTAGCGTTGCTAGCGGAGCGATATTATTGGCCACATACGAGGGACGATGTCGAAGCCTATGTCAAGACGTGTCTTGTGTGCCAACAAGATAAGGTGGATGCCAAAAAGTCGATGGGTTTATTGCAACCATTACCCATCCCCGAGAGACCATGTGAGAGTATTTCCCTTAATTTTATTATTGGTTTGCCTAACGTTGACAATTTTTTGAGTATCATGGTTGTGGTTGACAGGTTTTTGAAGTATGAGACATTCATACCTGCCAGCAAGGTCTGCCCAGCCGAGGAGGCTGCACGCCTTTTCCTCAAACATGTGGTAAAGTATTGGGGAATTCCAAAGACGATCATGAGCGATAGAGACACTCGCTTCACTAGCAGATTTTGGACCGAGCTTTTTAAGTTGATGGATCCAACTTGAACTTCTCAACCAGCTTTTACCCGCAGACGGACGAGCAAACCGAAAGAGTGAATGCGCTACTAGAGATCTACTTAAGGCACTATGTGAGTGCCACGCAACGAGACTGGAAAAAGTTATTGGACGTGACCCAATTTTCGTACAACTTACAACGAAGTGAGGCAACCAACCGAAGCTCATTTGAGATAGTAAACGGGCAACAGCTACTCACACCCAACGCTGTTGTGACCAAGTACGAGGGGCCAAATCCAGTAGCATTTAACTTCACAAAGGCTTGGCAAAAGCACAACAATTTAGCCCAAACTTGCCTACACAAGGCCGGGAAGCGAACCAAGAAGTGAACAAATTAGAAACGCAGAGACATGGAATTTCAAGTAGGTGATTTAGTCCTTGCGAAGCTGAACCTAACACTTAATAATTCTTCTATGCACAGGACACTCATGAGGAGATACAAGGGACCATATCGAGTCGTGAAGCGAGTAGGCAAGGTGGCCTACAAGTTAGAGTTGCCGCCCAAGCTACGAGCCCATTCTGTGCTTTACATCAGCATGCTCAAGCCGTACCATGAGGATGCCAATGATCTAGAGCAGAGTAGATCCAGCCGAGCACCAGTAGGAGTGAAGGTCTCTTACGAGAAGAAGGTACAAGCCATCCTGACGGACCGAGTGATTCGACGACCAGGCCATAGGCCAAGGCACGAATATTTTGTGCTTTGGAAGGGACTTTCTGAAATCGAGGGTAGTTGGGAACTTGTCGATGACCTATGGCAATTCAAGGATAAGATAGTCGAATTCCATCAACAACAAGCGATGAGGGCGTCGTTGAATTCAGTGGGGAAGAATGTTACAGCCCAACACCCCATGGCTAAGCTGCCCGCACACCAAGGGGGCCAAGCACGCACACCACATGCTGCCAAGCACCATGGGGCCGAGTTAAGCACTTGAAAAAATAATATATTTTTTTAAAAAAATTATTCTAAAAAGGGGATAACAACATTTTCGGTCTTTAAAATTTTAAAACTAATTAAAACAGTTAATGATACATTACGATACATATAAATAGTGGTACATTGTGGTACATATTATTTACTGTAGAATTATTCATAATTATAAGGGGCCGAGCCCGATGCCCACACCATCCATCCGTACTAAGGGGCCAAGTCCAGCACACTCCAAACAGCCCAAGAGGTTTTGTCCAAGCTCTTAGGCCTGTCCAAGCCCAATCTACCCAAGGCTGGCCACACATTGGATAATGCTCATCTTTTTGACCAAGATATCTATAGAAAGGGACAAAGCCAACACAATCTCTGATTCATAGAGACCATATTCCCACCACACACGGAAATCATCCATAGCAATCCTTCATGATCTCAGCTATTAAGGAAGGTGATTAAAATGTTATCTTCTTTCCTTAGATAGATAGGATAGGCTAATCTTGACCATTGATTTAATTCATTTGTAACTGTCAGATCAAGGGGTGTTCGCCTATAAATAGAGGCTCACCCCAACCTTGTCATTCATCGAATTTTCTTGAGTAATAAGAGAAAGCATTCACACATTTACTTTGTTCTTCCTTGCACTTTGTTTTCGCATTTTCACCAAGTTCTTTGCTTGGTTTTTCAGGCTGACCTAGCCGCCTTTTGATTGTTCTGTGACTAGGGTCGCACGGTCTCGCTAGTTGAATCCTAGCCCCGTGACAAATATCTTCCAATTTATGAATGGGGAGGGATTTGGGTAACATTGGAATTGTACACTACCCCTTAATGGATAAATTAAAAATATAACTTCAACACGAGTTAAAATTGAGAAACTGAAGGAGTGATGTCTGAGAACGTGTTAAAATTAAGTGAAATTTGAAAAACCGTGAGTGTCTTCAATTTTTTTATAAAAAATGTAACGAATGTGAGTTGATCAGTGTTATCAAAATTAATTTTTTTTAATATTTATTTTCTAAATATACTTATTATGTATATTGGACATGTGGAGAAGAGACTGAGCGGGTAGTGATGTGGTAGGTACAAATTCATTCCCACATCGACCTCACCATTCACATTAAGACTAATTTTTGTATTCCCTTCATTTTTTTCATCACTCGAGAAATTTGTACCCATCTTTAATCAATTGTTCTACAAAACGTATCCCATTTACATTCATACGGAGATCTAATATCAAGTCAACAAAAATTTTCTTAAAAAGTGATTGATATTATATCATAAAAACATCTTCTAAAATAATTTTTTTCGCATTTTACATAATTAATACTCTCTTTGTTTCACTCAATATGTCAAATATTGTCTTTTTAAAAGTCATTTTTTTTAACTTTGACTATAATTATTTTAAATATTTTAATGAATTAAATTTTATAAAATATATATTTTTAAACTACTTGATTGAAGGTTTCTAAAATATATTTTTTACATTTTTATCAATAATAAATTTAAAATAATAATAAGTCAAAATTAAAAAAAAATAACAAAAAAATAATACTGAATATATTAAATAGGACCGAGAGAGTAGAAAAATTAGCGTTACCTACGATAATAAACTTTATTAACAATAGAACATTCCCAAACAAGTCGAAAAACCGAAGAAATATAGGCAAAATATTTTTTTTCTCTAAAGAAAGTAACCGTAAAGAAATGTGAATGAATTGAGAAAATGTCAACTTTTATTTTCCACAAATGTGTAGCCTACCAACGTTGAAAAAGGTTGATTTGACAGGTTCACACCGTTATAATCTCACTTTTCTCTTTGCCTATAAAATCCCTGTCTGGTCATGCTCCAATAGCATCAAACAAAACATCCAAGTTTTACTACTTTTGTCTTCAAAACTTGTCTGTTTCTAAAAATGGGTTCCAAATTTGCTCATCGAGCCCTTGTTTTGGTGCTGGTTGCTGTTTCAATGGTGGGAATAAGCTTGGCAAACAAGGACTTGGGGAGCCATCGTCACCATTTTCGCCACAATCATACCACTAGCCCTAAAAGACTCATCGTTGGTGGATCCCAAAACTGGCATTTTGGCGTCAACTACACCGATTGGTCACTAAAAAATGCTCCCTTCTACCTCAATGACACTCTAGGTAACTTAAACGAACCCGAACATTCTTAATTCTCAAGTATTTTCGTCGAATTATCGTGCATTTTAACCGAAATAGTTAGAATTAAAGGGACCAAAACTATAATTCGACATCTTTGATCTTCTACTATGGTTGCTTATGTTGTCAAATTTTGGCAGTTTTCAAATATGATCCACCGAGCAACACCACCTTTCCTCATAGTGTTTACTTGCTACCCAACTTGAAAAGCTTCCTCAATTGCGAGTTAAGAAGGGCTAAGGTGATTGCCAACCCGACTCAAGGAAGCGGGAACGGGTTCGAGTTCGTGTTGAAAAAGAGGAAGCCTTACTACCTTGCTTGCGGCGAACGTAATGGCTTCCATTGCAAGGTCGGGCTCATGAAATTCGCCGTCGTGCCGCTGCGACGTTAGTGCCACCGATGAATCACTTAGGCCTTGGAATTTCCAGGGAAGATGCAGTGCCTGTGTTTCCCGACCGGTTTTTGTGTTGCATGTTGAGCCACTTTGTTAAGCGTTTCATGTGTTTTTTAACGTTCAATAAATTAGAGGTTTGGGACCTTTGAGTTTAATTGGGGACTTTGTGCCAGAGCAAAAATGAATCCTTTTCCGTCTTTGGCTATGTTTTCCATCTATTTTATAGTAAATTGTAATTTCCTTTATCCAAAGAAATACCAAGTTTTGTGTTTTATGCTTAGATAGGACAACATATTACTTCTTGCTTTAGTTTAAATTTGTTTTGTTTTGGATGTTTCAAATTTGTCGAGAATCGTACAAGATTTATAGAGTCTGAAATGCATCGATCAATAGAGATGATACTTGTAAAGTTTACAGAAGTATTAGTATCGAACGCTCGTAATAATTATGAAAAAAATATCTTCAAAAAAAAAACTCGAATCACCGATCTACGATGGATAATTCATTACTACCATTCATTTATCATCTCTACCGATGGAGGTAGTAGCGGAATCAGGATTATCATATAGTGGGGTTAGAGTAGACTTTGGGGTACGAGGATTCTCATACCTCTACAATATAAGTATTGTTGACTCCATATCTAAACAAATTAAGTGGGGTCAATTCTAATATTACCATGAAAAATGGTACACTAACTCCTTGAAAACCTCATTTAACTATTTGAAAATCCTATAACACAACAAATCAAGTGGGGTCAACAACCCCCCTAAACTACATGTGGCTCCGCGACTGAACCGAGGGACCCCAAGTCTATAAACCTTATACCACTCTCAATAGAGTATGAGATACACAATCTTGACACGAGATAAGAGTGGTTTTAAATAAGTGTAATAAGAGCGATTGCACAGTATTTAGGGAGGGCACACTATGAGTTAAGTTAAATGCTTACAAGGAAAAAAATAAAAAAAAGTAGTTATGGACTAACGGTATAAAACACACTATAAAACAAAATATTATTATACTGCATAGATCTTGAGACATGTTATACTATTTTTATCCAAAAGTTAGTCTACAATGCACACAAGTTAATAAACATTTAAAATTTTAAACTTAAGGACTTCATTTTAATAAATTACACGCGACCTATCTATGGGATAATACCTTCCCATAACCTTGTTGACCTTTAATAAGGTTAATGCTAGATTGATACCTTTTTGTTTGGAACCCGCTTTATTAATTAGAAAATGTTGTATATATATATATATATATATATATGTTATATTGAGTAAAAATCTACACATATGGCTGACTTCGAGTTAAACATGGTTCAAATATTAATCTTTACCGTAAAAGTTATATTCATGAGAGTCAAAAGTCAATAGAAAACAACATTGAGAGTCAAAATTAAGATCCCTACCAAGAAAATAAGTAGACATGTTCAATTGTTTAGTGCATTCTCTGTTATTTGTCCAATCACCCACTTCAATTATAGTGGAAAGTACTTGGACAAAGAGGTAAGATTCACCAAACTTCTTTAATTTCCCACCTAAAAGCCAGAAACATTCAGTTAAAAATCAAACGGGTTGACCCATTTTTATATACTTGTAAATTTGTCATGGTTACATCACGTAAACGTATGTACCTTTGACTCCCTTGCATTTTGTAGCAAACCATTTTGTTTTATTAAACAGAGATTTACATTTTTAAAACAAATGTAAGAATTCGAATTTATATATTTTGTTACCTAATCAAATATCAGCGAACAATTACATTTATTTTAGATTCAATTTTTTGTGTAGATTCGGATAATCTAAAAATTACAGATATCCATCCCAGTATTATACCAACTAGAACTCAAAATAACCCCTATTTGAAATAATCTAAAAATTTTCAAATTCAAATTAATATGATAAAAAACTAATTCAATCCGCTGATTTATAAATCTAAATACAATTTAAATGATTCAAAACTTATTGTTTCTCTTGGTTTATAAATAGTTAAAGGTTCATAAATTAAAAAGAAAAAGAAAAACGAAATGACCAAAGCAATATTATATTATTGTTCTCTTAAACAAACTAAAAAGGTTAATTTATTCATCAATATTGTCTATAACAAGACGTGAATGCAACTGCAGCATATCTTTCATCTTACTTTGTATCGTTACAACATAAAATAAACCAAAACTACCAGTTTCTCAACCATATTAAGCAACAATTAGACATTCATTTTGTCAAAAAATAAAAGTGAAATAAAACTCTATGTATTGTGTATAGTATGATGTGTTGATGTCTACTTTCCTTTGTGATTATGCTTAGTAATGCCAACGGAAGAGTGGCGCCACCATGAACCTCGCTCCGCCGACCTTACAATGGAAGGCGTTACGTTCACCGCTTGCGCCGCCTTGGGTGGCGTTGGCAATCATCTTTGCTCTCTTTAAGTTGCAATTCAAGTAGCTCCATCGATCGGGGAATAAGTAGACGCTGTGAGGGAAGGTGGTGTTGCTCGGCGGATCGTACTTGAACACGGCAAAAACCAATTCAAACACCATTTATGAATTTCGACAAACATAAATAACTAACACTAAGCTTTCCATTTTAGTACTTCACACGAACGTATGACTTGCTGTGTTCTGTTGGGGAGAGACTAATGCATACGTACGTACGTACATACATACATACATATCAAATTAAGTTGATCCACTCTGGGTGGGTTAATCAGAACCATCCCATTTAGCCAACGCCACCTCGTCTTTTAGGCTGACCGACCATGCTAATGAGATTTATATAATCTCTCACAATATTTTCATATTTATTTAATCCCACAATTAAAATCATACGTAATTCCAATCTGACCAGTAATAAATTTATATGTCAATCAATATGCGATGTGTCATCAGTTTAATTCACTAACAACATTACAAAAATTAAATGATCAACTCATATCAATTAAGTTGGAAAATATTAAACCTCAAATTTTAACGTTGTGTAAGGTAATGTGATTTTCATTTCAAGCAAAACATGGAACCTATGCCTCTCAATTGCAGACTCTTCTCTACCTCATTTAAGATTTTGTTTTTTGGGCTTAGTTGGACGGTTTTGTTGGTCCAAGACGATTTTTTTTTATCCAAACATACATCTTGTTGGTTTAAAGTATATCCGTCTGTGGGTTGAGTAAATGTTCGGACTCAATTTGGTATTTAATAATTGGTTTCATTTCACATATTAATAAAGGAAAATTATTTTATGTACGGATGGAGAATTTTTTACTACAAGCAGTGATATTTTTATTTCATGTGTTTTATATAAGGTTTAGTGTCTGGGATTTTAGGTTTTAGAGATTAGATTAAAATTTAAATTTTAGAGTATGTTTATTCAAAAAAGATTTAAGGTCTAAAATAATCTAATTCACCATCACTCATTAATAAAATGCCTAAAATGTAAGAGTTTGAGGGACATACTTACGTGTGAACAATACTTATTTTGTAATGAAACATTTGATTCTTTTAAGTAATTTATCTTCTTTAAATAATATTAATTTTTTAATTTAAATTTTTAAAATTAATTAAACGTATTAAAAATAGTTATATTGTAAAAATAATTGAAGTATTAATAATTTAGGGAATTCATAATATTCAATAATAATTCTGTATTAGTACAAATAAAATTGTGTTACTATTGTAATTTCATAAATATATGCTTTATTTTATTTTTTTGGTTTAAAGGTACTTTTTGAACTGAGGTAGTATAACTAAGATAAGTGACATTAAATTGAAACGGATAATTTGAAATTTTACATTAAAAAAGAAATATTTTCTATAAACAATTTCATTTATAAAAATTAAATTATCAAATTATTATAGATAGGTAAGTTGTAAACTACATATGTATGGAAGTTTTTGGTCATGTGTTTGAATTTTAATGTGCTTTTTTAACATTCAGTGTACAATGTCTATACTATTCAGATCATTTCTCGCATGTCCTCCTGTATATTGTATTAACAAAAATTTCAATCGAGTTATACTCTATTAACGAATCTCAGTGTGTGTTTTTCTAAATTTATTTAAATATTTTTAAAAATGTGAAAAATGTAATACCACCCTTACAAAAATGGAACTCGATTACCCGATGACATCAAACTCAGACGGAACTTTAAATATAGGTATATGTAAATAATTTTATTTGTAAAATATAAATCATCAGATGATTATAGGTGGGGTAGTAGTGGTGTATGTACAGAATTTCTTGGACATGTGTTCAAATTCAAAAGTGTGAAAAATGCAACAATGTTCTTACAATAATATTTATCACAATTTATAAATAAAAATAATTTTTTTAAATTTTTAAATGTTTTTATAAATAATTTTTAATTGAGTTGACACCAACTTAATCAGATTTTTTTAATAATCTTAAGGTGATTACAACGTAATATATTTACATACATATTCTTAACCTTTGATCATGCACATACACCTTGCAGACAAAGTAATTTGAATTGGAGTCTTCTAAAATAAACATCGTCTTATTTTCTATTGTGACGACTTGTTGAGTTCACCTTAATCAAAATTTTAAATATACACATGAATGTGAGCTTGTGGGGAGTGAGCATGGCTAACAAGGATAGGGGCTCTGGGTTTAACAGCACTGCCTGCGGCTCGGGTCCTTACCATCCCCCAAACCCAACACCATCAACGTTGGTGGCTCAGACAATTGGCACTTCGGCTTCAACTATACTGAATGGGCCATTCTTCTGGGCGAGTTACTGAGTTCATTAAGCATGAGTTTCTTTCCATCTCTTCAAAAGAGTGCTATGAATTTATTCTCGACTAATTTTGATTTCAGTCTTTCACTTTAATTTGACATGGCCTTACCTGTTTTGTAAACATAGTTTTGAGTTAAAACTTTAAGTTTGGATCATTCTCAGAAGACTGATTAGTAAAATTCGCTAATTTAAGTGTTTGATAAATAAATGATTGTAACAACCGGATCGAGTGAATCCTCTTAAATTGAAAAAAGTTGTTATGAGAAGCTTTTTAAGTTTAGAGGATTGTATATAAGAACTGTAAATATTATTTTGTCTTTATAATTACAAAGATGACTTTTCAAATAATTTAAATTTGAATGACTCACATATGCTTTTGATTTCATATAGAATTTAAATAATTATTTTCCATTCAATTAGACGATATTAATACATATGCTTCAAAAATCATTAAGGAATTAATATATACACCCTTCAAACACGTATATTAAAAAACTAAGTGTCATAATCTAATACATATCAATAGATACCAAATATCGATAATCAATAAACAATCCAAACAAGTATTAAATATAATCAAGGATATGTCATTTTAACTGTTCAAATAAGCAAACAACTATTATTTAATTTTACCAAATATTTTTATACAATTAGCTAGTAAAACCAACTAGTATAATTCGCTAACAGCTAATATAATCTGCTATCAGCTATTGGTTAGTTGTCAAACAGTATTAATATTTTTAAATTGATAACACTATTAGTTATTGTCGGCTAAGGTGTAAACTTTTTTTAACTTGCATGGTCAAGATTACGTAGAAATTCAATTAATTATGGGGTAAACTACTCAGGTGACTACTGAACTTTTGGAGCGGTTCTATTTTGACCACCCAACTACGCTATTTGTCAATCAGACTATCAAAATTTTAAATTGGTTTTATTTTGACCACCGATGCTAAAAAACTAACGGAGGAGGTGAGGTGGCAGATAACGGAAATTTGTATAATTACACATTTGATTCTTGTTAGTTACCTATTATATTACTTTGGTCCTAATTAATTTAATTAAATAAAAATGAATCAACCAATCAGATGACTCCACATGTCATCACCCGATTAGATGAATTTACTCAAATTTTAATTTATTTTATTAAATAGTTAATATATTTATTTTCCTCCAATCAGGTGGTGACATGTGTCACCACCTGATTAAAGGTGGATACACCCAAGCCTTTACCTTTGCACCAACCTATTCTTGGTCATATGAATTGCACCTTTATATATATATGATCATCTTTCACTATATAAAACTTGAAAGTTTACATCTTTTTTGGATCGTTGGATGAAGGTAAATGGGTGGATGAGATTAATAGTAGAAAATTTGAAGATTATCACTTGGAAAAAAGATAAGGAAATAATCTTAGCCATTTATTACCATCATCCAACGGTCCAAAAAGTTGTAAAAGTAATTGAGTTTTACACAATGTAAGTGGATCCTAACCCTATATATATATATAATGTAGTAAATGTTACGGAAAAAAGAAGTAAAAATGGTTGAGATGAGACTCGAACTTAGATTACTTGGGATGTGTAAAATCACAACATTTTTACTACATTATATATATATATATAAGCGTGCAATTCCTATCACCAAGAATAGGTTGGTGCGGTAGTAAAAGCTTAGGTGTATCTCTTGGATGTCCCAGGTTTGATCCATGCTAAGCCCATCCTATTCCTCTTTAATTTTTCTTTAACCAAGTGGTGACACGTGTTACCACCTGATTAGAGGAAAATAAATATATTAAATAAAATAAATTAAAATTTGAGTAAATTTATTAATTGGGTGATGACACGTGTCGTTATCTAATTGGTTGATTAATTTTATTTAATTAAATTAAAATTAGGATCAAATTAATATTATAGGTAACTAACATAGACCAAATGTGTAATTACATAAATTTCCGTTAACTGCCACGTCACCTCCTCCGTTAGTTTTTAACGACGGTGGTGAAAATAAGACCAATTTAAAAGTCTGGTTGACGAGTTGCTTAGTTAGGTTGTCAAAATTGGACCACCTCTAAAGTTCGGTGGTCACCTGAGTAGTTTATCCTAAATTATGTTCAACCAGTAATAGATTGAGAAAACTACACATGTGGTTACCAACTATCTATATTTTTATGTTTTGGTCACCAAAGTAATTTTTTCGACAAAAATGTCCCTAACGTTATGTTTCATTATCATTTTAGTTACTGATCGTTAAAAAATTAACATAGTTGACTTGACATTTTTTTTATTTTCTTTTTATTTTTCATATCATCATCTCTCTCCTCATAAGCATATTACATAGTGTTTTTTATTATTTTTTTGTCCAACTAGGAGGTGACACCGTTTTTTATTTTTAGGGACATTTTTGTTGAAAAAATTAGTTTGGTGACCAAAACAAAAAAACGGAAATAGTTTAGTGACCACCCATGTAGTTTTCCCAAAAAATTATTACATATAAGTTGATTGAATTTTAATTTGGTTAACGTATCTTAAAGAATGCATATCAAATATAATTATCTTCACCGATACCTGGTTGATCTTCGAATCTTAACGTTGTGATTAGAAAAAATTAAGTTACAAGAGTCGTCCCAGTAATAAACCTTTACAAAAGTTAATTTGAATTAATCGACCAATAAATTGTATACCGATGGTTAAATAGAAAAAAATACAATTACTTTCGCTTTTAAAGTTCATGATTGTCCCAAACCTCTCATGTTATATGCAAGCATCGCCCCATTTCCAACTTCTTATATTTTGAAACTATAGTCTATAATAATCCTAATTCCATATTCATATAGCTTAGCATTTCTGCTGATTTTTTTTTACAATGATTTTTGTTGTTGTTTTTTTTTTGACAAATTTTAATTTTAATCTTAATTTTACTTAGAGGGGAGGCGAATGAGAGACTCTAAGAGAAAGAGATGGGTGTTTTTACTGGGTCTAAAACCCATGACCTAAGGAAATATGAGGGAACACAAATGAACAGCTTAGCTAACCAGACAAATGTGCTTGCTCGACAATAATTTCTACCGAAAATTTTGAATATTTATAACCCATAACTCTTGTCATTAATTTGAAAGGAAAGTAAAAAACATAAAGAAAAGAAATTTGGGTAGCTTAATTATATGAATTGATTAGAAGGTCATTTTTGCTTGATTACATTATAATAAATGAATGGATAATCGGAACATATTTATGCCCGTTTTTTAATTGAGTTTGGAGGGCTAAAATCATTCTCTACCTAATAATTAATAAAAAATACTTGAATTTTGATAGAAAAATCACTTTTGAAAAGTGATTATAGACCCAAACTCAAAAGTTATATTTTTTTTAGCTTTTGGGGTTGAAAAATCATGTTTTGATTTAAAATAACAAGTTTAACCCTTATTAATTATTAAATACAACCTTTACTCTTTCCAATAATACTTTTTGACATCAAATTTAAAATAGACATTTTATCTTTTCAATGATATCTTTTTTACAGCAATACCAAATTCTGAATTCTTAAACACAACTTTTCAAAATTACTTTTTTATGACACTTTTCAAAATTACTTTTTCACCGCAATTTTCATAATCAATGCCAAACTTAGACTTATACTAGAGTAACTGTATATATATTTTACATATTCAGTATAAGTTTAGTCTAAGAACCTAGATATAGTATATACACATTTAAAATTCGAACCTAAACACTTAAAACCCAAAGACTGAACCTTGTCAAGATAACCAAGGCCTCGTTCGCGTATGTATGTGTGTATATATATATATATATAGCAAATTTGTCGGTAAAAGAATAGGAGTGATAAAGGGTAATCGATGAAATCTGAAAAGAAAGTGATGAGAAAAAACAGCAATGAATGCAACAAGGTGATTACAGACACAGTCGGTAGTGATGTGGGAAGTCATTGAATTAGCAGTGCCAAGCCAATAAGAGGAGACTCTAGTTTATGTGTCACACGTATGGATGTACTCTAAATTCTAAACTCTAAAGTAAAAAGAGCCGACATATATATGAATTACTATCATCGTTTATGTATCGAATTATAATTTAACAGACGTAATCGACCATCAATACTTGTTACTTTTAAAGGATTGAAACACGAACATAACAGAAGTTGTTTAGATCAATTTGTATTTACGGAATCTTATATGGAAAAGGATTTATCTATGAACTTCATATTGCAAGCAATGATTTGAGTTCAATTCATGCATCCAAGCGATCATTTAGATGTAAACGGGGGGAAATTACAAAACAAGTACTGTGAAAGTGGAGATAACTTTGAACAAAGGCATTAAGGAATAGATTCGTTCATGGTCTCCCTTTAGATGGTCAGAATAAACAGTGGGGTCCCTATTTGTCAAGAAAGATTGCTTTCTCCCCCCCCCCCCCCTAACAAAATGTTTTTCAGGCATTTAGTGGGAATCCCACGTCTTCTTTTTAATTAAAAAGGGATGGTAGTGGGAATTTTGATAAAAGTGTATGCATTCCTCCTTTGGCATCGGATTCGTATATGATAAAACAGTGAATTTAGCAAAATATGAGAATTCATTTCCTAGAAACTCGTTACTCGAATTATATATTATTTGAGTAGAGAGTTTTCCACATAATTTCTTGTTACTCGTTACTCCTTCGGGACAAGTTCAGGGGGGCAAATACATAATTAAGCCTTTTATTCATTAAAAATAGTAGGCCGGTAGCAAAAATAAGGTCAAATTGTCATTAGTCTTATACTATACTAAAGTTATGGATTTATTCCATGTACTCTATTTAATCATTTTTATTCTCTGTTTTTTTTATTTCAATTTTGACTCAAGAAAACAAAAGGATATTTTGGCTAAATTAAATGGACTGAAAATAATCAAATTGGAGAACATTAACTAAATCTAAAACTTACGCATAATACAAGCATTAATAAGTAGATTTTAACTTAACGGATTTAATAACTACCGTTTGGGTTAGGAGCAAAATTTCAAAATTGAAAGGTGTAGGGACTATAAATAAATAAATTAAATTGTATGGCTTGGATATATAACTTAAGCATAGTATAGTGACTAATAGAAAATTTTGACCCAAAAACAAACATAATGATACAAATGAAACAAAACATAATGGAAATGCCCATTTTTTTGTTAACAAAAAAAATAAAAGAATATGATTTTTTTTCAAATTTTACCAATTCTTTTCAATTTTATCGGTTTAGATTTTTTTTTTTAGAAAAAATCGTTTCAAATTTATGGTTGAACCACCAAATGAATCAAGTTCTGATTCAATCGGATGAACCACATAATCAATCCGATTTTTACAATCATAACTTTACTTACAGGTTTAACTAACTCCGCAAATCAAAATTTAAATTTGCTGTCTTAGTTTTCTTTTTGGTTAGATTCAGGAAAATAAAAAGGTACAACTTTCAAATCCCATCAAACGAGAGAAAAAATGGGAAAAAGAGAAAATTACAACACATATTTTCTTTCTAGGCAATTAACGTAATAATTTTAACAGTGAGGTCAAAGACTTTAATTTAAAACCATTCAATTTTCAATTACCGGCTCCCCACAGCAGATCGGGTGGAGGAGTGTGTATTTATGTGTTCTGTTCATCTGTGGTTCCCAATTCTCCAACCCAGAGTTTGTTGTTAAGCGTTGTGTCTCTGACTTTAGTGTTTATATATATGTCCCGTTTGAGAGATAGATACATTAATGTCGTATCAGAAAAGAATGAGTAGGTCATGAAGTATAAAAGTGATGACGTTGTACATTTTATTTGATATATTTGAGTTGACCGATTTTTTTCTTTGAATATTTGTTTTTAAAGTCATCTGTGTGCTCTCGTTATTTTTGGGCGCAAATGACTCACTCATTTAATTTTTGGTTTAGTTCAAGTCTCGTTTATGTTTTAGGAGAGTTTATGTACGACAACTTAAAAAATTACTAAAATATATAACATTTTAGGTTGGTCTGACCTAAAATGTTACTCACACAAACTAAAATTTTATATGTTTTGATAACATTTTTAATTGCAACCTAAAATGTTATCACAATTTAACATATTTAGATAACATTTTAGATTGTGTATTTTTTAAATGTTTTTTAAGCCGTCGTTTAAACTCTCTTAGGTTTGAGGTTGGTCCAAGATCTAACTTGGTGTTCTTGGGACTTCAACCGGATGTTGTCGCTAAGTTGCCCCGTCTTGTTTGCTCATATATTGTGCTTTTAGTTTAATGAGACTAAAATGGCACTTCTGCGGTTAAAAACTGTTAGTCAATCAACTGTAAATAGCTTGAAATGACGTGATAAATCTATATGGCAATGCGCATCACGATAGTAGTGTCGTATAGGCAAATATACTCATTTTACAAAATGACACATCAATCAAAAAATAATTTTATAAAATTGTATAAAATATAAAATATACGTGTCATTCTGCCAAATCATTTCAAGTTGTTTATCGATAGTTGACTAGCAGTTTTCATTCACAGATAGACTATTTTGACCCAAAATAAAATGTTGAGGGCTAAATTACTTCAAAAAAAGAATAAGGCCCAAAATGACAATTCAATTAAACGTTAGAGGAATTTTTTGGTATCATGCCAAAAGATTAAGTTTGTTCGTTTGCGTTGTTGTGTATATATTCTATCTATTTTTAATTCTGTAATTTGTATATAAAAATAAGCACAACATAAATTATTAGATTATATCAAAATTTAAACACAAAAATGTTGCATGTATTAATATTTTATATTTAATCATATGTAAACCCCGTAAAATAATATTTAAAAATAAAAGTTAAATGATATTTTGGTCCATGAACTTATACCAAATTATCACTTTGGTATTTAAATTTTTTATGTGGTTTGGCCACTGAACTTTCCAACCATGATGCACGTTACTCCATCCATTTTCTTTTCTAAAAACACATCACATAACACAGAGAAATTATTACATAGTCCTAGCTCACCATGTCATCTCTACTTATATTTAATGAGATTCATTCATTTAATGACATGTATGAAAGAGGTAAAGATTCGTAAAATGAGATGAAAAATTATTATTAGATGTGACCATGGATGACGTGCTGAGCCATGCCCATCTAATAATTTTTCCATAACACGTAATATATATTATATTAAAAAAAACTTTAAATATCCAAAAAAATCAGGATTTTTAAACACCATAAAGCTATTTTAACATCGAGAAACTGTTTTTTAAATTTTACAAATTTAATACACATTATGTCACGTATCATATTCTTAAAGTGTTACATAATTTTTTAACAGAAATATAGGTTGGGTAATGTGCATCACTATTGAAAAGTTCAAAGGCTAAACTAAACTAAAAAATTCTGTAGATACTAAAATAATAATATGATGCAACTTCAGGATCAAAATATCATTTAATCTGTAAACTGAAAGTTTCTTTAAATACTAAAATGATAATGTCATACAATTTCAGGAGTCAAAAAAATATTTAATCCTTAAAAACATTGCACCACATTTATTATATTATTTTGGCCTAAAGTCAAAAAAATAGTCAAAAAATATCACTAACGTTTGATTGAATAGTCATTTTATCTCATATTCTTTTTTTGAACAAATTTAACTCTCAACGTTTCATTTTGGGTCAAAATGACCCTTTACGGATGAAAACTGTTAGTTAACTAACAGTAAATGACGTGACAAACCTACATGACAGTACACGCTGACATGACAATGTTATATAAAAAAAATATTGACTTGAAAAAATGTAAAATCAGTCTAAAATAATTTTATAAAATTATATAAAATATAAAATTATTTTTCTGCTAACGTTTCTGTCAAATTATTTCAAGCTGTTTATCGTTAGTTGACTAACAGTTTTCATATGCAGATGAGTCATTTTGACCCAAAAATAAAACGCTAAAAATTAAATTGATTCAAAAAAGAATAGGGCCAAAATTACAATCCAATTAAATATTAGGAGTATCTTTTAACATTATACCTATTATTTTCATGCTTATTAAATATATTAATACTTTTTATATTGTGTTCAAAATTATGAGATATCATAGATAAACTTGGTTAGAGTACATTGGAGGGAGGTGCAATATCTAAGGCACAAATGGTGCAAACCCCAAAGTAATAGTGAAAGATAAATCCGTTTAACCTTACTTTGTCCCATTTAAAATTCAATCATGAGGTATGGAACTCTCGACCACTCCAAATATTTGATCAATGTAAAAAATTTAACAATTTTAAAATACTTTTATAATATAATATTTGTTCATATTTTTTAAACCTTTTGATAAGACACACCTTGCAAATAAAGATATATGAATTCGACTATTTTAAGATGAACATTTTCATCTTGTTTGCCAAAATTACTCGTTAGATTCAATGTAAAAACATCTTTAATTTCGTAACAAAATCTCATTTAATATTAATCAAATAAATAAATTCGATTAATATTATTATTATTATTACAACATTTTAACCTCACATGTTAAGCTCCCATGCATGCAAGAAAAAATACAGGGATCGCAACATTAATTTAGTTAATATATATGTATTTTTTTAGAAAATCAAGTTTCTATACATTTTTTCTATATATAACTTGGAAGGTCAATGAACTTTGGGGGCATTGCCATTTGCCAGCAGCCAATCAACTTCCCAAATCTCTTACACACTGCTCAAGGAACATATCAGTAGGGGGGGGAAAAACACAGTCATGCGCAGATCACGTGACTAGCAAAGCTTCTAAAGCTTACATCTTTAATAACTTTCACTTGTTTCTTCTTCCTCTAACAGCAACAAACGACAGCAAAATCCTCACTTTCTTTTCCTTTTTTTTTTCCTTGTTATTCTCTCTTTAGTTTTTGCTCTCTTTTTTTTGCTGTGATTCTTACAGTTAGAAAAAAAAATCTCTCAAATGCAAAGTTTCTTACAGGTTTCTTGATCTTTTTCCTTTTCAACAATGGGAGCCTGCACTTCGAAGCCTTCAAAGCCAAACCCATTTTCCCCAAGAGAGGACCAACAGAACGACTATCCTGCCCCTACCCAATTACCCAAATCCCCTCCTCCCCCTTCTCTCCCTCCGACCACCCCTTTCCTCCCTTTGTACACCCCAAGCCCCGCCCACCAACGGAAACCCAAGACTCCTTCCACTCCTCTCCGCTTCTTCCGGCGACCCTTTCATCCTCCTTCTCCCGCCAAGCACATTCGGGCAGTGCTGAGGCGGCGGAAGCCTAACAAGGAAGTGCGAAATGAGGCTAAAATTGAGGAAGGAGAGGAGCAGGAGGAAGAAGGGGTTGAGTTGGATAAACGATTTGGGTTTTCGAAGGAGCTGAGGAGTAAGTTGGAAATAGGAGAGGAAGTTGGCAGAGGGCATTTTGGGTATACGTGTTCTGCAAAGTTCAGGAAAGGAGAGTTCAAAGGCCAGCAGGTTGCTGTTAAAGTCATTCCCAAATCCAAGGTTTGTTTTTCCTTCTTACAAGTATTTAAATTTAAATCTTTTTTCTTGTAAATGTTGATACTTTGTTTTTTATCATTTAAATTGGCATTCTAATTTGTATATGGTGATTAATATTCTGTTTTTTCTTGAGGGAAAATTTGTTCCAGTGTTGTATTTTTGTACCCATTTGCTGTTTAAGTGTTTATTTCAAGGTAAGTGGTATTGAGACCGTTAATATGACATGAAGAGAATATTGAAGGAAGAAGAAAACATGGGGACTTTACCGTTTCAGATTCCTTCTAAATGGAGAAAATGTGGGGTTAAATTAAATTCTTTTGTTTCTATTTCTTCAGTGTAAAACAACACAAAAGTGGCCAACTTGTTTGTTTATTGATGTTTACTGGATCGATGGCTACCATCCAACTAGCAAAATCCAGATTATCTGATGTATTAAGCTTACCACATCTGATTTGGATGTTTTTTAGGTCTAAACTCTGCATTGATTGGATTATTAAGCTTACCACATGACTTGAATATTTTAGGCATAAATCATTTCGTGGCCCTAAAAAGTGCATCTTTGCATCAACGAGTTGTATGGCTGGATGCTGGTGGAAGTGAATATTTTGTAAGAAGCTGTTGAAATTCTCTAGTAAACTTGTTGACATATCATTTTCTCCCCACTTAGAATTGACAGCTGCTAAAGTACCACTATTCAATGGTCATGAATAATATGAATTATTGGAAGGATCATGGTCTCAGTTCGGGGTCTAAACTTTGAAAGGGCCCGTAAGTTAATCGAGTCAGGTGGAACCAGTCAATTAGTACCTTTTGTTTTTTTCCCAGCTTATACTTGGAACCAAGCTGAAAAACAAATGGTTGTAGTTGCTAGTTAGATTGCACACCATTGTCTGTATTTGGTACATGATTGGACCGTAATTTTTATGTGATCAATTGACCTTGAAGCTTTGGTTTGAACCTTTATACCTGATATAAGATGATTCGTGATTAAAGTTGCTTTTCGAATCTCCTCGGTGTGTGTTTCTTCATATGACTATTTATGTTGTCAGATGACAACAGCTATTGCCGTTGAGGATGCAAGACGGGAGGTGAAGATATTGCGAGCCTTGACAGGACATAACAATCTAGTGAAGTTCTATGATGCATTTGAAGATCATGATAATGTCTATATAGCAATGGAGTAAGCTTGAAACATGGCACTTTCATTCATATGATCTTATTTAATTAAAATTTTGGGTAATTAATTGAAATTACAGGTTTTGTGAAGGAGGTGAGCTTTTGGATAGAATTCTTGCAAGGTGATTATTCTGGTAATTGGTTACTCAAATTTTGAGAATTTGTTTAATTGTAGCCTCAAACGTGAAGGTTTGTAATGCTTGTAGGGGTGGAAAATACTCGGAAGATGATGCAAAGACTGTAATGGTACAGATACTAAATGTTGTTGCTTTTTTCCATCTTCAAGGTGTTGTGCATCGAGATCTTAAGCCAGAGGTGGAGCAAATTCTCTTTTTTCTTACTCAATAGATAAAAGGGAAAAAAAACATTACTAGGTAGTGATCCTCAAATGGTGCAAGATCAGACATATGCTAGACAAAGCATACATAGCTATGTAATAGGAGTTATGTTTGACAATTTCCTATACTGAAAATTGATATGATAAGGGAATTTGAGGGAATGTCTTGAATAGGGAAAGCGTATGCTATTGTTGGCTTAAAGTTGTTGGGACATTTCTCATGCCATATCATCATGATTGATTACTGAGTCCGTAAATAACTTGTGGCCTTTTATGTGTTTTTTTAGCGTTGTTGGAACGATCTAAACTTAACATTTTTCTGAACCAGAACTTTCTGTATACTTCTAAGGAGGAGAATTCTCAGCTCAAGGCCATAGACTTTGGATTATCGGATTTTGTCAGACCAGGTTTTTACTCTTCTTGCTCCACTTTCTGCTGCTCGACTCTGGGGATTCCTCTATATCTCTAATGCTTATGGTTTTTCCAGACGAAAGACTTAATGACATTGTGGGAAGTGCCTACTATGTGGCCCCCGAAGTTCTTCATAGATCTTATGGTACAGAAGCTGATGTTTGGAGTATAGGCGTGATAGCATATATTCTTTTATGTGGTAGCCGTCCATTTTGGGCTAGGACTGAGTCTGGAATTTTTCGAGCGGTCCTAAAAGCTGATCCGAATTTTATTGAAGCACCTTGGCCTTCCTTGTCTTCTGAAGCTAAGGACTTTGTTAAGCACCTTTTGTATAAGGACCCCAGGAAAAGAATGACAGCGGCTCAGGCCCTATGTGCGTGCATGATTTTTACTCATAATATTAGGTTTCCACATCCTGAGGCTAGAGTAATGGTCTTGGTCTTTTGTTCACAGGTCATCCTTGGATCCAGAATCATAATGATGTTAAGGTCCCTCTCGATATTCTAGTATTCAGGCTTATGAAGGCATATATGCGATCATCACCTTTGCGGAAGGCTGCTTTAAAGGTGTGTATGCTAATGGGATGAAATTCTCTTCTTGCACTTTACCCATGCCATTGTGTAGTACTTGGTCTTGAGACCACTACTCTCACCAATCAACTTCGCTTTTTTGTTGCTCATTTGTCTCTCGGTAATTGGTAACAGAAATTAGATAATGCATGATTCATTATGATCTGATGCCTAATTGAAACCTGTTTTTACGAATTATTACCTCGCAATCTTATTAATTCATTCCTGCAGGCATTGTCAAAGACATTGACTGCTGATGAACTCTTTTACATGAGAGTGCAATTTGCATTATTCGAGCCCCAAAATGGTAGCATAACCTTGGAGAACATTAAGACGGTTAGACTCCTTCCATCGTCATGGAGATATTGTTACATGATGCACTTGTTTTGATTATCTGTTTTTCTTGCAAACAGGCCCTGATGAAAAATGCAACAGATGCAATGAAGGATTCTCACATTCCGGATTTTCTTTTTTCAGTATGGGCACATTTATTCTTTCTTTTATGTAGCCATTTGTTGATTATATGGTTATCGAGAAGTACGTTATTAAAGCACCTTTCATTTAATTTTCCATTGCATGGCAGCTTAATGCACTTCAATACAGAAGAATGGGTTTTGAAGAATTTTGTGCAGCTGCATTAAGTGTTCATCAGCTCGAGGCACTTGATCGTTGGGAACAACATGCCCGATGTGCATACGAGCTTTTTGAGAAAGAAGGAAACAGGGCTATCGTAATCGAGGAACTCGCTTCTGTAAGTTTGGAATTCTTTTAGATTCTAGATACTAAATAACTTATGATCCGTGTTATGATACTAAACTGGAATTCTGTACTTCAAACTATTCAGGAACTTGGCCTTGGACCCTCTATTCCAGTTCATGCTGTTCTTAATGACTGGATAAGGCATACGGATGGGAAGTTAAGTTTCCTTGGGTTTGTGAAGTTGTTGCGCGGTCCGTCCAGTCGAGCCCCCTCGAAGGCACAATGATGTTGTTGTTAAGAGATGGTGATGACTCTAGGCACTAACAAAGTCATGTCAGTCAAATATTCGAATACAATCGAACGAGATGTATCATTGATGCAGTGTAAAACCGGATATCGGTATCTCTTTTAAGGTTAGGAGACTAGGGAAATATGCTTCCTTTCTACATCCGGGCCTCAGATTATGAGGCTTCAATTTTATGCCAATTCTTTGAGTTTGAAAGTTATGGGACAATTTGAAAGTCAACAAAGATATCATTGATATCACTATGTAAAATATAAATGTGTATTTAATTGAGCTTTGCATGGACGGGTTTAAATGTCTTGTTTGATTGAGTATTATAATTTACTGTTTGATACTTTATAATTATGTCTAATTATATTAGAACTTTATTTTTGTGCATTTTTGTGTAGAACTTTTCTCTTTAATCCCTCCCCGACGTTATTTTCTAGCGTCGTTTCTCGGTTGGCACTTGGCAGTTGCCTGCTCTTCTTTTTTGCGCTTTCCTTGCATTTATCTTGCTTTTATCGGCACTTGCTGTAGGCCTCATGGGGTTTGTCGTTGATGGTTTTCCAGCTGTGGATCTGTCGTTTCATTTTCGGTTTCTTCCTCTGTTTTGGCGTGAAATGTAACGGTACAGTCGGCATAGGAGGCTGGTAACCGGCATGGTTTCTGTACGGTTTCTCATTGCCTCTAGTGTTTGGGTACTCTTAGTGGTCACAGGTCTTTTAGGGGTAAGGTTTGGTTCGATGTTGGCACAATGGCATGGCATTGTGTTTCATCATGTTGATTTTTTCTGGCCTTTTCTGGGGATCTTTCCAAAGGAAAGTTTATCATATGTTTGGATATTCGGTCGGAGGCCAAAAATCACGATTGGACGGGAAAGCATGTCTTCATTGTTGTGTCAACATGTTTAAAAAAAAAAAAAGTAAAATCAATTATGGACACCAATCGTGATTGGTCGTAATTTTTACACTATTTTTACAAAATCATGATTTTTAAAAAACTTCCAAACATAATTCACGTTACTTTAAATCAATTTTACACAAAATTAATTTTATAAATTCACGATGATCTAAAATCAATTCTACCACCGCAAAACCAAACGTACGAGACTCAAATTACAAAAGAGAAACGATAATTTTACCAAATCTTATATTACCAAATCTTAGTCCTATTAGACTATTAGTAACCTTTCAAGTAGTCCTATTGGAAAAGAAAAAAGTATTATTATCCCTAGGAATTGTGTTCAAACAGTTTGTTTGTGGTGTATGCAGACATTATAAAAAGATTTAAAAGAAAATGAATATATACTACCATTTAAGTAAATTTTAAAACTCAAAAAATAAAAATAAAAAACATTTCAAAATGTTAAATTGTCATAAAAAATGTCAGTTTTAAACGTGACGTTAGAAAGTGAAAAATAAATTAAATGATATTTTGATAATTTTGTATTTAAAAATAAGTTAGAAGTGGTCCATGTCCCCTACAGATGGAAAAAGCAATCATATAGAGGCGACATGGCATTGGCATCTCAAATGCAAGGCATTAGGAATATTAATACGCTGTGGAAATTTTCATTTCTAGCGTTCTCGAACAAAAATTTTTTGCTTCTTTTTAATGTTGTATATGTTTCAACACTAAAAAATTAAATATCACACTTCAACCCTAAATTATAAATCTTAAATCATAAAAATAAACTTTACACCTTAAATTTTAAACTCTTAAACTCTAAATCCAACTTTTTTTTTTCGCGTTGGACATGCATAGGAAGACTGAAAAGGGGGTTTCTCATTACTCTCCTCCTCCATCACTCTTTTTCCTTCTTTAACTACTCCACTGATTCAGACTACTCGTTTTTCCTTACTGATTACCTAATGACATGGAACGAATGTTTTGTTTTTCTTCTGTTCTTTTGAATTTGCTTCATCAAAACCACTTTTGACCAGCTCTTTTTTAACTTTCAAGTTTCCATACCCATTCTCCAGATCATCTGTTGATATCACAAAGACGATGGCTCAAATCCCGTTGATGCCATCTCCCCAGGGACGGAGGTACTTAGTTAATGGAAGGGGCTGCTGCCCCGGGTAAAAAAAAAAATTATATTTTTTTGAAAAATTAAAATATTTATGAATTTGTCTTTTATCTTTCAAATTTTATATTTTATTCTTCATCTTCACATTCTGATTCCGTCATTGCTTTTTTTTACTTGTAAATTAGGCTCATCTTCCATTACCAATAGATTAGTTGTCCAAAATATTTGTTTAAGTTTACTAATCACTTGATAAACTTAAACACGACTCTCCCTCCTTGGAAAAAACAATGCCTGAAAACGACCTCTAGGGTTATAAAACATAAAAGTTGCACTCATAAATAATATTCAAACGACCAGGCTTGTATATTTTAATATTTGAGCTAGTAAATCAACTAGGAAACGTTTCTTCTTTATGATCAAACATTGCACAATGATGACTCGAGAGGAGAAATTATTAGATAAATTTAGTTTATTACGTTATCTGTAATTTTAATCAATAAAATTTATTTATTTTAAAATAACTTTCAAATAATTACCTACTTTTTATTTACATGTATATTGGAAAGAGGTAAAAATTTACCTTAAAAATAAAATAAATAAACTTTATTAACTGAGATCACAAATTAATGGTGAGACTATCATCAACAATTATGAACTGATTATCCATATATCATCAAGCATTTTAATAGGAAGACAAGATATTAATATTTTTACATAATCAACATCATTCTCATTATCATAAATGATCAAAGCACCGCCCTTTTTATTTTGGTTTGAAAGTTGAAACAATGCACCACTTTACACTATCAAAGCATCATTATTAATCCACAACCTAATGATTACATTGGTTCATTTGAATTACAAGTTCATAGGAACATTTATTGTTTTTTTTTTAGTTTTCTAATTCATTTACAAGATAATATAATAGTCCGGTTTTAAATTTGCATAAACTCACAAATATTCATAAATTATATTACTCGAACTCGGATAACTTAATAGCAACATGTCATCTTTTATCACCAAATCTGATGCCACTCAATAGGTTTAAAATACATTTAATTATTTTCATTTAAAATGTTTACATTACATAGTTGTATGGTTTGTTGAAATTTATATATTTATCTAAATCCGAGTTACATTAAAAACACATTATATCAAGAAATCTTGATCATCCACGTGTCAAAGACACAGTACCCCTGGAAAACTCATGCATTCCAGGGTTGAACCCCAAGCATCCAAGAAGGCCCTGCTTGTATGGTAAAAATGTCTTCCTCCTCATCTCCTCCGACATGGCCCGGTTCGCTGTATAATGCAACTCGTGAGCTGAAACCCGCCCTCTCCGTCTCGAACTTGACCCGACACTCTCCGTTGACCTGAAGCTTAAATTGTTAACATCCTGGGCGTCTTTCTTAGACAAAACATCATATCTTCTGAAAGAAGCAATATTACTCGTTGCTCTCCCTTCCGATGCACTCCTAAACAACAAGAGATCTTTCAACTTCCACTTCCTGTTACCTTTGGAGAACGAGAAAGCCGACAGGATTGAAGAAACGTAGGATTTGGGATTGCTTGTCTCCTGCTCGAACGTGGTGTCGTTGGATACTCTAAAAGGAGACGATGATCTGCTTTTTTTGTGAACGTAGTTGTACTTGTCGGAGCTTGAAGACGATGATGAAGAACAAGCGGAGGATCGATCCCTTCCTCGTGGTTTCGCTTCTGATTGTATGCTTTTCGGCTCTACTAGTACTGATCCTGTACGAGACTTCCCGATGGCTGTTCCGAATGGATCGAAGTCGTTGTTCAAAAAAGCTCTTGATTTTAGAGAAGAGACGGTGCCTGAGAACTCTGGAAACCCAAGCCGGGGTTCCAAGGGCCGAACCTTTCCACCATCGAAGAGCTCCTCAGCTGACAAAGAAGTTCTCTCCAACTCAAACTGCCCACTAAAGTCGAACTCGAAATCTTCAGCGCCACCATTGTTGGTCGCGTCTTCTTCGTCGAGTCTGCCATGGAAACCTTTTCTTTTAGGGACACCAGGCTTTTCCTCCCATTCAAAAGGAACCGCAGAAAACGGAGAAGCACGAGTGGGACTGGTGGGAGCACTGAAGAAGAAACTACTGCCAAAGCGTTGAGGACTCGAAGGAGCAGTCATGTACGGAGACGACCATGCGCTGTGGAAATTGAAGTCCACTGCCGCTGCAGGCACCGGCACCACCACTTCCATGGCTTCTTCAAGGGAATAGAGATTGGGGATTAAAAGCCAAGGTAAAGGTAGAAAATGGAGGGTTTTATAAGGAAGAAGTTAGAGAGGAAGTTGAGAGGAAGAAGAGGGTGTAAAGTTTTGGCAATTTGTCCAATGGCAAGATTTGGTTACGGTTCAAGAGTGAGCCGTCTATATAAGTCTATTACATGTGGGACATAAAATCATTGTATTTTAGTCCACGTGTTGAAGGTTTTGTTGGCTTCACTTGTAATCATTCATTTTTTTCTCTATGCTTTATTTTCCTTTTTAAGTTTTGAATATATTTAAGATTAATTAGGAATATTTTATGTTTATGATAATGCAGCCGTCAATAATTTTTAGAGTATATGATTAAAAGTTTATAATTAACATCGTCAATAATTATTATATTGTATAAAATTATGCATATAATCAATATGTAATTCTATTTGTTGAAAATTTTAGTTTAAGGATTAGAGAAAATTGATTTCAAATACTCTTATAATTGTTTGTTTTTATAAGGAGAGGGAGAAGAGTTTTTTTAGGTTGTTGTAATATTCACGAAGATGTTTAAATATATATTATTTTTTAATTAAGAAGATTAAACAGATTTGAATAGTTTAGGTATTATATAAAAAAATATTATATGTATGTTAAATATATACTCATTCCGTCCCACTTAATATGTCTCTTGTTGACTTTTTACGCAGTTTTAGAAAGAAATAATTTGTGTAAGAAATATGATGTAGAATAATTAAAATGATAATTTTATCTTTGAAAAGTTGAATTTTATTTTGTTGGAAAACTAAAAAAATGATAGAAAGGAAAATGTGTCTCGTAAAAATTGTTGATTTTTACAATGAGACAAATTTCAAAACACAAAAGAGACATATTGAGTGGGATGGAGAGAGTATAACTAATTACTTGTAGGTCTAATGTGATAAGACGTTAGATCACTAAAGTTTTGACATCATGAGTAGAACAAAATAGATTGAGAAATAAGAAAATCTTTCCATAATTAACTCTGTAATATTTAATTTAAATTAATCAATTTATAAATAAGACACCGATGAATATAAAAAAATATTAAATTCATATAGAGCGGGCCAATAATTCAAAATGCTGTTGATGTTGGACAGTTTGGCTTGGAATGGAACAACGTTTATTTTCTTCCTTTTGGGGTGAAAGACGAAAAGGAAAGTTGAAGCACTCCGACAGGCAGTATACTTGCCTATAAGAAATTTTTTGATACAAAATCTGTGCTGGTCAAATTTAAGAGTTATAATTTAGAATTTAAGGGTTTAGGTGGTAGGGTTTAAAATTTAAGAGGTAGGGTTAGAGTTTAGGGTTTAAGGTTTAAAATTTAGGGTGTTAAAGTTGGAGTTTTAAGTTTTAAAATTTTAAAAACAATATTAAATAAAAAAATTACACGGACTGTGTATCAAAATATAACTCATTTGTCTTTTCAAATACTTTGTGAATATATGTATACATTCAAATACGTTACTTATGACATATTTGAAGCAATTAATATATATATTTCTTCGCCAAACGGTTTTATGTTTAATTTTCCCAATTATAATGGAGAGAATCTCGAGTTTAATGAATATATTGAATGGTTGCAATGGTAAAGAATCATATTATTCCTCTTAAGTTATCTGAATTTAAGTACTATAGTCTGAGCGATGTGTATGTTTTTAAAAGATTAAGAATGAAAAATATATAACTCTTATTATCGAGTTTAATAGTTTAATTTATATTGGAGTTATTCTAACTATTCAATTAGTATAAATAATTAACTATAACTCTGTTGTAAAAAATTAATTATTATAACTCTATTGTAAAAAAAAAAAACTATAACTCTAATTATCTATTGTGCATAAATTTTAATCGAGTCAGTGATCTCAAAAGCATCTATGATTGGGTTGGGTTGGGTTGGGTTGGGTTCTTTACGATAGTTAGGGAACTCATAAATGCTGATTTAATGGTCGGATTGCCCATTTAATTATTACAATTTTATGGTAATTTTCACCCGTTGTCTCTTTTGTTTAGGTTTTATTATATTTGGTCATTTAAATTTTAAAAAAATACTATTTTTGTCATTTACGTTTGAAAACGTTTCTGTCTTGGTCACTGAACCGTTAGTCTCCGTTACTTTTGTTTTTCAGTATGTTTCGTTTTGGTCACCAGTTTTAATTTTGTGTTTAAGTCACTTACGTTATCATTTCGTTCTATTTTGGTCACTGGGCCATTAATTCACGTTAATTTGATGATGTGTCACATTAATAAAATGGATAATTTCTAATTTAATCCCTACACTTTTAAATTTTTATTTTTTCACCATCTTCAAACAAAAAAAATCTATAATCTTTTTGTCTCCCAAAATTTATCTCATTCCACTGATCGGGCTTGTTAACTCTGGGTTATACTGGAACCACGCAAACGCTTTGTTTGTCTTCTTTGAATGATTTTTTCGTTTTTTTCGATTTCTTGAAAGGAGTAGGGGTGTGCATTCGTTTAATTTGGTTAACCGACCGAATTACCCAGAATTCATTAACCGAATTTTTTTCCTTTTAACCATTAACCGAACCGAAAAAATTCCTTTAATTCGGGCAATTTTCGAACTAACCGAAATTTGTTATAAAATTTTGGGTAAATTACACAATTGGTCACTAAATTATGCTAAAACGATCTTTTTAGTCACTAAACTTTCATTTTATGCTAATTTGATAAAAGTTCAATGACCATTTTATAATATATCAAAAAATTTAATGATCATTTTATACTTTTTAAAAGTTTAATGACAAAAATAAATATATGTAATATATATAATATTTAATATATAATAATTTCGGTTAATTAACCGGTTTCGGACCAAATTAACCGATAACCGAAGTTTGAAAAAACTCTTAATCGTTAACCAGTTTTATCTAAAATTAATCGACCGATTAACCGAAAAAATTTTGGTTCAGTCGGTTAATTTGGTTAAAACCGAATAATGCACAACCCTAGAAAGGAGCCATCGCATAAGCGAACAAGAATAACAAAATTATTCTAATTGTCTTCTTTGGTTAGTTCTGTATCAGAGTTAACATCAGCTGCGTTTCAATATTTTAGTAGACGCTTGCAGCTGACGGTAGCTAAGGCAACAACAACGGTTGAAGGGGTGGCATTAGTAAAAATGAAGGTTAAGGTTGGAGAGGAGAAAATTTTTAGGGTTTTTTGTTTGAAGATGGTGAAAAAATAAAATTTTAAAAGTTTAAGGATTAAATTAGAAATTACTCATTTTTATTAATGTGGCACATCAACAAATTAACTGGGATTAATGGCCCAGTGGCCAAAATAGAACAAAACGATAACGTATGTGACTTAAACAAAAAAAAAATCGATGATCAAAACGAAACAGACCGAAAACAAAAGTAACGGATACTAACGGTCCAGTGACCAAAACAGAAATGTTTTCAAACGTAGGTGACAAGAATAGTCTTTTTTAAATTTGGGTGACCAAAATAGAACAAAAACTAAACAAAAGAGACCACGGGTGAAGATTACCCTACAATTTTTCGATACATAACCTTGAAAATTCATTTTTATGAGTTTTAACATCACTTGCTGACATGGGTGGTAATGGGTGGGCGGACCGGAGATAGTTTTATATTTTCTACTCTATTTTTAACGCTTGTGATTACGGTTTTCAGAATTTTCATTAAATGCTTTGGGATATTTTTTGTCCCCATAAATTTTCCGTGCAGATCCCCATGAGTTTCGGAGAATTCTCATCCCAAAAGAAAAATAAAATTTAAAAATATCATGTTAAATTCTAGACATCATTAGATCTTTATCATCTTCTATCTATTAAGATTCAACATATATTTTTCTCAAGATTTAATCACTATATACATCTGTATCTCAAGTTCACTAAGATTTATTCAAAATTTTATCATTCTTACGTAAACGATTAGCTAAATAGGTAGACCTAAATTAATTTAAGATAAAATAAAATTTTGAGGTTGGAGGAAAAAATAAATGATAGTAGACAATATAACTCTAATAATACATTTTATTCTTTTAAACTTTGAAATGATCATTTCACTATGATCCTAATCCAAGTTCATTGTTAAATGCTCTAAACAAATTGAATATGTGGATTTATTTTTATGTTTAAATTTTGAAAGAAGTTAAATTTCTATTTTTGGTCAACAAAATATGATCTATATACCTTAAATTAATAAAATACAAGCCTCAATTTAAATAAAATAAAAATGACAGTCTCTCTCTCGTCTAAGCAAAGCAATGAATAGAATTCCTTTATTTCGGGGATCCCTATGGATATTTTTCGGGGATCTCCACAGAGATTTATACACATATGATTTGAGGATTTTTACGCTACGGATATAACAATCTTTATTTTTATCCCCATTTGAACTTTGAGAACAAAATTTTTTCTATTCTCGTTTTCGTGAATAAAAATTTCGATTATTCTTCATCCCATCGATACAAATCTCCACAATTATCAATTACTCTCCATCATATTGCCACCCATGTTTGCTAATGAGTAAGAGTAATGTGCTTATTATGATAAGACATAGGTGAAATCGAAACTTAGGTGACACGGTCGAATTCAAAGTCTCGCTTGGACCCCTTCCTAATGGCAGAATTCCAGTTTTAGTCCCTTAATAAATTTAATACTTCAATTTGATTCCTATTTCCTGTAGGTTCCTTAAGTAAATGGGAAAAATACGTTTGCAGCCTATTTAAACATTTGGACACGATTTTTTTAACTTACTCCCTTCCCTTTCAAAAATGTTTTTAATTATATCTATGTTCGTATGCGCGAACCCCCACCATGTGAACGATCATTAGTGATCACGTGATGGTTACCTGCGATTACGAATATATCTCACGAACGACAATTAACGACCACGTGGCGACTACCCGTGACTCGCGAATATATCCTGCGAATGGCCATTAGCAACCACATGTCGGCACACGTGGTCTCATTTAACATATAGCATCATTTCTTAAGATATCCAATCATAATGGCACGACAACTTTTTATCGACACATGTCCAAACCAATATAAGTAACCATGCAATGAAGAGAAAGAGCACGATAACACTCTACAACCAGAAGATCTTACCTAAGTACATCAGAACCAGCTTAACCATCACTAGAACCACCATTCATCCACCGTCTTGGAGCTTTGTTCACTTTATTAGTTAAGAATCTCAGTATCTTCAAAACCATTTAAGACTTTTAAATTGTAGGGTTAATATTACATATACTATTTGTTGAATATTTTAATTTCACAAGCAATGTTTAAGTATTATCAGATATCCTAAATAATAAACTTTAAACTTTTAATGTCACATGTCATTCATTCAACTCTACATATGAAGTATTTTTTTTACTTCTTACTGTGCATAGATTTTTTTTTTAATTTTATCCAATGCTTTTTACCCCTTTTAATGGTTTTTTCAGGTATTTTGGTGATTCATGATTCAACTTGACTAGACTAATTTTTTTTATTTAATTTTATTTGGTAAAAATTCATATCAAATTTACCCGAAAAAAATGAAACTCATCAACTCGATAAATTTAAAATATTTTATATACGAAAAAAATACTCATAAGTCATACAAATATTCAAACATACATCAAGTAGGAGTTATTAATGAATAGTTTTGTCTCTTTTTCATTCAACTTTTACGGCCTTAAAAACTTCAATCTAATTTTTTTTGCATCATTCTTAGTGCTGCAACCTCTATCCTTTTATTTCTTTAGCCAGTAGTTGATAACCTATCTTAGTATTGGTTGTCAACAACCGGATCCATTATTTTTTATTTTTTTATATTTTTAATAAAAAATTGCATTTGTGTCACCTTTTTTTCCTTTGCTTTTGTGGCACATTTTTTTTGTTTTTGTAGTTTTATTTCATCTGTTGTTTCGACATGATTTCAGCATACCTTAGTGGTCGTTTGATGCTTGTACAGAGATCTTTACGGCGCTAGTTTATGATTACGATTCTATCGGTGGTCATAGAAAGATAGATTATCACTCGGTTTATGGTTGTTTGCCGATGTAATCAGTCATGGGTAGTGGAGTAATCTGCCTGATAATTTGGCTCGCTCATCACTACTTTTTTACCCCGTAATATTTTTCGTTTGGATAGAGACAAAGATATTCAAGAAGGCTTTTAGATTTTGACGATATGCTAATCTCTATGGAAGTATTTATTTTTTTGCACTTTTAGATTTTTGTATGAGATTTTGGTAGACTAATCCTTATTATTCTTTCTTCTAGATGTGTTGTATTTGTAATCTATTTTATAATTTTTAATAAAATTTAGTTATTATTGTCAAAAAAAAAATTCATGATACGGGCCAAATAAAACGGAATTCCGACATATCGGCTAACTCATTTCATACTATTCGAACTTATTTTATACAACATTTTAGAACTTAAAATTTCCAGGTCCATCCCGGAACCCATCTAGAACACGAGGAAATATCAAATAAGATGCTAATTCTCAGCAGACTCTTCTAACAGACATTAACCTTTCTTTGTCCAGTTTTCGACAACGGGGTTCTGTTTTTTCTTGTCCTCGGACCATAAGTGAGGGTTATCGTCTAGTGCTTGACTCTTGGTTTCAACAACGATAACCAATCCAGTATCTTAATATCTATATTTTTTATTAAATAAAAAAATTTCTAACCCAGACAATAGGATAATATAAGCATCTTTCGTCATTAAGCTAATTAGTAGATCTTTTAATTCTATATACTCAAGTCTATGATTTTGAACCGATGGGTTGGTCCAAGTGGTAGGCAGCTTGACATCGCTTAAGTTTGTGTATGCAAAAAAACCACGCTGAAAGGCTCACCCACCAAAACTAAGTGTACGACGCTGGTCAATTTGGATTAGGCAGGGCAAAGCCCCTAACATAAATACAACATACAATTGTTTTTAGAAGTTAATTTCAAAAAAAAAATGTTTTTAGAAGTTATAAAATTTTCAAGATTTTTTTTCTTTTACAACTAAATATTTCAAACATTAATGAGGTTAGGACTACGATTGAAACTATATTTTTTAAAACAAAAATTGAACAATTTCAGTTTGTTTGGGTGCATTTTACCTTGATTTTTTTAATATAATTTCCCCTATTTCGTCTGTTTTTCTTTTCTAATTTCTGAGTCCGTTTATAATTAGTATTTTTAACTTTTTCAAAATAAACTGAAAATTCAACCTATTAGACGTTCGATTTAGATATTTTCCACCATAATTTATTTTTATAGGCAAAGAGTTTCAACATTTGAATGGATTAAACATTTTTGGAGTTTCTGCATGTTCATCGAGATGGCCGATATCTTTGGTAACGGGTTCGATGCATCTTTTAAATTTGAGTTATGAAATAAGAATTTTTAATTTAATTAATTCAAATTTTTTACTTAGTTCGGTTCGATTGAATGTCCATCCCTAATAACAAGTCTAATATGCATTTTGTTGTTGTTGTTTTTTCAATTTTCGAAAATTTATTACTTAAGCGTGAGAGCGGTTGAAGTATGAACCCTAACGCCTCTTAACTCTTTTCTTGTTTATATACTCAAATAAACCCTTGATTCTACAACCCAGATCCATACTAATCACCAGAAATTTTTTAACAAATTTTAGAGACTAAAGAAAATCTTCTTAAAAAAATAATTTGAAATGCAAGGCAAACCATTTAGGAGCCAGGGGAGCCATGACTCCCCAAATTTTGAATTTTTTTATTTTAACCCTTAAATTTTTTATAAATTTTCTCTTTATATATATAATGACACCTCTAAAATTTTTAAAAATTCATTTTATTACTTATAATTTTTTTTTTATAATTTTAGAGTCGTCTCCTTCATATCTATATCCGCCCATGTTGAAATGATCATGGGTTTAACATTGTGCCGTTACCAAGTGCAGTGAAGCCCATCAACAACATTTTAAAAAAAAATGTTGTTGATTTCTAAAAATATTAGGGTAAATTATAAAAGTCATCACTTTTGTTTCGGTTTTTTCTTATTTGATCACTCAGTTTTTAAAAATTATATGTAATCCCTTCCATTAGTGATTAATCACAAACTTCCGCTCGACATTAATTCACATTACAATAATCAATTTTCCATCGTCTAAACCCAACACCATTCACCCATAAACCAGCACCTGAAAGGGAAAAATACTTATCAAGTCATAAACGGGCTTGTTTATGTTGAATGAAAAACACGTTTTTTGTGTTCATTCGTTTATTAAATGAACATAAATTTTTTATTCATACTCATTTATACGAATAATTCACAAATAATTTAATCGAGCATTTTGTTCATTTACACCCTTATTCACTTCCACTGCTACTAGTTTTGTCGACATCCTTGAGTTCAAGCCATCTCAACTTCCTACTAGGCTTGTAAACGAACCGAACGAACACGAACGAAGGTGTATTCATATTCGTTTGTTTAATTTTAACCGAATAAATAAACGAACATGAACAATTAAACAAACATAATTTCTTGTTCGTGTTCATTCGTTAAGGAATGTAACTTGTTCATGTTCATTCATGTTCGTTAAAAATGATAAACGAACGTAAACGAAAACAAACGAATGAACATAAAAGGACATATATGAATAAATTTAAACGAACATAAACGAACGAACATATGTGAATAATTTTTTTAAATGTAATACTTTTATTATGAACCGAACGTTTACGAACGCAAATGAACGAACGAGTCCTATGTTCGTATTCGTTCATTTAATTAAACGAATAGAAAATCTTGTTTATATTCGATCGTTTAATAAATAATCAAACATAAACGAACTTTCTACCGAACGATTCATTAAACGTTTGGTTCGTTTACAGCCCTACTTCCAACACTAACTTTTCAAAAAATTTGTCACCTTTTCGATCTTTTAGCCTTCAAACGTTCAAATCTTATATATATATATATATATATATATATTAAATCCACCGAACATTCATCCAACTATACAAATCTTTTGATTTGCTCAAACATGTAAAGAATTAATGATTAGCTCACCCTCTTTCATTGTTTGTGAATTTTAACAAATAAAATAACATGAAAATAAAAAGAAATGCTTCACAAGCACACCAAAATGAAGAAAGAACAACATACAACAAAATTTAAAGTTGTAAATGACATAGTAATACAGTTCTAAAACAACTCCAAGGTTTAAAAAAAATATTAAATCCAGCAACAAAATTCTTCAACCTGAAGATGCAGTTAAAGCAGCAAGCAAAACCCCATCCTGCTTAAATTATAAATCTGATGGAAAATAAACTTCACCTGAAAGTTCATATTACATAGCCACTGGTAATTTTCATGCATGCGTTGATCGATCTGTTATGTCCCCCGTCAAGATGCACCAGGAATAGCAGCAGCAGCATACGTGCTCGGATCCTGATTTGACGGCATACCATAGCCGTAACCATACCCTTGCCCTTGGTAATATCCTCCATTCCACTGGTTACCGGAATCACCTCTCCACTGTCAAAAACAGGTTTTAAGAAGTAAGCAAAACAGCAGAAGGGTGTGCATCTCCACCTTCAGGAGACTGTATAACTCATGCTATAAAATGATTACATAGCCTCAGGCATATTAATTAGGACTTGGCCAAGAAATTCCATTTTCTTATATATAATATAAAGTAACTTTGTTCGATTCCTTTTCTCCAGTGACAGATGCCTGTACATTTTGCAATGAGCAAGGCAACAAATAGGCCATAAGACAGTTACCTAGTAAGAATTTACCTGTTTGTTTCCTACATTGCGACCCCAAGAAAGACGGACAATCTGCTTGCCTATGGTTGTCCCATTCAAACTCTGGATTGCTTCCTCAGCATTCTTCCTACAAAGCATACACATTATATTACTATAGGCACCATGAGTAGATAATAAATTAATAATGCAACCACAACCTATCACTCTGCATTGCTTTACTTAAAAATGTGCATTATCACAAATGGAGCTCTAAACAAGAATCTTGAACGATAGTTACCACACATCGACCAGAGGTAAAGTACAATGTGTGAAGTTAAGTATAGAGAGGCACCTGTTCACAAATTGCACAAACCCACATCCTTTTCCGGGTAGTATTTTGACAGAGATGATCTCACCAAACTGAGAAAAAGGTTGTCTCAGATCATCATCAGTAACATCGGAGTCAAGTCCTCCAATGAATATCTGCAAGAAACATAACTCTGTGATCAATGGTAGATATAGGGGAGAAGATAGCAAAGGAGGGAAAAAGACTCACGGTAGCATTATTTGAATCATTATCGTATTGAGAACCTTGTGTTGCAGCACCATTTGATGCATGTCCACCAGCCAATATCACAGCTAACCAAAAAAAAATGAAAATATAATGATTCAATTAAAACTCAACTCAGGCTTTAAGATACAGATATAATACATTCAAGATGGTGATAGAAGGATTAAGGAAAATCCTGAGACCTTCATGCTCAAAAAAAAAAAGACAAGATGAACATTTGAAATAGCATACTCCGCCATATGAAACAAGCCTGAGATGAAGACTTTATTCTTTGAAAAGAAATAAATAGGACAAAAATCACAATACGACTCCACTTAAGTGCCGGTTTTCACTAATGAATAGATCAGGATGGCACCAAGGTTGAAGAGAGGAAGATTTACATCAAAGGCCACCCAAGTATCAATCACCCTTGTGGCAGAAATCATACCTTGTGAAGAATACTGTTGCTGATATCCAGATGCTTTCTTGGGAGTAGCAGCACTGATCCTCATAGGTCTACTTGAGCAATATACACCATTCATTTCAGTCATAGCCCTTGACCTTTCATTTTCATCACCAAACCTAACAAAACCGTAACCTTTTGAACGACCTGTATTTGAATCAATAACAACTGTTGCTCCCTTGACAGATTGAAATCTACTAGAAAAGGTTTCATGCAATATTGTATCAGTTACATCTGCGGCCAAATCCCCTACAAAAATAGACAGTTCAGAACCCGTCTCAGGTCGCCTTTCATTCACACTGAATGAAGCCCAATTGAGACGAAAAGGCTGCTCTGTATTTGGCATTAAAGAGCCGTTATAGCTTTGCAAAACCTTGTCTGCTGCTGTCCGTGAGTAAAATTCCACAAAACCATATCCTTCAGACTGACTGGTTTGCTTATTGCGTATGATCTTTACAGAAGAAACCTGGATTTTGAAATGCCAAATGTCAGAAACAAGTTTCTTTTACTTGCATGAGCCTGTCTTATGGATAAACAAGTAAAATATTCAAAAAAGGTATTGGTCACACATCAGCATATGATACACAACGAGCAACTAATCTTCAAAAGAAATAAAACCAATACAACATTACAAATACAATTTTTCGTAGATTTCAAGATTCCAAATAATAGTAAAATATAGAGTCTTGTTAGCGTCTCCTCACTGCTTCTTTCTGTTGTGAAACTTTCGGAAAGTAATACAAGCAAAGAAATGAAGAGTTCTTTCTACAAGATTACGGTACATGAGAGCTATTCTCATAAATATATCGTTCCAATATGAGTTAAGCACTCCCTTCAAATGCTGTCCATAACTTTACACTACCACATAACAATCTTGGTAACCTTCGAATCCAAATCAAGAGGGTTCTATTTCCAATGTTTATGAACAAGTTATCCATGTTAAATATCTTATATTAACAAGTCCATGTAGCAACTAGCAAGGCAAAGCACAAACAAAGTCGATTGTCAAATGGCCAACCTCCACCCACCCCCCAAATTAAAACCCGGCATGAAAAGGCATTACATTTATAGTTCGAACACGCCCTTCACATGCAAGTCCGATGATTGATTAACAGGTTTTTACATGAACCCAGATATGAAAGAAAGCTTAAAGAAGCATTATACGGTCAAAAGGCAACAAGGCATTAGGTAAAGAATAGCAAAAGGTAGAAGTATTTCTAGTACTCAAACCGAAAGCTCTTGTGTCATGTTAAATTACATGACCAATTATCCTTAAAAGCTAAAATGATATAAGAAAGGAACCAACTATTCCATTAAAGTTGAAACAATAACCACATGAGACCCTGCTATTGCTTCAGGTTTCGATACAGATTGTGAGTTTTTTAAATATATAATCATACCACTTCTAATTCGTGTTCATTAAATGAAATAAAACCTAACATTAACCAGTACCTAATCCTCTACATGCAACAGCATAACCAGACTTTTTCGCATTATTCAGTATTACCTTCTTATGGCAAGTAACAAACGTTTATTGATCTGTTAAGCTTGAATCGAAAACACTATATTTCTTTCAATAAACCACAAACTTATATAATTTCTTTTCTCTTGTATATGAACTAAACCACAAATTGCGGACAATAGGCTTTAAGGAAATTATGGTGCATTTTCTATCCTAACATTGATAAGACCAACTAAATTACTGTAACCCGTTTCATAATCTATCAATTAATTACCATAATTTTCTCTAATCTAGCATAAACCTCGAACTTTAATTACACTTAAACCCCAAGAAACAAGAGCAACAAAAAGATGTAAAAGTAAGATTCACATATAACAACATATACATCTATCATTTTTAGTTTTACCTCTCCGGTTTGAGAAAAGCAACCGTGAAGATAAGTTTCATCCATCCAATGAGCAAGGTCGCCAACCCAGATTGTTTTAACCTCATCCGAGTTAGACCCTTGCTGTTGCTGTTTCTGCCAGTAGCTTTGCTGCTGGTACGGGTGTTTACCTTGCTGTTGATATTGTTGTTGGTACTGGAAATGAGGATTGCTGTAAGCCATATAATGGTGAGGGTACATCATCATCATCTGCTGCTGCTGCTGCAACATTACCATGGCAGCCGCCGTCGGGTACTGCATGGCTCCCATCCACTGGCCCGCCACCCACTGCGGCCGTTGCTTCTGCTGCTGTTCTTGCTCTTGTTTCGAGTTCAGGTCAGTACCGCTGGTCGACTGCATCTTGATGTGTAGGTAAGACAACAGGATCCGATCTAACACTTTGGGTCTTGTTCGTTTTTCTCTCTTTCACCGTCGGCGTTAACAGGGGAATGAGAGAGAGAAAACTGTTGTCTGAAGAAACCTGAGTTTATAAAGGGAGGCGGTGGCGGTGGCGGTGGCGGTGGATCTGAGTTTATGGGTTCAACTTGAACTTGAGGTTGAGGGGACCTCGGTTATAACGTTGCTGCATGTTTTCGTTTTCTTTTTTGCTTAAATTCTGATTTTGGTCCTCGCACTATCGTTAATATCTACTTTACTTCCCTCTGTATTTTTATAATGTCATTAGCTAAACGTAATTTTTAAAAGGAAATACTTCAAGACAATGAAAAAGCGGATGATGTTTATCTTAGAAGATATGGGTTTAAATCGCTCTGTCTATAAGGTGTATGTTCATTGTCAAAAAGTTAAAAATATATATGAACATATACTACCTTGTAATCACCTTTAAACTATTCAAAAAAAAATACTTCGAGACAAAAAATCACTTCAACATTTTCAAACTAATTACAAATATCAAATTTGGGAACTAATTTCTGATATAAAATTTGGGGCATCATGTATATTAAGATTTTTTTTTAAAAAATTAACTATCATAAAATAAATTTATTAAATTTTGGGAGATTGAATCCTTATTCCCTATTTTTTTTCTATCATCTTCATCTTTTTCGTCATTTAAAAAACATACTTTTTTTATGAAGAACTCTTAAAATGATTTAAAACATCATAAAGTGAATGAAACAAACACTTGAAACCAAATAGTTAACTCTAGACTGTTAAGTGTTAATTGATTGAATTAACCAATGAGATTATAAAGTATAAATCAAATTATATCGAATTAAAAGTGTTGAGTGATTGAACTAACTAATGATGTTATCAAATTAAAGTATAAAGGTTAAATTTAAATTTAAATAAAACAAGAGGACCAAAACCATAATATGAGCCCATGTCTTGTTGCCGTCCCGTGCCGTGAGTTTAGGCCACTTGGTTGTTGTGTGGGGTCGTATCATGCCGTCCAATTAGATCTGTTTTTTATTTTATTTACTTATTACTAATTATAATAAATAAGAAGAAGAAGAATTAGTTGACAGGGATGCACACCACTTGTAGTTATAAAATTGATATTATTTTCAACAGTCTCAAGATTTAATAAAGTCAGCTTCGGAGTAATAGACATTTATTTGTTAATTTCATTAGGATGCATCAAAATCATACATTTCTAATACATTTTGCCTCCAATTCTGTTATTTACAGACTTAGTCCTTAGAGTTTTATCTGGTTATCGAACTTTAGAAGTTTAATTTCAAACTAAACGATATAGTTGAATGAGAGGTGGCAAACAGGTCGTTAGGTTCAGGTCATTTCGATTCGAGTTATTTTGGGTCTAATTACATCCTTTTCAGGTTTAGGTTTGGTTCGATTTTAGTCCATGTATGCGGTGATTCGGGTCAAGTCGGATCATTTCGGGTCGATTAATATCGGTTTGGTTGATTTCGGGTCGAATCAATAGGAGATCGACCGGTTGCAGTCGAATTTTCAAGTCAAACCAATTTTTTACACCCTTATATATGGCTTTATAAAGCCAGTATATTTGGCTTTTTGGTGAATTGTGTGGCAATTCACATCTTATTTTTCTTTATTTCTTTCGATATCTTTTCTTTATTTCGAGTTGCCTTCGGTTCGGGTCCATTCAATTTTATTGAAAATCGATTTAGGTCTATTTCGGTTCAACTAAAATTCAAGTTGGTCTAAGTTCAATTTATTTCAAGCTTCAGATCATCATATTCAGGTCGATACCGAGTCTCGAATTGAGTAAATTGGTTCGGGTCTCGAGTCAAATTTGTCATGTTTAAATTGAATTACTTCAAAAGTTAAATAATCAAATTAAAAAAAAAACTAATTTGCCGACGTGAGTGAAGATGGCATCTAGGATGGAGTTGGTGGGTCAAAAAGGAGGGCTGTGGTGCTAAAATGCCCCAAGTGGAACCCTGCATTTGAACCTCGGCAAGTTAATTACGTGTTTCCACATTCTTAATTCTTGCCACCAACCCTACCAAATCCATAATGGATATGGATTACACTCCATCACTTTATTCTTTCATGCAATGCTTGAACTTAAACTCTCTAGACACATTATGTGCACTCGAATTCACGTCCTCTTGAATCTTGTAATAGACTATCAACCGAACTAAGTCTCAATCGACCGTCATCCACTCTTACTTTTTTAAAACTGACTATATCAAAATCCAATTAATATGATTTCTTGAACAATCATCACTGTTACCTGCAACTTCAATAACTGATATTCATATTATGACTACTCTAAACAAAATAGATGCAGCATTATCAATATATACATTGCAAGAAAAGAAAAAAAGAGGCAACTTTTTCCATTGACTGGAGGAAGAAAAAAAAACCAACATACAGCAGAGTTGATGTGTTGAGAGGGCAAAGAATGAATAGAATAGTCGGTGTGAAGTTAACAACAAGTTTCTAAGTTGAAAGCAAAATAAGCATTCTATGGCCAAAATTCCAACAGGTTGGCCGCTTGTTGGCTCCTGTCATTTGGAGATTGAAACCGAAACGAGAAAAAAGGTCAAGAATAGAATGTACATCATGCCCATGCTTTACCTCCTGTAATCTCCATATAGGTAACTTTCGTACTGCGTTCCGTTGAGTGCTTTTTCTACATCCTTCCAATTCTGAATGTGATTCGATAATGATCCCTTGTGTATCTTTACCTGACGACTCCTTAACTCCCTCTTTGGAACCTTTAGGAATCCTTGAACCTCATCTAATTTCTGCACAACAGCACAAGAGAAAATAATCCTCTTAAGAACCCTGGATTGGATCAATATTCGTCATGGAAAGATAAACTTTTCTAGCATTTATTTTCTTACAGTGCGGTTCTTAACTACATCCTCGTAGTAAAGTATGATATGTCGGGTGCTTTTGAAGTACTCCAAAGCTTTTTTAGTTGTCTCTTCAACCTGCCTTATATTTGGAATGAGCAATGTTGCATTGATTACAGGCTTGTAACTGGCAAGTATCTCGGCCTGAAATCATTATGTGAGAGTTTAAACTTTTAGATATGTTTGTGAGAGCGAAGGGGAAAGAAAGAGAAGCAGAGGGGTGAAAACCTCATGAGACGAATGAACATGAGACTTGTGGGTTCCATTCAGTAGCTTAGCATCCCGATCATAAGAATTTGCTAGAATTGAAATCATCCTCCGCAAAAGGTTCCTTCGAAAGAGAAAAATAGCTGAAACACCCCGAGTATTAAAGTATTCCACTATTTGTTTATGGTGCTGCATCAGTCCCTGCAGTAAATGATTATGATCATGAACACATCAGAGAAGAGCGTAATCACAAATTCAACACTAAGAGCAATTGTTCTTAACATAAAGAAAATTGTTTTCATCAATGAATATTTTCATCAGAGGAATTGTTCTCAAATCATGAAGAAGTTGCTATCTCAAAAGCTCAAAAAAGAAATATGGCTTTACTAAGAACATTGAATACATTTTCTAAAGTCCCCAGAAAATCGAATAAGGGGATAATCTCCTTTTGATACACATTTTCTCAACTTCCCAACACAGATTTCAACTACCTGAATCCCTCAGAATTGCATAACCTGCTATCTCTTCTTTCCTGTGTTAAAGTCTCCGCCACATTCATTCAAGGTTACAAAAATTTATAGCTTTCCCCATGGACCCATCAATATAATTGTAAATATTTACCAATACTTGTGCTTCTCATTAGAAAATGAATAAAACCAAAAAGTACGAAGAACGTATGCAACAGTTCTTCTCTCTTTGGTGAGCACTTAAGAATTATACCCTAAATTATTCTCAGATGTGAAACACTATATGGTATCAGATAATTATACTCAACTTCATGCAAAAAGAACAAGAACACACTTTCCAAGTAAAAAGAGTGTCTAGAAGCAAATAAGGATCCAATTAGTGGCAGTTATACAGAAAGCCATTGGATGGATTAAGAAAATATGATTGGTGGTATTTTGGAATGATAACAAAACGACTGGGATGAACTTTTTTTTCCCGTAAAACTAGCTAGGAATAGCCATGCTTTTGGTAAGCAACATGGGATGTGTTTCAAATTGCAGGGCAAATACATTTGAATGCTAAGAGAATTACAAAGAACACTAGAGCTAGAAACAAAGATTTAGGATAAATTCGGATAAGAAAATGAAACACAGAGAGAGATGATCAATTCAAGACAATGCTCTAGAAATCAATGACTTCAAAAGTAAACAGTCACCGAAAGACTAATACCAAAAGCACAAGTGTAACTATAAATATAAAAGATGTTTTGGGTGTCTTATGCTTCATGCTCAATAAACTGCTTGTAGAGTTTGCTTCAACCCACTATATTTGAATCTAACTGGTATAAACTCGGCTTTGTATAGCCAATACAGTAAACAATTTTTAGTTCAAAAGATTACTCAATTCCTGTTCAGACTCGTGAGGTAAAGAACGTAAAGACATTTCAATAAGGCCAACTGATTAAGCATCGTTTCTGCCATGAAAAGTTCACCTGATTAAGCATCCACTTCAAGCCAACTGCAGCTGTGCACTCATTTTTCGACGCACTGCTCAACCAGTCCAAGTTATAAACTTTGTCTAAAGTCTCAAAAATTGTCGACACATTAGTCCTCCTAACTTTAACCGAGAATATCTCCCCATTCGAGCTTATGTTAGTATGATTGTTCAATAACGTTTCAAACCATCCACTCCCAGATCTCTGCATTGACATAATGGCAAAATACCGGACAGGATTGCATGCACACTCAGCCCTAATCATACACCAGAAAGCCCATAATTAAGTCATAAAAGAACAAAACTCAGGAGCAATAAAATCAGTTTCAAACCTGCTAAAAGTTTTGGGGTTCGGATGGTGCACATAAGGAATCTCCCATGGCTCGATATTAGGTTCCGAACACGGCTTTTGGATCACTCCAATGTTCAAAAACTCAGAAGTGCTGCTGGTGCTTACTTGCTTCAAACAAATTGAGCATATATACACACCACAAACCATCACAAACAACAATACAACCATCCTCAACACCAACGGAGACTTCTTTGGCAACTTTAGGATGAAAGAAGCCTAAAATTTAATGAATTAACCAGATATTAAAAACAAAGAAAACAGATCATTTCCTCACTGATGATAATCCATTCAATGAAGCACTTCGAAAGATAGGGTGTGGGTATTGCTGTAGCACTAAACCCCGATCCAATTCAGCTAGAAAATCTCAGCTGTGTGCTGAATAATACATTTACATTTACTAGTTTAATCACGTTTAACGTAAAAAAAGGCACATCAACATCGAAACTAGAATAATAGAACAAAACACGCATCTTTCAGGAAAATGAAATCTGGGTGTTGCTTCAATCTTAATCAAGTGATAAAAAGGAAACAAACCCCCCCTAAAATCATGCGTGTTTTAATACTTTCGTTTTACAGAAAACTAAATGAAGTACATTTCACATGACAAACTAAAATATATAGAAAAAAATTAATAAAAAGAAACTTCAATCTCACTCTATATGACGAAAATGAAACCAGCTAAACATACCCAAAGGGGGAAAAGGGATACTAACCTTGCTGAAGGAACACAGATCGTCGGCCATGGCTCTAAAGCTCAAAAAGTAAAGCAATGAAAAGACATTGGCAACTAAATCTTCTAAAGGTTTATCTTCTTCTTTTTTAATGAAATCCCAATTTTTGAATTAATAAAATGGATGAAAATGAACAGAGAGAAAGAGATAGAGGAGGAGGAGGAGGAGGAGGTTAATTCTCGTGAAGAACAAAATGATTAGGCTCTTCTCTTCCTAAAGACCATTGCCGTTGAAGGAGCACACGCCCGTTCCTCTGTTTTTTCGCCTTTTCTTCACAATCTTCTTTCTTTTTTTAATATCCTTTAATTATTTGTTTAGATTAAAATGCATTTATATTGTAAAAAAATCATCTTCGTGCTTGCCTGCATATGCGTCGGAGACTGGGGAATTGGGAATTTGGGATGTTTTGCTTTCTTTAATATTATTATTATTAGAAAAATTTTACAACCACCGTTAAAGGTTATTAAATTAATTAATAAAAATTTAAAAAATTTAAAAACTCAACATATAATTAATAATTATTTAAAATAATATTTTAATTAAATTATTTTTCATATATATTCTATTTTTTAATTTTTATTTTCAAATAATTAGATCAAATATCAACTATAGTCAATCCTTAAATTTAAAAACTCTAAATTATTTAATTTAAAATATTAGTATTAAATTTAACATCATCCACGAAACCTAAACATCCCTAAACCCTTCTCATACTGGTATTTTATTATTAAGGTTAACCATGGACTAAAAAATTGGAAAACAGGAATAGAAAAACAAATGTCGATGAATCTGGTAGTTAAGATGAAAAGCTTTCATCCTGATCTTCACCTGGAATCAAGTAGTTAAGATGAAAAACTCATCCCCAATCTTCAATCCGCATTTTTTTAAATACGAAAATTTTGATTTTTAATTATTCACATAGCAGGAAATTTCTCGTAGTGTTCATAGAGAACTCTGACGGCAGTATTTTTGACGACTCTGATAATAGAAAGGGAATCATTTAGGGATGTCTAGGGTTTGTTGAGGATGAAAATTTTAATATTAATATTTTAAATTAAAGATTAAAAAATAAAAAAAAAGATGAAAGGTTATTCAACTCAAGAGACAATGGATGGCTTAAAATCATCCAGTCATGGGAACCATAATCTTCAATGGAGTAGAAAAAGATTTAGGCTTTTTAAATTTAAGGATTGACTATAATTGGTATTTGATCTAATTATTTAAAAATAAAAATTAAAAAATATAATATACATGAAAATAATATAATTAAAATTTTATTTTAAATAATTATTAATTGTATGTTGAGTCCTTAAGATTTTTAATTTTTATTAATTAATTTAATGTTGTTCAGCGTTAGTGGTGTTCAGCAGTGTTCGTCGCACGTGGTAGACTCATCCTTATTATTATTATTATTATTATTATTATTATTATTATTATTCTTATAAATATGATGCGAGGAAGATAAGTAATGTTTTTTTATTACGGAAAAGAGAAGGATATTTATTTTAAAAGATTCGAGTTCAAATATTTATGTGTAGATATATATATTTTGTCAAAAAATTTAAAAAAATATATAAATAAATATTATCATATATTTAAAAAAAAACAATGTTTTTTATTATCAAAAACCTCGCACATATTTTCGATTTCTTTCGCTTTCTCTTTTATTATTTTAAAAATCTATATCAATATATAATTTCGATATTTATTTACACCTCTGTTATATTTTTAATATAACATTTCAAAATTTGTACATGTAAAAACTTTTGTTCATAGGAGAGCTAGACTGAGAAATTTAAGGTTGTAACTCGATTAATATGAGTTGGATAATATTATTGTTTGCGTTCCAATTCTCCTATAATTAACTTAATAAATTATATCATGAGAATAAAAGGACAAATAATAATTTAGACATATCAAGAAGGTAATATTTTGTTAACAATCTCTAGAGCAAATTATTAAAAGTTTACAGTTGACATCATTCTCTTTCTCTTAGGTTGTGGTAAAATTTTCAGTATTAGCAAAAAAAGAAGGTAAGATTTTATAGAGAGAGTGAAGAGCCGTACCGAGTATTTATTAGTGTAGTGTAAAAAATATATAAATTCAAAAATTCAAAATTTAAAAGTTCGATTCGAATATTCGGTTATTTGAATTAAAAAATTAATTTCGACATGAGTTTAAAAAATATTTTAATTTGGTACAATTGATAGGTTGGGGTAAAATCGAGTAACTGATCCGATCAATTATCTCAAATATTTACAAATCTTATGCATTAGAATATAGTATAGTCTAGTGATTTTGATACCCATTTGATTCTTTGAAAACTTCTTGGTCATGAGATTAAATTTAGGATTAAGTGGCAAATAAGTGCCTAAACTATACCCTTTTTTCATATAGATGCCTAAACTTTATTTTGGGCCAAATAGATACCTAACGTTTTTAACATTACTCAAATAGGTGCCCCGCCGTTACTGTCCATTAATTTTCACCATTAACTTATGTTATTTGACACGTGTCATCTTCTTAAATTTCAAAAATTATATTTAAAAACAAATAAAAATTAATAAAACAAAATAACCCCAAATTTTGAAATCCCTAACACCCCAAAACCCAAATCCCGATTTGACTTGATTTCGCCATCGATGGTCATGTCGTCGCCCATCACATCCGTCGCCAGACCATCACGATCATGTACCCCACGCCTCGACGTCGGAAATCAACTAATATCTTGCGAAACTCGAAATCGTCGGATGATTCATTCGAATTATTCACGACGAACGGCGGCATAATGAACGATGAACGGTGTGTGAGTCGCTCAACGAGAGAAGGGCGCTTTATTCTGTCGCCGAAAACGCGACTAACGCCGGTGGGAGTGGCCGGATTTGGGGTTTTAGGGATTTGGGGACTATTTTGGGATTATTTGAAACTTTTAGGATATTTTAAATTTTTTGATTTATTTTAAAAAATAAAATTAAGAAAATGTTTAATACTACCACATGCCATGTTTTTATTGGCTAACAAAAATATTTTAACGGCTGTTAACGGCAACACCTACATAAAAACTTTGAAAACGCTAGGCACCTATTTGGCCCGAAAAATACTTTGAGCACCTATCTGGAAGAAAAATGTATAGTTTGGACAATTATTTATCACTTAAGCCTTAAATTTATCATATTGTTAAATTTGATATTTCAATAAACTAAATAAAAAATCAATATCTAAATCAAACTGAATATTCTAATTAATCAATCAGTCAATTATCAGATTTAGTTGATACAATTTATGAATTAAAAAATTAAATAACTAAAATTTATTGATTAACAAAAATAATTTATTAACGGTTAACTAGATTCGAAATAATTTACTAACAGTTAACCAAATTCAATTTTGCATGCTCTAATACTTATTCTTCGATCTTTGGGTTGATCGATTGACCATGTTAAGGTGCTGGTCTCGCTAGTGGTTAATTTGTTTGTCTTAAACCCTTGGTTGCTCAAAATTCATTCTACTATATAACTACTTGTCATGTTAGATGATGCACAGGGATGAATTGATGGGTACTAAGAGCACAATCTCACCCTTTAAAATTTTTAAATTTTTAAATAGTTTAAATATTTTTATATTTTTTATTGATAATTTAATTTTGCATATCTTAAAATTTTATAATTTTACACTCTCTATATTTATAATATAATTTTCTAATAATTTGCACCTCTTACATAAAATCTTGCGTTACGTATGTTTACATCCTTAGATTTGATAGAAAAAATAATTGTAAAAAAAGATTTGAGTATTTCGTGTGTCCAGTGATTTTTTTCATGCGGATTGCATGCATACTTAGCTAAGTTTAAGTTTCCAATTTCAGAAGAAAAAAAATCAATTACACGTGACAATGAATGAAAGGAATTCCATTTTGTCTAAATCTTGACATTATTCTTAAGAAATATCAAATTTTTTATCATCCAATCTAATAAAAATATAAAATGAAATAGATTTTTTTTTCAACATCAAAAAGGTCCAAAACCCCTTTAGCCCTAAGTCATAGCAAAACACAATCAATAAATTAATAAATACATTTTAAAATTATTAAAAAATAATAAAATTACTAAATTCTATAACAAACAATGTGTTATAGTTTAGTGACTAACTCTGAATTCACCCTTCTTGATACCTAAACAAACCTTTGCGAGGAAAAAAATTATCCATGTGCCCAAACACCTTACACGAAAACATCTAGAAGGCATCCAGGAAATATCTACCTCAATTGAAGCTAAAGTATCATCTTTAAGCTCTACATGTACAAAACGTGGTAAAATTCTCCAGTGCACTGGCGATATAGCTTAAACCATGCATTGTTGGAAAACAATAAATTAATTAGTATTATAATAATATTTTTAAGGTAAATGTTAAGATTTGAACTCATACAAAGAGTGAAGCGGGTAAACATTTATGACGACTAAATTAATACTATATTTAAAAAATGCTTGAAAGTAGTTATGAAAACGAGATAAATAGGGTGAAAATTTTTCAAACAAGTTCAGATTATAAACAGAAGATTTTTAAAAACAATGGGGGAAGTTAACAAAAATTTTATATATTTTTTTACCAAAAACTAAAATTCCCCCAAACATAATGTAATAACCCGTTTACCATACCCCAAACCAAAAGCCGAACTAAAACCCATACCCAATTCCAATACCCTAAAACTCGGATCCTACCAAACCCGACCCGGAAACCTAAACCAAAAAATAAAAAAACTCTAACCCTAACTCAAACCTAGCAGCCACCCCCTTTGTTATTAGCTGTCGTTGCCGTCACTTCCAGTCTGCCACCGCCGCCACTCTCCTCCATTGCCGCCGCCCGTGCTATCACCGCTGCCAGCCCCCCATTTCGAACCAAATCCTTAAATCTAACCCCAAATAAAAAATACACAAACCCTAAGAATTAAAATAATGAACCCTAAACTAAATCTCCCTCAAATCTAACCACCCTTATCCCTAACCCTAAGCCACCATACCCTACCCAACCACTCGGCCGGCAAAAGCTCGAGAAATTCAGATCTCACCAGATCTGCATAATTAAAATATGAGAGTTGTTATTGTAATGGGTCTATAAAAACCCGAATCAAAAGTTGTAAAATGAGTTTTTTTCAAAATCAAAAACAAAAAATCTTAAAGGTAGTTCTAGTTTTTGCATGTTTAGTTTTTATTTCGATTCAAAAATAAAGAGATACATAATCAACGATGGGTTTTTGTTTACTTGAAAATCAAAACAAAATTGTCTTTTTAGTTTCAAAGCTTAAATAAAAAAAAAGGTTTCGAAAGACTTACAGGTGGTTCCAGGGTTGCTGCTGTCGTTCCCTCTTCGCCATGAGGTTGAACCACCGGTGAACGGCGCGTATGGGGTGAACAGAGGCTGCGCCGTTCGGGTATTGAGAGAGGGGAGGATGAGAGAAATATTAGGTTTAGGTTTAAGTTTTTTTTATTTTAATCTGTTATAACAAAAAATAATAACCCAGATTATTTAAACCAGCATATCCAAAACGACGTAGTTTTGAGGCCTCGACCAGCGCGTGACCCGGTTATTCGGGAAGGATCCGCGCGTCCTTCAATGGGAAAATTACGCCCTTGGTCGCTAGACTCTTTCCCACATTATTTCTGTCCATGGGATAATTTGTTTCAGTCCTCGTCTTTTTTATGCACATTTAATATCGTCCCTTTATTTATTTATTTTCTTTTAATTTCTGTTTCATTTTAGTTCAGTCACTATATTCTGTTATTTAATTTTTAGCATCTTTATTTTCGTTTTGTTTCATGTTAGTCCTTTTTGTGTTATTCTTGCCATACATTTTATATTTTGTTGCATTATAGTCCTTAATCTTTAGTTTCATGTTGTTTTATGATTTAATCATGCATTATTACTATTATTATTATTATTATTATTATTATTATTATTATTATTATTATTATTATTATTATTATTATTATTATTATACAAAGTAGTTTGTTTAGATATAGTATGTATTAATATTATATATATAAGATATATGTGCATATATAAGTTTTTATCTATGGTTCATTTTATTTTATGTATAATATTTTTTATATGTTTCTATATTTATATATATTATATGTATAAGGTTTTTAGATATATATATGTAAAATAAAATATAGTATTTTGTTTGATAATAATGTACATAAAAATAATAATAAAAATTTATTTTTAATATATATATATATATACATGTGTAAAAACTACTAACTTAACATATGTAAAGGTATATTTTTAATAAATAATATATATATATATAACTACTTATTTTTGTAAAAATAATATATATAAAAACTACTAATTTTATGTGTATAGATTTTTTTTGATAAAAATAAATATATTAAATATATTTTACCTTAAGTATTATATTTTTAGGTATATATTTTTACAGGTTATCTTATAATTTTGAATCATATATGTTTTTTAAATCATCTAAAAAATATATATTTTTAAATAAATCAAATTTAAACTTTAAGACCTCGAGAAGTCGTATCCCTGGCGTATAGGGATGTGATTTCCTCGAATTTTTTAAGAAAACGAGAAGTTGTGTCCCGGGCACACAGTGATGCGGTTCTCTCAATATTTTCGGCATTTAAGAATCATATTTTAAATTTTAATCGAATTCTTAATTTCCAATACCAAGACATTAAATAATCGACTAGGTATCAATTTTTGGCGGTGCGGGGGTTCTGATCCTTCCCCATCCGTAACCGACTCCCGGACCTGAATTTTTGAATCTCTGGATTTAATTTGGTGTCCGGTCTACCATTTTTAAAATGATCGGTGGCGACTCCGTATTTTTAATTCCAAAACCGGGCGGGGTTTTTCAAACAAGAAAAAGTAATTTTAAAACCGAAAAAGGAGCGCTGGACGGATTTGGGTGATTACAGCTGGCGACTCCGCTCGGACTTTTAAAATAAAAAGAGAGTCAAGCCAAGAGTCGATTATCATTTAGTCTTAGTCATTGGAAATTGGCAAATTCGATTTTAATTTGAAATGTGATTCTGTTTTTTAATAAGACATGCATTTTATTTTATTTATAAATATTTCTTATTTATTTTTACTGCATTTTATGAGCTTTCTACCCGAACTCCGTCCTTTTTTAAGTGGAAATGTGATACCGCCTTCATGTGGGTTACCACAGTATAGGTTGGTGAATCGCTTTCGGAATATATTTCTTATGCTTTCGTGTGGGTTACCTCCGTATAGGCATAAGGGATGTATCCCCTAAATTGAACTTGTCCGTTTGAAACCTATAATGGGTGAGGATCAGGGGCCTTGCTACCTTTAGTTAGGTACAGCGATGACAATTCAGGTACCCTTCCCTAGAACCAGAACCGCATATAGTGAGCCGTAGGAGCCAACCCTTTTAGAACCATGCGAAACTCTATCCGTTTAGCGGTTACCCTTTTAGGCTTTGGTGCATTTTTCTATGTACAGTTTTATCTGTTTTATTTTTACCTTGATTACCATTTAATTTGTTCATTTGATTATTTTAAATTCGAGCTGACCCATTTTTGTGATCACATCATATATGTTCATTTTGGCATTCACTGCATGGCATATCATAACATTTTGATTTTTTCATCGGTGCATTCACATATAAGACATATACTTTGCTTTTATATGCATTCATTTTGAGACTAATCCTCGGGATGTCCTGTGACAGCAATACTGGAAAAGACGAAAGATCAGTCAATTCAACACCCCTGCAGAACAATAAGCAAAATAAAGATGGCAAACGAAGATAGATTAGATAGGATCAAGAATCAGAAGATTTTACAGACAGATTTAACCCAAAAATTGGAGGACCATTTAGCCAAGGCCCAGCAAGAGATAAGGGATCAGTTCGCATGATCTCAATAGGACATACTGGTGAAATTAGCGCAGATGCTAGGATGCAAGTTTCCTGAACAAGGAGAGGCCTCTGCTATCAGCCTTGAGGCAGGTCCCAAAGAAGAAAATAAAGATCTTATGTATCCTCTAGGGTTCACCCCTACTCAAGCTAAAAATCAAACCAACCCTCGAGTGGTAATTTCTATGGAAAAATCTTAACCACTTCAGGCCGGTGCCTCTATCCCGATAAATTTGCCCGCGCATCAGAAGCTAAACTAGGGGCAATCAAGCTGAAATTTTTGTCTCCGAAATAGACCAGTTGATCGAACCTAACAAATTAAGAAATGAGACATTGAAAGAGATCAAGGAACGTTGTAAACGACTCGAAGAAAAAATGCAAGCCATGGACATAGAGGATAGCTTTAGTGGATTCGATGCAGTGAACTCAGCCTTGTCCCAGATTTGGCGTTACCCCCAAAATTCAAGGTCCTAAAGTTTAAAAAGTATGATGGGATAAGCTGCCCCCACGCTCACCTCACTATGTTCTGTCGGAGGATGACAGATATAGTAGAGATGGCAAGCTGTTGATACACTATTTTAGGACAGTCTATCGGGATTTACCACACGATGATATAATCAATTGAGTCACCATCAGATAAAATCATGGAAAAACTTAGCTAAAGCTTTTCTGCAGCAGTACCGACACGTTAGTGATATGGTGCCAGATCGTTGGACTCTACAACATATGAAGCAAAAGTCTATTGAAAGCTTCAGGCAGTACGTGCAACGCTGGAGAGATATAGCTGGGCAGGTCTAACCCCTTCTTGGTGAAAAGGAGACAGTTGTCATATTCGTCCAAACATTGAAGGGTCCAATCTTAGATCGCCTTATAGGTAATGCAACTACCAACTTTGCTGATCTAGTACTATCTGGTGAACTCATCGAGAATACTGTTAAGAGTGGTAAGATCGACGTTGGTGGAAGTTCATCCCACAAGAAACAATCATATGGGAAGAGGAACAATGAGGTGAACTCATCAGGAGTTTATAATGTTGGTTATTCAAAGCCGATGACGGTGGTACCCCCCAAAGTTGCAAATGCTCAAGGTTCTTCAAGCCAAGATCCTAGTCAGAGGAAGAACACTGAGAAGATAGAGTTTACTCCATTACCAATTTCGTACAGGGATTTGTACAAAGAGATGCCCAATGCTCACATAGTGCCACCTTTCCACCAGGCCCCAGTACAACCTTAATTCCCGAAATGGTATGATCCCAATGCAAGATGTGATTATCACGCGGGACAAGTTGGCCACTCAATTGAGAATTGTTGGAGCTTTAAGAGGCTAGTAGAAAGTACATCGACCTTGGTGTTGTAAGTATTGAAAACCCTGCAGGGCCAGCTACTATTGGGAATCTCTTACTGAAGCATGAAGGTCCTAATTAAGATTCTCGATAACCAGATATGGGGGCATGCCTCATTATGACTCTTTTTGGCCAGGCTAATCGCCAAATTATTTTGACCATGACCAATAGGTCCCTTGTAGTTTTTACCTCTTTCAAATTAATGCTTTTTGGACCAATCTCACTATCCTAAGCCCAAAGGTAGTGAGAATCTTTTGTAAGGGCCAAAAACTACAAGTTTCAATGAAATATGCATTTTGTTAATGATATTGTTTTAATCAGAAAAATATTTCGATCGCACCCCTACATAACCAGAAGCTGTGGAAAAATGATGGAAAATGACTTATATGGTCATGCTGCTAAGAACCAAATATTGGGGCATTATGTCAAAATTTTCAAGTAATTTTCTATATAGGCATTTTGGGCCATTCTCTTGAAGAGGTTGACTTCAAGGAAGATGATTGAACCTAAGGGAGACTGGGGCATCCTCGTGTACAAAACCAATTGCCTAGCATGAGCAGTGAAAGTCAAGGGCATCCCATTGAGGGCCACAAAAAATATATATGTCGCATTCACACATTTAGCTGTTGTCATTTTGTAAATCATTTTTGACACACATTGAAAACCATCATGCATTTAGATTTAGTACATATACCAAAGTCACCACACATTTAGAATAGACTCATGCATTGAAGATACATTCATTTTTGCTTGTATATACAAACATGTTTGAAGAAGAGATCGAACTTCCTCAACATGGAGAGCAATTATACGATGGCCAACCTTCAGTCCTGAAGGAGGCCGAATATAAAAAAGAACTGGAACCTCCAAATAGAGGATATTATCGACAAAATTTTTGAACAATTATTAATTAATGTTTTCTCTCATTTTATAAGTCATGTATCTCCGTCGGTGGTGTAGCAGATCTAACATTTTAAAGATCTTGTTTCTCCGTTTTCGGTGCAACAGATCGAAACTTCTTCCCGATCCTCATTTATCGTTGATGTGATGTAGCAGATCCTGTATTTTTAAATCTCGCTTCTTCGTTGATGGTGCAGCAGATCAAATTCTTGCCAATGTCTTATTTCTCCGTTATTGATACAACTAGACCAAATTTCTTTCTCAAACCTTGTTTCTTCCTTATAGTTGTAGGTCAAAAAATAAAAATAAAAACAAAACAACAAAAATAAAAGAAACAAAAAATAAAAAAGAAGAGAAAAATAAGAAAAAAAAAGTAAAAATAAAGCAAAAATAAAAATAAAAATGAAAATGAAAAAAGAAAATCAATGTGAGCTTTCAATCCTTTGATCCTGCCTCTTCGTCAGAGTTGTAGCTGGATCAGACATCAGAACTTTCATCCATCGATCTTGCCTCTTCGTCAGTGATGCAGCTAGATCGAATCTTGTAGACCTTGCCTCTTCGTCAATGTTACAGCTGGGTCAAATTTTCTTTATGTATTATCTCGCCATCAATAATGTAGTAAGTCGCACTCGTTTTGCTTCCACTACCCCTCATTTTGAAGATTTTACTTCACTGAAAGTGACAAAGTAGATTGATCAATTCAAGAAAGAAGACATGCGCTGAAAAGAAAGAGGATCTACCTAAGGAAGAAGACATACGTCAAGAGGGGAAAAGCTCAACCGGACCGGATAAAACGGGTTATTTTTAGTCTTTACTCTATTCCAGTTACACAACAATGAGCAAAGAGGGGCAGCTATAATAACCTGTTTACCATACCCCAAACCAAAACCCATACCCAATTCTCATACCTTAAAACCCAGATCCTACCAGACCCGACCCGAAAACCTAAACCAAAAAATAAAAAACCCTAACCCTAACTCAACCCTAACAGCCGCCCCTTTTGTTATTAGTTGCCGCCGCTGTCACCTCCAGTAGCCGCCACTCTCCTCCATTGCCGCCGCCGCCGTGCTATCATCGCTGCCAGCCCCCATTTCGAACTAAATCCCTAAATCTAACCCAAAATCAAAAATACCCAAACCCTAAAAATTAAAATAATAAACCCTGAACTATATCTTCCTCAAATTTGACCACTATTATCCCTAACCCTAGTCCACCATACCATACCCAACCACTCGGCCGGCAAAAGCCCGAGAAATTCAGATCTCGCCAGATCTGCATAATTAAAATATGAGAGTTTTTATTGTAATGGGTCTGTAAAAACCCGAATCAAAAGTTGTAAAATGAGTTTTTTCGAAATCTTAAAGGTAGTTCTAGTTCTTGCATGTTTAGTTTTTATTTCAATTCAAAAATAAAGAGATACATAATCAACGAAGGGTTTTTGTTTACTTGAAAATAAAAAAATGTGTTTTTAGTTTCAAAGTTTAAATAAAAAAAGGTTTCGAAAGATTTATCGGTCGTTCCAAGGTTGATGTCGTCGTTCCCTCTTCGCTTTGAGGTTGAACCACCGGTGAACGGCTCGTATGGGGGGAACAGAGGCGGCGCCGTTCGGATATTGAGAGAGGGGAGGATGAGAGAAAGATTAGGTTTAGGTTTAAGTTTTTTTATTTTAATCTGTTATAACAAAAAATAATAACCAGATTATTTAAACTGGCGTATCCAAAACGACGTAGTTTTGAGGCACTGACCCGCGCGTGACCCGGTTACCCGGAAAGGATCCGCACTTCCTTCAATGGAAAACTACGCCCTTGGTCCCTGGACTCTTTCCTGCATTATTTTCTGTCCATGGGATAATTTGTTTTCGGTCCTCGTCTTTTTTATGCGCATTTAATATCGTCCCTTTATTTATTTTCTTTTGATTTCTGTTTCATTTTAATTCAATCACTATATTCTGTTACTTAATTTTTAGCATCTTTATTTTCATTTTGTTTCATGTTAGTCCTTTTTATGTTATTCTTGCCATACATTTTATATTTTGTTGCATTCTAGTCCCTAATCTTTAGTTTCATGTTGTTTTATGATTTAATCATGCATTATTATTATTATTATTATTATTATTATTATTATTATTATTATTATTATTATTATTATTATTATTATACAAAGTAGTTTGTTTATATATAGTATGTATTAATATTATATATATAAGATATATGTGCATATATAAGTTTTTATCTAGGGTTCATTTTATTTTATGTATAATATTTTTATATGTTTCTATATTTATATATATTATATGTTTAAGGTTTTTAGATATATTTGTAAAATAAAATATAGTATTTTTTATTATAATGCATATAAAAATAATAATAAATATTTATTTTTATAATATATATATATATACATACATGTGTAAAAAACTACTAACTTAACATATGTAAAGGTATATTTTTAATAAATAATACATAAGTATTTTACCTTGAATATTATATTTTAAGCATATATAATAATAATAATAATAAATACTTATTTTTGTAAAAATAATATATATAAAAAAACTACTAATTTTATATGTATAGATTTTTTTGATACAAATAAATATATTAAATATATTTTACCTTAAGTATTATATTTTTAGGTATATATTTTTACAGGTTATCTTATAATTTTGCATCATATATGTTTTTTAAATCATATAAAAGTATATATTTTTAAAGAAATCAAATTTAAACTTTAAAACCTCGAGAAATCGTATCTCGGGCGTATAGGGATGTGATTTCGTCAAATTTTTTAAGAAAACGAGAAGCCGTGTCCCGGGCGCAAAGAGATACGGTTCTCTCAATATTTTCGGCATTTTAGAATCGTATTTTATATTTTAATAAAATTCGTAATTTTCAATACCAAGACATTAAATAATCGACTAGGTACCAATTTTGGGCGGTGTGGGGTGTTGATCATTCTCCATCCGTAAACGACTCTGGACCCGAATTTTTGAATATCTGGTTTTATTTTGGTGTCCGGTCTACCATTTTTAAAATGATCGGTGGTGACTCCTTATTTTTAATTCCAAAACCGGACAGGGTTTTTTAAACAAAAATAATAATTTTTAAAACCGAAAAAGGAGCGCCTGATGGATTTGGGTGATTACACATAAACTTGTAAATAATAAAACCATTTACAAAGCACAGAATATTAAAAAATTATACGAAATTGTTAAAAGTTGCAAAATAAAAATATGAAAGTTGTACAAGAAAGAATAAAAAGTACTAGAAATATTTTTTCCTGCAGTTGGTTAAATTGAATAAATAAAAATAAAAAGTAAAAAGTAAAAAAAAAAAACGGAAAAAGGTTTAACATAAAAGTGATTTATTTTCATAAACTCGAAGACCAAAAGTATTTTGAAAACTTTTTAAAAATAAGATTGTTGTTTAGTTTATAGATAATAAAGTAGTATTATACTATTAATCTAACCGATTGTGTGACTTTATCGATAATCTTTTGATTGTGATTTTATTAAAACTGTGCATTGTGCTAAAAAGGTAGGGTTGGATTATTTGAGATATTCGAACAAATTGAATTGTACATTTTAAATCCGAATAAAATTATTTCAATTGAATTATTTATACTAGTTTTTTCAAAATATTCAAATTATTTAATTAAAAAGTTTTTTTGAGTCAAGTTGAATTTTGCTCATCCCTAAAAATTATCAGATTATCATCTCATATACAGGCGGTGAAAACTTTTTGTTTCCATAAGTGCCTCAATTTTAGGTTTTAGGGTTTTAGTTTAGGGTTTAGACTTTATAGGTTTTAACATAGGGGTTTAGAATTTAGGGTTTATGGTTAGAATTTAAACTTTAGGGGTTAGAATTTAGGGTTTAGATTTTAGGATAATATGGTTAGGGATTTAGGTTTTAACCTATAAACCCAAAATTTTAACCCTAAACCCAAAATTCTATCAACATCCCATAAATTCAAAACTACTACACTTAAACCCCTAAACCCTAAACCCTAAAACTAAGGTGCTTGTGTAAACAAAGTTTCCACAAGCGCTTGTGCATGAAATGATTACATGTATACAATTAATAATTGGATTCATATCCTGACGGTGGAAATTTTTAGTTTCTACAAGCGCCTTAGTTTTAGAGTTTAGGGTGTAGAGTTTAGGGGTTTAGGTGTAGGGGTTAAGGTTAGGATTTAGGGTTTATGTTTTAAGGTAATATGATAAGGATTTAGGTTTTAACCTATAAACCCTAAATTCTAACCTAAATTTTATTCATAATCACTAAACTCTAAACTATTAAACCTAAACCCTACACCCTAAACTGAGTCCCTAAACCTTAAAACTAAGGCGCTTGTGGAAACTTTAAGTTTCCACCTCCAGTGTATTAAATAATTATCCTTAATAATTAGGTTAAGATATATTGGGTAATTATTCCATGCACAAGCGCTTGTTTCTACAAGCACCTTAGTTTTAGGGTTTAGTGATTTTGTTTAGGGTCTAGTGATTAGGGATTTTAGTGGACGAGTTTTGAATTTAAGGGTGTTGTTAGAATTTAGGGTATAGGGTTAAAATTTAGGGCTTGAGTCAAAACTTAAATCCCTAACTATAATACCCTAAAAACTAAATCATAATCTATAAACCCTAAATTCTAAACCCCTACACTTAAACTCATAAACCCTAAACATTAAACTAAATCCCTAAACCCTAAAATTAAAACGCTTGTAAAAACTCTTCGTTTTCACCTCCAGTGCATGAGATATTTCCCCATATATATTTTGATACTTAAACTTGGCTTCAATTTAAAACCTAAACTTTTTTTACCTAATTAGGTGCTTGATCTTGACTTCAATATTCAATTTGACACCTAAACATTTTTTATCCAATTAGATACCCGAACTTGATTGTTTTGTTCAAATTGTTACTTGAATTTAGCTTCATGGTTCAAATTGGTTAAAATAAGTCATATACCATAAGCATCAATTTGAACAAAAAAATGTCAAATTTAAGTATTAATTTAAGGGTAATCATTCCATACACAAGCGCTTGCATAAACTTTGTTTCCATAAGTGCCTTAGTTTTAGGGTTTAGAGATTTTGTTTAAGATCTAGTGTTTAAGAGTTTAAGTGTACGAGTTTTGAATTCAGGGGGTGTGATTAGAATTTATGGTTTAGGGTTAAAATTTAAAGTTTATAGGTTAAGACCTAAACCCTAACCATATTACCCCAAACCTAAACCCTAGCCATATTACCCCAAACTTAACAATAACATCAAACCATAAATTCTAAACACATACACTTAAACCCCTAATCTAAATCCTAAACCTTAAACTAAATCCATAAACCCTAAAAAATAATGCATTTTTCGTTTCAACCGTTAGTGCGTGTGATATTTTCACTTGATTTAAACCAATAAATCAAATAAAAAAAGTTAATTGGGCAAAAAAACTAAATTAAATCTTAAAATCCAGTTGAGATGCCAAAAATTTACAGCAAGTAGTAACCCAAAAAGAAAGAGATGATGAGTGGATTACATATATACTAGTATAATTGGTTGAACAGGTAGGTGATTGCGATTGGTGAGCAAGTGGGTAGGGATCACCGTTAAAACTACGTCTGCACATTTTGAGGCAGTACGCTCGCCCCTGCTTTGGTTTTCAACCTCTTTGTCGGCACTGGGTGGGTACCAATAGTTATTGGACCACACCACTACATTCATTTGGTTTTTGAGGGGTTTTTTTTTGTTAATTTCATTAATTAAAAGAACAATATACAGAAAATAAACACCAAAGCAGGCACAAACATAGGTCTGAAAACAACACTAACACCAAAGACCCAAATCGAAAACAAACACAAAGAGAATCATATGAACCCTAAAAAGAACCCCAAGCAAACAAACAACGGCAGTTAGCGGCGGCAGAAGAAAGAGCCGAACGTCTGAACCTATTTTCGATCCACTAAACGGAAAGGTCTCAGCGGTCGAATTAAATCAACCAGTATTTCGAAGGTCCGGGCTGACATAGAAGGCAAAATCAGGCCGCAGTGGCCGATAATGTGGCTGACTTTGATCGGGTCTTTTCTGAAAAAGAAAAGAACCACTGAAGAAACAGCAAAAAAAGACACGTCACCAGAGAGCCACACTAATAGAGTCTCGTCGGAGGACGGAGTCGAAGATTCTATCAACCTGAGAAAAATATCGGACCGTCTACAGGCAAAGGAACTAAACGACCTAAACCTCTTCGAAAAAAATTAGAGAGAGAAAAAAAGAACCTTTTTTGTCGCCCATAATTCTTTCGAATAAAATTGATCCCGATCTAGAATCACAGTCACCGAGAATCAAAATTTCATCGAACAAGCTGACGAGGAAGATAACGAAACACTAATCAGCGAAGAAAGACAATAAATCAAATAAAAAAAAGATGAAAGGCCAATCGTCGATAACGACAGCGGCTAGCTGCCACAAGGCAGGCAAGGATTTTGAAAACTTATGAGAGAGACGGATAAGAGAGAGCGTTTAGGGGAAAATCAGTTCGCGTTGTACTCCACGTTTGGACTTGGGATCATAACCTCTTGGTTTTTGAGGGTTAGGATCGCACACAGCAAGCAAATGCATGGATTGATTCATCAATACCCCTTTTCCTGCTTTTTTAGTTTGATAGTCGTTCATGTTCTGAGGTGATGTAGTGCTTTGGGCCTATTTTTATTGGCGTCTTGGGTCCGACTTGACACAGCTAAGGCCTTGCAAGATGGAGGTCGAAGTCGTTTTTTAGTGTGTGTGTTTTTTTTTGTACCATTGGTATTTGATTTAGGGTAATTATATTATACATTGACGATGGAAAAAAGTTTTTACATATGCTTTAGTTTTAGGGTTTAGAGTTTAAAATTTAGAAACTTAAAATTTAGGGTTTATAAGTTAAAAATTTAAATCCTAAATTCTAACCACAAACTTAATTTTTAAGTCCCAAACTAGATCCATAAACCCTAAAATTAAAACATTTGTGAAAACTTTTTTCCACGCAACTGTATTCAATCTAAATCCATTTAACTTATTAATCGACTAATTCAGATCGCGTATTTGAAAAGTTTATTACATGCCGGTCCTTTTAAACCATTTGCCTCGTTCACACTGCCAAAATTCGAACCTTTAATCTTCCTTAAGAGATCTAATGTCTCATATATTAGATTAAAATCTATAAAATAGGCGCATATGTATAATGTATGATGTTATTATAATGTATGATATAAAATTAAGTGGTCAATTATGTTATACATATAATAGGTATTAGAGTGTAATGTAAATAAAAATGTAGATACCATAAATTGTATTTATAATTTGATGATGAGCACAATTATAAAATACTTAAAAGCTTATTTAGTAATGAGTTATATAAAAAATAACGGTCCCAAGAAATAAGTTAACTTGTATTTCCACCCTTCTCTAGCAGAGAGTTTGCGGCAAGAGAAAACGTATCCTCTTAAAAGATCAATACCAAAGATTCAAAATTTTCAATTTATTGATATATTTAGATATACTTTTGCATCTTACATTTTGTTTTTAATGATTTGGCAAGAGAAAACTTATTTTTAACCGGTTGTTAGTGACGTTTATAGTGTTTTACTGTTTTTCTTGGCTTAAGGATGCTTGAAGTCCCTAGACTTTTGAAAAAAATTAATTAAGCTCTTAAATTTTTTTACACCCAATTAAGCCCCTAAGCTTTTGTACACCGAATTAAGCCCTGAACTAATAAATTGAATCAATTAAGCCCTTACCAGTTTAGACCATCAATTTTTGACTTTTTTAGATATTATTGTTACGTGACATACTACAGTTCTATCATGCGGCCTTTACAGATTTTTTAGAAAAACATTTTTATAAAAGAAATTAAAATTTTTTAGAACTTTTCAAGAATTTTTTTAATAAAATAAAAAAATATAGAAATGCCAAGTGATAACACTGTAACACGATACGTTGCATCAACTGATAAAAAACTGTTAGATTTGACAATTAACATTGACCAAATAAATAAATTGATGAAGTTTTGGAATATAAAAACTTAATTGAATGCAAAAAAAGAAAAAAGCTCAGTTAATTTTCTATCAAAAGTTGAAGGACTTTTGAAAGAAAAAGGAAATGTAAAAGCAAGAGAAAAAGGAAATCTAAAAGCAAAAGTAGCTTTGAAACCCAAGATTACGTACTGTAGTAATAACTAATTAGGTGAAGACAAATACAAGACGAAACACAATTTATTAGTAATCTTAGTAGGCCTTTTAACTTGTACAAAAACAAGAAATGTGCTGGTGTGGACATCATCACCTACCGCCCCAACACATGCGTCCAAAGAACCTTTTTGTTTTGTTTTGTTTTGTTTTTTGCTTAAAGAAAGCATTCACCTCAGGGTTTTTTCCATCTTGTTTTTCAACGATGAAACGATGTTTATAGCCACAAAAGCAGAGTATTTTAGTTAAGGTGTTTGGACTATTTGTACGTCCATACATATTAGGGCTGCTTCTGAAATTGAGAGGACCCGTCCGGAAACAGATGCTCCTGTTGCTGCATGCCTATGTTTATTGGAATTATTGAAGGTTGGTGTACTACTTCCAGATTTCAGACTCCTCTTTTGGCATTCACAAACTTCATAAAGTTACTGAACAATTTCATAGGCGAGTCTACGGTACAGCACCTTAGGGTACGATTAAAATACGACACAACCATAATATTAGAAAAATAGAAACTTCAAATGATATTACATAATATAAATGTTCTAAAAATATATAACCTATTAAGTTGGAAGCCTCAAAACTTGGCTTTGAGTGAGTCTTGATTGTGTCGTTTTTTAGCCGCACCACCTTAATGTGTTGCACAGCAGAATCACCCAAATTTCAAACGCCCTTTTGTTTTAGAAAATGCTCGTTGATCATTTAAGATTGAGGGAGGTGATGACATGATTTATAAAGTACGGTGCTGGGGAGAATTTATTTTTCCAGACACGTTGGTATGGCTGCTGTTCATTATTTAAACTTCTGTAATTTGTGCTGCAATAACTAATTAATGCACTTTTCACCCTCGTACTTTCAACCTAGTACATAGGGAGAGAAAAAAGAACCGGGAATTACCTCCTCCCCTTTCTCTCTCTTTAGAGAATCATATTCATATATATAGAGTGTGTAAAAATATCTGATTCAATTAATTCGATACATTTATCTATTCATTTTATCTAAAAGTTTAGATATTTAATATATTTTTATTTTTTAGATCGGATATTCGATCCGTTTTTATATTCAGATCAGATACATATTGTAATATTTTAAGTTCCAGATTATCCGAAACTCCAAAATTCTATAGATATGAATCTTGTTATATTTAGCAACTTAATGCTTTTTATATCCCGAAAATTCGAAAACCGAAATTTATATATATGTGAATCTTGTTATATTTGGCAATTTGTTGATTTTTTATTCGAAAATCCAAAATTTTCATAGATACGACCGACAAATCCGAAAAATACTTAATTCAAATAATATATACGAATATTTGAGTATTCGATACAAATAAACAGATATCTGATTTTCTTCTAATCGAATGTAAATCGTTATTTTATCGATCTGAAATTTTAGATATCTGATTTTCCATATCAGATTGGATCTGATGTCCGAAAATGCACACCCCTAATATACACAAGCATGAGCTAATGTCCGTTGATTAAAGTGGTAAAGAATTTGATATACCTTAAATACTTATTGAGTTCGGATCTTGTAGATAGAAAAATGATTTGAGAGCTTTTTTCTCGTTGAGGGTTTCAATAGGAATCGACTTCGTATATTATTGGACCTTATGTGACTAATGGGCATATAAATAGTGGTGACAATCAGGTGAGGAATAATAAAAAAATGTGGGGATCCGAATTAATAGGGATAAGGAATAATCAAAATCTTCACTCACAAGGACGAGAATGGGGAAATTTTATCCTCGAAGCACAAATGGATGGAGACGAGAATTGCTATATCCACACTGTAGGATCCCGAATCGTGCCCGTATAAATCCTCATGGGTATATTCGAAAAATATCCATAGAGATCACTGATATTTTATAACTTTTTCTATTATGTTTGTAATTTTGGAGATTTAATGTTGATTATTTGTTTTAATGTATTAAGATTTGAATATTTTGAAGTGTAATTAAATTATATGACTTGTAAACTGAAATTGACATATATTTCAACTAGTAAAGTAGTAAGTTCTGTTTATTTTTTAGGGATGAAGATTCTCCGAAGTTCGTGGGAATTTGCTTTCGGGAATCCGTACAAAGAGAGTATAAAAATAAAAAATTCCTGAAATATTTAATGAAATTATTCAAAACCGTCACTGCAAGTGTCGAAGATAGAGTAAGGAATACAAAATCGTCCCCTTGTCACCCCTAGAGAGGAATCTCAATATATGGGGTTGGAAAATAAGCAAATATACTCATGAAGAAGTAATTCGAGTTAGATGGTTGATGCAGTTGGATCTTAAATGTGTCGATTACGAGGAGTGCAGTGCAATATGTGCAAGCTTTCAAAGTGAGAATTGAAAGCCTTACCTGATTTACCTGTGCTGTGACAGTCTTATGCATAAACTAATACTACACCAATGGGACCAGTGCTGATGGCCAAACCAAAAAAATGGGTACATTTCCATATTACTAACCATCCCTCTGATTCTAACCAAGTCTAAGCAGCTAGCTGGCATACCCTGGAGTACATGTATGTTTCACCGTTCAATATTACATGCATCAATGTTTTGTCTACAGATCAAAATTAAGAGCCGAGATTTAATCTAGTTTGTTCGTGTAATGACACGATATTCTACTGGTTTAGGATTCGAATCTTAACTTCTCTAATCCCTTTTTATTCTATATCTTGGCAATTTTCGACGAAAAAGATTCATGAACTTAGCTTCCTGTTTCAGGACGTGAATCAAACGTTTGCTACATAATTTTGCATTTAAAGATGAATTGAGCTCTCCTTCATCCATAGCCATCACCGAATGACATAAATAGTTGACCTACATATGCTTTCGAAATATTAAAAACTTTTATTTATATTTATTGTTGGTGTATTTGATTATATGGACGGATTTTAGCTCAACACTAACCAGAAAACGCTGGCAAAAATTATCCTAATTAATGGTATTTATTTTCTCACAAATTCTTTTATTATTGGCACAAACGTTAGAAAAGTGCTTAAACTATACTTTTTTCAGATTAGTGTTTAAACTTTGTTTCGGGCCAAATTGATGCATAATGTTTCATTTCGTTACTCAAGTAAGGTTTTTTCATCAACGGCCGCTACAAAATTTTGACATCCAATCAGAACATGACAGGTAGTCTGCTTTTTTTAATTTCTAAATTACTTTAAAAATCTGAAATTTTTTAAAAATCTCAAAATTTTAATTTTTAAACCTTCAAATCACATCTCCCTCACCGTCTAGCACCCTCATATGTCGATGGTTCACCGTTCACCGCCCAAGCATCATGTACCTCACCGTTCAATATCTCCTACCCTCTAGCTGTTGGTCGGAACCTAATCACCTCTTTTCTCTTCATTGTTGGGTGTTTGTCGACGATACAATCGACAATTTGTTCGTCGGTTTTCGATGACGGGATGATGAAATTTCAAGCGTGGGGTCCGACGAAGACAATGACGGCCGGTGGTGGTTGAATTAGTGGTCGGAAGGGAGGGATTTAGGGATTTAGGGTTTGGATTTGGTTTTTTTTAAGAAATCAAAGATTTTTCTGATTTTTTAAAGATAAAAATTAAAGAAATTAATAAAAATAGGTCATGTGTCATGTTTTTATTGGATAACAAAAAATTTTAACTACCGTGACAAAAATTATTTGAGTAATGAAATAAAACATTAGACACTAATTTAGCCCGAAATAAAATTTAGACATCAAACTAGAAAAAGAAATATAATTTAGACACCTTTGCAACGGTTAAGCCTTTATTATTATCTGGCCTGGTCTTGATTCTAAGCACTTGTAATTTTGCATGCCGGCTTGAGCTTTGGAATGACTACTCATTCCTTTGTCCTGCTCCATCCATACATACATACATACAATACGATGCTAAGTGGGAGGGTCATGCTCCAAACCCCATCTTTTTTAGATTCAATTGCTTTTCAAGTCATCTTAATTTTATAACTACGTAAATTAAATCCTAGCCTCCAATTTTTTTGAGTCCAGTTGTTTTTTAGGTCTTTAGTTTTGAAACTAGTTAAATTAAATCTTGGCCTATATTTTTTGTTTAAATACTTTTCGGATCCAATCATTTCAAAATCTAACAAAATAGACCATAACCTTGTTTTTTAAATTTTAAATCAAAGACATAATAATTAGACTCTAACCCTCGTTTTATTACCATTTATTTATTGTCCCTTAAAGTTTCACCTTGGTTCAGTCCTCAGGAAGTAGGATTTTAATTTTTAATCTTATTAGATGCTATTTTTTATGAATGATTGTATAAATCATTTGAACTAAATTCTAGATGTAAATCCATGGGAGATATATCTACTTATACTAGTGTAAAAGTACTTAAATTTTATACAATTTCATTCATTTTGTACAATTAATATTGTAACAATTCGACCTTCATATTTTATATTCTATTTATGTAAGATCATGCATGTCAAATTTCGAATAAATTAAAAATACCTAACAGATTATTTGATATAAAAACTTACAACACTTCTAAAGTAGTATTCTTTTTTGAATAGTCTAAAGGTGATTACACTATAGTATTTGTTCATACATATTCTTAACCCTTTGACAATGCACACACACCCTGTAGACAAGCGATTTGAACTCGGGTCTCCTAATATGAACATCATCCGTTTTTCCACTGGGACCACTTGTTGGGTTATTATAAAGTATTATTCTCAACATATTAAAACTTTATGTGCATGGTAAGTACAATTATATCGATAATATCAACGCTCTTATTGTTAAAATATCAATGATAGAAAAGTTAGAGAAATGTATAAAAATCCCTTCCTATGTATTAATATGTAGTTCCAACACCTAGCTATTTCAGAATTTGATGAATAAAAGTAAAAGCAGAGGGGGAAATCCTCTGAATTTTTTTGGTGTTTTTTTTGTCTCGACAGTAAAAAATCAAATTCTAAGCCTTAACTTTAAATTCTAAACCCTACATCCTAAAAATACACCATACATCCAATACTCTAAATCCTAACCCTAAGCCTTAAGTCTTAATCTTAAACTCTAATCCTAAATCTTAAATCTAATTTTTTAATGATAAAATATAAGTAGAGACACTGAAAAAAGACAACCGGAGGTGAGTGTAACTCGTAAGCACGCAAAAATAGTTGTATGGCCAGCCATCCATGCATCATACTTCTAATATCTATGCTCTCAATTCTGATAAAGGACAGGACTTCACCTAACCCAAAAATAATTTGAGCCGCTCACGGTTTGAATTTATATATACACCTAATATATATCTTATAAATTAATTTACAATCCCAAATCATTATTTAAAAACTAAATTCATGTTTGAATTTATATATACACCTTGGCATTGAGTTATAATTTCACACATTACTTCTTTAGTGCAATTTGACACTTTGACTTTGACTTTGGTTTTTATATTAGATTTGACCACTGATTATTTTTCTACAGTTTTAAAATAATGAATAAATTTTTTACTTATAAATTGAAAATCATCTAAAGTGCTAATATTTATATTTCAATGTTTAATTTAATACATATTAAAAATTTTAATTAATTATAAGTTTATATTAAAAAATGGATCAAAACAAAAGCCAAGGACAAATTGCACCCAACAAAAAGTTAGGGGTCAAATTGCATATATATGGAAGCTAAAATCAAGGGTCAAAAAGTACATCAACCCTTATTTTTATATTAATAATTATATAGTTTACAATAAATTTCTTAAATATTAAATTAATAAACAAGATATCATTGGATTCCAAATGAATCTAGGATGTGTAATTTCGTTTTCGTAAGGATATACATTCTAAATGTTTGTTTCGGAACAAATACTTGACTGGAGCATTTATTCTCCGTAGAAATCCCCATATCTTACAATTATAATTTCTTTTATAACATCTTACCACTTCAACAACTATAATAACTAAGGCACTTAAATTTTCGCAGCAAAAATATCCCAGTCATATACGGTATACATACATGTACAGTATACTGTATTTTAGATTATTCTATAATATACAAATTTATTAAATTTACAGTGTTACATGTCTCAAACTTCCATCTTATATTGTTATACCCCAATATAGGAATCCGGATTCGAAGCCTTCAAGAGGCTCACCTCCAAAATTAAGGTTTTCGGAAGTCACCCCAGAGCATCACCTAATATCTGCCTCTTTAAAGGCGAGTCTCTGAAATCTACAAGCCTCTGTTGCAACTCCTCTGGAGCTCATAGTCTCCACATTGCTCCCCAGCATGTTTGCTCCCATGATGATTTTTCGGGATCGAGTCATTTGCTCATATTCGTTCCTCTGATAATTTTTCGGAGCCAAGCCATTTCTTTATATTCGCTCCCCAGATGATTTTTTGGGTCGTGTCATTTGCTCATATTCGCTCTCTGATGATTTCTAGGGCCAAGTCATTTGCTTATATTCGCTCCCTTGTTGATTTTTCAGGGCTAAGTCATTTGCTCATATTCGCTCCCTTGTTGATTTCTCCGGTAAAATCATTTGCTCATACATCTACTCCCCTGATAACTTCTCAAGGTTGAGTCCCCGCTTATCTACTTATATCCCTAATGCATTCGCAGGGTCATAGATTTTCACCGCTCTTAACGTTCGTGCAATGTGGGATGCCTTCGTAGAGTTCCTTCACTTTTTAAACGCAGCAAGAACCTACGAAGATGTCTTATTTGAAATGTTTTCACTCGTTCTACATTGTTTCTTTACTCGAATGCGACTCTTTGTTCAAATCAATAAAAACGAACCAACACAATTTTTCTATAACGTCAAATTATTTTTTGTTTTGATATTTATTCAGTTACGACGAGCACATCAGTTACAAACCGTATCCTCGCAAGCAGTGGGGGTTCTGGACAGGCGCGATAGGAGCAATCGCACAGGCCCCCGAGAGAGAGGACCCAAAAATAGATTACTTAAGTTAAATAGTTGTAAAAAATTATAAATTTGTATATATAATTGTGTGTGTGCGTATATAACAATTATCTAAAACTTTAAACATGCAAAAAGAATGACACATTTTAAGTAAACATGTTTGATTTTTAGATGTTTATAAGTTAATTTTTTGTTGCTCGAGAGGATAATATAATAATATTTTTTTATATTAAGGTAATTAAAAAATTATATCTCTTATTGATTATAAAAAATTATATCTCTTATCGATTATAAATTAAAGGCCGTATTTTAAAAATTGTACAACTGAAATTGAAGTTTCAAGCACGAGCTTCTCATTATCAAAGCGAAGAAAAGCCGTTGGTCCTCGTGAATTTAAAGAATGGGAGTTAACTTCACCGGACATTGAGCTTGAAAAACCTCGCTTCCTTTCAAATTCGCAGAACCAGCCAATTAACCTCGAAGGTTCCTCCGATTCTTGTGGAGTGCAGGCCCGAGATATGTGTTCCGGTCTCTTCTCCGGCGATTCATTGGCTTCTCGTTGTTCGAGCAATGAGTCATGTGATATTCTCAAGGATAGCTTGAGAATTGTAGATCTAGAGGTGAATTTCGAACTTATGTTTCCTTCTTTTTCTCTCTTTTTTTGGTTTCCCCGTTTGGTTGCTGAGAAAAGAAAATTGATGGAAAGATTGCCGTTTCGTATGAGCTTTCAAATGATCGTTTTTAAATATTCGTTATTAATTACCTGATCATAGATAGTTCATGAATGTGCTTTATTTGCAGCCCAAGAGTTTCGAAACTGAAATCTCAACGTGCACTAACATTAAAAAGTTCAGGTTAATTTTCACTAACTCCTTTATTAATTATTTCTATTTCCATCCTTCAAAATTAAGAGGGAAAAAACGAATCGTTTCGCTTAACTCTCCGTTTATATAATCTCTTTCAAAAAAAAATTCTTTTCCAGTAGAGAAACAACTCCCTTAAGCGAGCCTTGTGGAGACTCGGACGAAATGGAATCGCCTGCGAAAAAGTCGCCGCCATCACCTGCGAAGATGCCGTCGCAAGCCGAGATCGACGAATTCTTCTCCGTCGCCGAAAAGTACGAGCAAAACGGTTTGCAGAGAAGTAAGTTTGTTCTCTCATTCTCTTTCGTTAGGTGCGTAGGACACGGACTGTCACCAGAATGGCGCATCCTAACATTCGTAGCATCAACAATCTCTAACGAACAAATCTGTTATTTCCGCAGGTACAATTATGATATCGTCAAGGATGTGCCTCTCCCCGGTCGTTACCAGTGGCTTCGTCTAAAGCCCTGAAGACAGAAAAAAAAAGAGAGCAAAATGTTAGTAAAAGTTACACAACGTGACACGGAAATTACATCTGACAAAACATAGCGTTGTTTGTCGTAGTAACTGTCAGTAATATATGAGGATCTTTTTGTTATATATTTAGAATTGAAAGGTGCTCTTTGCTTGATCTTTACTTGGCTTTTCCAGCCTTTTCCCCCTCCCGCCTGCAGGTTCTTTTTGTTATATTATTATTCTTAACTTTTTTGTTTATCTTATATTCAACTTTTTTTAATTATATATTAAATAATGTGTAAAATTTTGATACACAGGCTGTGTAAAATTAATTTTACACAAGCTTGTGTATTTAAACTATAAAAACTCAAATCTTAAATTTTTAATCCTAACCCTAAAAAACTAAACCCTAAACCTTAAACCCTATACACTAAATTCTAAACACTAACCTTAAATTCTAAACCCTACAATATAAACCTCTAAACCTTAAACCCTAAACTAAAACCCTAACCCCTAAAACTAAAAGGCACGTGTAAACTAAAATTTACACGGTCTGTGTATCAAAGTTTTTTCCTTAAATAATTATTTAATTTTATGTAGTATAAAACAAAGAAGAAATTGTGGAATAAAATCGAGGGCATGATTCCTTCACATTACCGTGCCGGGACCATTCGGAAATACTTTACTATATGATAAAAAAGCAAAGAAAAAGTTTTTTTTTTAGATTTAAACTTTATAGTAAGCTTTTTTTTAAAAGAATGTATGGGTTATACTCAAAATAACTAAACTTTCATGTCAATCATTGAAAGTTTCTGTATACGAAAAATCACAAAAGGAACATGAAAAGTTGTTCAACTTTAATAATACGTTAAAATCTTGTATTTTTTTTAATGGTCTAAAGATAATTACATGATAGTATTTGTTCATAAATATTTTTAACCCTTTGACAATGAACATATATCTAGTAGACAAAATAATTTAAATCCGTATCTCTTAAGATGAAAATTATTCGTTTTTTCTACTAAGACATTTGTTAGGTTCTTGTATACTTTCTTTTAAAAGAAAGTGACACTTTTGGTTTTTAATCGGTGTTTGGTTTTCTTCCATATAATCAATATTTTTTATAGTAACCTGAACTTCAATTATGTCATGATTCAAATTCGATCAAATATTCGAAGACGAGATTATGTCAAAATTTAGATTTGATATTTTATTTAAAAATCAATTCTTTATTCGCTCGGTGTTACTCATTACATGAAATGGGTGCAAAATAATAAATTGGAGAAAACGAGGAAAAAGGGTAAAAAAAAAATTGATCTTCTGATAAGATGATGAAAAAGGAAAAAGGCAACGCGTTTCATGATTGCATATTTCGTGGATAAATATGCCCTTTTGGCATATGGCAACCAAATATGTATTACTCTACGTATACTCGTATATATATATATATATTTGAGCATACGTATATTATATGTTTAAACGTACCGCCACCGATAACCGTTAAAAAGTGAAGAAGCATGGTGCAGAGGATGAAATACAAGATGAGTGAGCATAGGATTTAAAAATTCAAGCATGCAGATTTAAAATATATTTCGTTCAAATGAATATGTAGAAAAATTTCACCTTTACACATTTAATTAAAAAAATTAAAATTATGTTTAATAAAATAGAGATACAAGTGTTTTTTAAATATATAAAGTTAAAAATATAGTTTCAATGTTTAACTGAATAGTTATTTTAGTCTCTATTTTTGGAGCAATTCAACCCTCATTGTTTTATTTTAAGTCAAAATGTTCGTTCTACGGATGAAAATTATTAAAAAACTGTATGTAAACAGTTTGAAATAATTTGATAGAATGATACGTCAGCAGAAAAAATTATTTTATATTTTATATAATTTTATAAAATTATTTTTTGATGGATGTAATATTTTTTCAAGTCAACACATTTGTTTATATAATACTGCTATGTTAGCGTGCACTGACATATAGGTTTGTCACGTCATTTTAAGTCATTTACCGTCAATTGACTAACAGTTTTTATCCGCACAGTGGCCATTTTAACTCAAAATAAAACGTTAATGGTTAAATTACTCTAAAAAAATATGAGCCAAAATAATTATTTAATCAAACATTGAATGGATTTTTTGACTTTATACTTTTTTTTTTAAGAAAAAAGAAGAGTGGAAATAGTAGCCTACCCTTTGGGCTTTGAGTAGTGGAAGGTAAAAATGGAAGAATGGGATGGTGAAGTTTGCACGCGCGAGGGTGGTTGAGCTGTGGATCTGATGCGCCTTAAGTTTTGGTGCTGTGGCTGTGGCTGTGTGAAGAAGAGTGATAAGGGTGGTAGTGGTGTGGGGATACACAGAATGTTGCTTATTAATGAAAAAAGGAATTTGTTTTCATTTCCCCCTTTCCAACCATTTTATTTTAAAAAAATTCTACAATAAGTGACGTGCATCGTTGTACACTACTAATATAATTTATAGTTGAACATCATTAATTTTTAAATGATTTTTAAAAATATTAAGGATTGAACATGTAATTAGAATTATTTCAAAACAAAATTAAAATTTTGATTTAATAAAATATTCTTAATTGTTTTATAATAATTTTTAATTAAAATATAAGAATCAAATCCCATCAACCCTAAACATGTTTTAATCTTCACCATCGCTGCCCTGCATTATTTTGGTAATCAAACACATTCCTTAAAGAGATAAAACGATACTTTTATAGATCAAAAAATACTTTCGAATAATATACGATGAATTTATAGAATGAAACAATACTTTTTGGCAAGTGTATAGTGAGGTTATAATAATACTACAAGCAATTAAAAAATAATAATACTACAAGAACCTTTCATGAAAAAAAAATCCATAAAATTTCGATGGTAAGCTCTAAACTTTATGTTTAACTAGTTTCGGTTTCATAATCTCTCTGGGTTTACACTTCAATGCTTAGGGAGTGTCAAATTTTGCAAAAAAAAAAAAAAGATGTTGGGTTTTGGATTAATTTATTGCTTACATTGGCCGGCTTTGAAAATAGGAAAATTGATATATTTTAAATACTTATATGTAATATAAGCCTATTCAATAATAATAACACGTAAATACATAATTTTAGTAATTAATATTTTTATTTATGTTTTATACAATAAATACATTATAAAGTAGTTGAAGCGAAAATAATCTTGAAATATGTTAGGTTATTGGGTTATTTTCATTCTTGAAATGTTTCAGAGAAATTAATTTGGATGATCATATACGGAGATCTTATTTTAATAATTTTGTCATATTCAGTGTTTTTCCCTTTACACTCAATCACGTTGTTGAATATTCATTATTGCTAATATCTTAAAACTATTTATTAATAATGACATTAATACATTTTGTAACTGAAAAATCTTTCACAATAATATCTTTGAAACTTTCGCTCTTAAAATATGTAAAAGTAACTTTTTGATAAAAAATATATTGTGTAATAGATGATTATCCATGTAGTTTACTCCAGAATTATTGAACTTAGTTTTGGTGTTGATTGTTGACTATCGATATTCTTTAGTTTTTTTTTTTTAGTTTTTTATCTCTCATCTTTACTTGTTTTTTGTTTTTAAATTTTTAATAAGAATAATTTTACCTTTATGACACGTATTTCTTTGTCTTTTGACATATTTTTGATCTTATTTGTCGATTGTTTGACAGTTATTTTTGTTTGTTTGTTTGTTTGTTTGTTTCGAGTTGAATTTGACATCGCTTCGACTGATAAGATGACACTTATATGTTATCTTGCTGATCTTTCTTACTTTGGACCCTCACATTGAATTTGAGTACGTAATTTGCATCCGTGGATAGTTTTCTTACGATGCTCGGCTCTAATTGCGGTTGTTAGTGACCTTTTAGTAGTTGGATGACCTTTTGTGGTTCGTTTGTCGATGCAGTCAGATTTGTTCATAACTATCTTTTGTTCGAGTCTTTTAGTTATTTTTTTAACATTTTCCTTGTATGGTCCTTGTGAATAGAAATCTTATGCCCCTTTTTGGTGCTCCTATTTATGCTCTACACTAAAAATTTAGGTTTAGAATCAGGGTTTATGATTAGAGTTTAGGAAATTTATGGTACGATATATTTTTATGCTTTAGGGTTTAAGGTCTAAGATTTAGAATTTAAGGTTAAAACTTAAAATTTAAATTTTTTTAATATTGGGGCATAGAAGGAGCACTGAAAAGGACAAAAAAATTTATTCGGTCCTTATATGATATCAAGTGATTAATTTATTAAATTAGTGATTATAAAAAATGTCTAAATTATATGTTTAATTTATGATTATAGTTATAAATTCTTATTATAATTCTAAATATTTTTCTTTTTTAATAAAATTAGTTGCTCATACGAAATCTACTTATGAGTTTTTTTACTCAATTATGAAAATAATTATCCTATAAGAAAAAAGGCACACGACAATATTCTAAACCGGTTTGCATATCTTTTTATTTTATCATTGATGTATTAAGTAACATTTTCTGTTCGAATTTAATGAATCAAATGATAATATTGTATGTCTGATACAAAATAATAATCATTTATATACTTTAATTTTTTTTAGATAAATAAATAAAGTTGCAAAAACCCTCCCGTCCTTGTCCGACTATATTAATCTCCGGTGAGGTGACCTCTAAAAGTGGTAATAAAACGGTGATTTGAAAATTCGAATTTCAAAACTCTGAGCTCACCTAACTACTGGGTGCACTTCACTTCCTCTTTCTCTCTCTTTTCCCCTCCGCTGTCGCTCATCTGTTTCATTTCTCGGTTTAAAACCCTAAACCGCAAAATCACCGCCCATTTTCTTTCTCCAGTTTTTCTTTTGTGAAAACCAAATAGAAGGACCTTTCAGCTGTTTGGTTCGCTAGAAAATGGCGGAAGCGGAGTTAACCTATGAAGAAATGCGTAAAAAGAGGTTAGAAGAGAACAAGAAGAGGATGGAAGAACTCAATCTCAAGAACCTCTCTCAGGCTTTGAACAGCAAGAGCCCCAAATCATCTCCGGTGAGTGTATGGGATGACTGTATACATATCCTTGGCTTATATATATATTGAACTTGCATAAACTCTGAATGATGCAGGGGAAGCCCCGGACGGTTCGGAAATGGGTGGAGCTAACAGCGGTGAGAAGGTCTAGTCGCGTTGCTGACAAGCCCAAACCAGACTATAAAGACGTAAGCTATCTCTGAAATACCATTTACAAAAGTACTCCCTAGGTTGTTGTCAACTAGTGCTGAATGATACTATTATGCCTTTCCAAAATGCTTTTATCAGTGGAACGAATATTATTACATTATGATAGCAAGTGAGATAATTCATGAAAAACTTTGTTGCTACTTGAATTCAATTTGATTTGAACCAATTTCCTGGTTGGTCTTTTTATATATTTTTTTAACAATTCCTACCTAGTGAGAGGGGAAGGAGAAATTTGCTTATACTAAGTTTAAAACCCACAACCTAAGGGGAGATGAGGTATCAACTGGGAGCTTTTAACCACTTACTCTAGAGATTGTTGACCGGTTGGTCTTCTTAACCAAAGTAGGATTCATCAAATCTTAGGTTGTGAATAGAGAAAATTAGACTAGGAGAGTCATCCAATAATTGACAACTTTGCAGTACTCGATCTAAATTAATTGAACTGAATTGAAGAGTCAAGCCTTAAAATGGTTCCGACTTAAAACTAATCCAACCTATGCAATTTGCAAGTCTATATAATATACTAATTGTTAATGTTTCAATGACAAAGCGGGATAACTGGAGTGATGACACAATTTCTTGATGGTTGGCATGGCAGGTCCCTGTTGAACCTTTGGAGAGACTCGGAAGGTTAAGCTCCGATTGGATATTCGTATATTATTGTGTGTGGAGATTCTTACTTTCTTAGATTATTTCAGTCTTGCATAGTTTACTATTGCAGGAGCTACAGCCGGAGAGATTTGTGTAATCGAGTTTATGCTTCGGCCGAAGAAAGGGCTTATGCAACAGAAAGGGCAGAACATCTTGAATCTACTTTAGAATCCGGGTATCCGAGTTTTGTGAAACCCATGCTTCAATCACATGTAACTGGAGGGTTTTGGCTAGTAAGACTCTCTTTCATGTTTCTTAACCCTTGATACTCAAAATAAGGAAATGAATTAACATTTTGGATTGTGTGACATATTGAATAGGGTTTCCCACTCCATTTTTGCAAGAAAAACCTGCCTCAGCATGACGTGAGGGTGACATTGGTGGATGAGGAAGGGGAGGAGTTTGCAACCAAATACCTTGGTGAAAAAAATGGTCTTAGCGCTGGTTGGAGAGGGTTTTCAATTGACCATAATCTAGTTGATGGGGATGCTTTAGTGTTCCAGATGGTAGCCCCCACTAAATTTAAGGTAACCAATTATCCCCCAAACTTCGATCATCAGTCAGCTCCTATAAGACTACCGTACTTTCTTACTCTATTCTTGAATGTCACCTTCAGCTCACCATCATAAGGTAAAAGTTGTTAATTATGTCTCACTTTTTTAGTTTTATCCCATAGGTGTATATTATCAGGGCATATGGATCAGAAGACAATAGAGGTGGAGAAGATAACGAAGAACAAGAAGATGACAAGGAGGCAGATGTTGAGCCTGAGCCAGATGTCCAAAACAAAAGATCTAAACGAATTCGTGCAAGTAATTATTTTCCACTCCTAAACTTTTAATTTACTAGCATGTTCTTAACTTTATTTATCAATGAAGTTCAGTTAAGAAGGGAAAAGTAGATTAATTTAATCCTAAACTTTTAATTTACAAGCATGTTCTCAACTTTATTAATCTTTAGATCAGGGAACATGTTGAATCCTGATAATGCAACACAGTTTAATATTTTTAAGTTTAAACTCTGATTCGTAACTGATTTTTGCAGTGAAGTAGATCTTCCCCAGTTGTGAAGCCAAGCCATGAAACAAAGCTGATTTGTTTTGCTTTTAGTTAGAAGGAAAGGAAAATGCAGACGTTTAGTTGATTTTTGGTATGGTGCTTGCTACCTGAGGCGATGGAATATTTAATATAAGATTGTCATCTTAGGTTTTGCACTTCAATTATTAACAGAATTTGTCTGATGACAAACAAGTGTATGAATGTGTTCCCCTAACCTTTTATTCAAACCAAGCAATCATCTTCACATCATAACTTAGCCATCTGCTGTTCAAAGGTTGGATCGATGCAAACCACCACCTGTAATGTAAATGGAATTAAGACCTAATTGTAGGGATCCAAGTGAATGAATTAGCTGCGAATGCTTGATGAACTTTTTTCGCTCACCTTGCCGCTACTTTTACCCGAATGAAGATACTCAACAGCATCTGCAACAGAATGCAAACCTAAAAATCTTTTTGGATCTATTCCAACCTAAAACAATTGAACTTTAGCATGTTAGCTTAGGATCTCAAGTCACAACACCAATATTCAATTCTAGTGTTAATGTCTAATGTTATTCTAAATTGAAGAATTGTATCATTAAGATCAAAGGATATGTGTAATACCTTGAGCTTTCCTGAAGAGTAAAGATTAAATAGTCTATCCAGGTGTTCTTTCCATAAATAACTATATTGTGGCAGGAAAAAGCCGGCCTGAGAGCAAGACAATAAAGCCACAAGAAACACTCAGCCAAGAATACAAGATGATAGAAGGTAATATGGTCTGGAAAACGTGTCAAAGATGTACATTTCAAGAAAAATTGGAAAACCAAACAGCTTAGAGAATTCATACCACGGTTTGGCTTTTAGCTAAAAGCTTCTCGACAAGACCAGGATAATTTTTTGGTTTCCACCCATGCTCCCCTTGATACTACATATATAAAACAAATAGTTTAATCAAACAAGAACAACGTCAGGCCCCAAGAAAAAAACATTAGAAGCTATAAATTGCAAATATTAAGATTGACTATATTGGGAAAATTTAGTTTGATCAGTTCTCTGACAATCTTCAATTACTATATCCATTGCATGAAGAAAATAATTAAAATTCCAACTCAATGAAATTCTCATTATTTTTTTAACAAATAATCTATCTTAAAATTACCCAAAAACAATCATATTTGAGCTAAAAAAACATAGAGTGCAAACCCAACGCAAGATGTAACTAAAAGCTACATGTCAAAAGCACAAGGAACTATAGCAAGTTAATTTAAAAAATTGTAAGCTCATTCTGAAAGAAACAACCTGAGAGATCATTCCTATAACAATGAGTCGCCCACGGATAGCCAAAGCATTCAAGCACAAATCAAACATGTCGCCACCAACAGATTCGTAGACAATGTCAACTCCTTTTGGAAACTCCTCTTTGAGAACCTGGCAAACCACAAAGTCTTGGATTCCATTTGAAAAACCAACCAAATGTATAACTCATCTCATGGTACATTACCAGGCCGTTACACATGGCAATCAAAATCTTAAGTCAGGCAAACAATGCTTAGATCAACTCTGATGTTGTGGCATAGATGGTGACTAAAGGACGGCAACTAAGATCTATTTAATGGCAGAGGTGTCAAGGTTATCTCAGTTGGAAAAGCAGTCGAGAACACTGCAATCCCTCTTAATTAGAGTTCATATGATTAAAGGATAATACACTATAGCTAATTGTTATATGAATCCTATGTTCCAGTGAAGTTGAGAATCCAGCCCCCCCCCCCCCCCCAAAAAAAAGGAGAAAGTTGACAAGAATTTCAGACATACAGTTTTGATATCTTCAGTTTTATAGTCTATTACTCGATCAACACCCAATTCTTTCAAAAGCCTCGCCTTTTCTTTTCCTCCGCAAGTGGCAACAACTTTATTTCCTGCCAGTTTTGCAAGCTGCACAACATATCGTTCTGATTAAAACTAAGATAAGAATGAAACAAACGTACAATAATGTAATGATAGCACTCACCAAGCTTGACTCTGTTCAACAAACAGCAGGGAAAACATGTATCCACCATATTAAAGTTGGCCCCAATTATATAGAGCTTGTACAAATTCAAGATATAAGTAAATGACATCTAATTTTAGGACAAACCTGGACCGCAAATTGTCCAGTCCCTCCAGCAGCAGCAGTTACAAGGACGACTTTTCCGGATTCCATCTGACCAACCTATAAGGTCGAAAAAGGGGGAGATAAAAACATTTTCAGAGAAAATAGTAAACAGTCTGAATGGAGGACTACACTGTACACCAAGAAAAACGTGAAAAAAAGAGATATGGCCACAAAAAGTTATGGGAAGAATTCAGGCAAATACGACATAGGGTGATGGCGAAAAGGTCATGAGTGACAAGGGATTGGGGAGAATGGAGAAGTTATCTAAATAACAAACCATATCCAAAGCGATTGATGCTGTTAATCCCGAAGTAAGCATAGCAACAACTTCTGGATCAGGTCTTCCAATGGGAAGAATGTGCTTTGAAGGGACCTAATTTGTTCAACATTCAATATTCATTAACTTATCGATTTTAATATGATTTAGGAGAGAAGGCAATAAAAAATTGAAATAGAAGATGAAACATGATGCTTATAAACATAATAAATAATAAAAATGGATAATCATACCGTCATGAATTCAGCATAACCTCCATAAACCATGACAGCAGCAGGAGTTCCAACTTCCAAATTACTTACAGAATCTCCAACGGCGGCAATTATTCCCACCGCCTGTAACAGCAAAATAACATGAAGTTAACTATATCACATGTTTGGCCCCTCAACAAAGCCTAATATCAGATGCAGTAATAATTTTACAAGCAAAACCATAAGATATCAGCATAATTGAACTTTATTAACCACAAGTTGGCATTTAGTTAATATTTTTCCCGCACCTCAAATCCAGCATCAAATGGAAGAAGGGAGCTGATGTCTTTCGTGTTTCCTAGGAAGTAACGACCTGAGCTAAAGTTCACCTGTGTGTAACATGTTATTCAATAACATAGACATAAGTGCGTTTGTAATTACACATTGAAATCATGTATTGAAAATGTAAATATATTGAGAAAAGACAGAAAACAGTCTAGGAATAATTATTACCGAATGGACAGTAAGATAAGCAAAACAATAAAGAAGAAACCATGATACTTGTTCTCTTTCTTACCTCCTCCACGCCCTTACTATCTTTGTAAGGAAAAGAAAGATAAACCCAATTGCTTATTTTTAATAGTAAAATGATGATAAATATTTTCTTCCCGACCAGTTCCCTTCTTACTTTCCAAGCTTTTCATCCTACAAATGAAAAGAACCTACAACCAGTAGTAACAAAGGACCAACTTTTCTCCCCTTGGCTTGAAGGTGTCCTGAAATTAAAACTCAAAGGAATTCCTTTCTTTGACCCATCTCTTACATTTCATGTTCTTTCAAAATATCTACAGCTGGTCTTTCTCCCTGTCAATACATATCCTACATTCTTAAGCTCAATTAACCCTTTTCTTTGTTCCAAACAACCCTACTCTCAAGAACATGTTAAGATGCCAAAATCTCTCCTTATAAGTAGTAATCATAGTATTAAATTGCGGTTACGATCGCGGTTGAGGACATTGCAGCGTGATTTTTCTCTAAAATATGACTATAATTCTAGATGCGGTTGGAGTTTGCGGTGTCGCGGAGACCTCCAAAGCCGTTACGCTGCGGCCGTTAGGCTGCGCTGCGGCCGCAATTTAATACTATGGACTAGTAACTTCAGTCTATGATTTTTGGATATCATCCAACCTCTGCAATCATTTTCACCTCGCTTAAGTAACTTACTTAGCAATTCCCATCCTTTCTTGCGCATGTCCTAGCCATCTAAGCAAATCTTACACAATGACGGATCCAGAAATATTTTTCAGGGTGAGCATAAGTCAAAATATCGTTTAGGGTGTGCACAAGTCATAATTTTTTTAAAAAAATTAAGCATTAATTCATAAAATTTTAAAAAAATGAAGCTAAATGTGTGAATTTTAAAAACCCACCCAAACTTACAAGTAGATCTACCACTGATCTTACACATCTTCACATAAAAGTGAAAAGATTGAATGCACAAAATAATTAATTAGAAGTACTCAAAATCAATTTAATCATTAAAGGATACTATAAAACTTACATCGCTTGCATTTACACCAGCATAAATGATTTTCAGAAGAACATGGCCTGATTCAATTGGTAGTTTCAATTGCGCGCGTACTATCTGAGTAGCATCACGAAAATTGTGACTCAATTTATGCACAACTCTGAAGAGGAAGATTAAAAAAAAGCAGTAGTCAGCAGCTAAAAGAAAACAGTAAACATCTTACCTTCTATGACAGTTATTAGCAGCAAGTAATACAAAAAGAAAGTTGACTGTAAAATATTCATGTATGCTTGCTTCTATGAGTTGAGAGTTTGAGATTAATGAGCAGAAATGGAACTACAAAGTAGAAACAAATACGAAATTTGATATTAAAAATGTAGCATCAGTTTATTGACCAAAGGCAAGGTCATAAATGCTAGATAGGCAGTTCACCCTGTATACATTTTCTGAAGTATGCAGAACCTATTTATTATATTTCACTTCTTGGTCAATTTTTTTTTTATTATATTTCACTTGCCCATTGTACTGTTTCTACCACCAAAATTTTATTCACTTCACCTATTCACCTATCTTTTTCTTTCTTATCTATTTTCTATCACTTATTATTATTTTATCTTTTTTGGCTGCCTTGCGACTATATTAGGGTAGACTTCTAAAATGTGAAATAAGATGTCAGAATGAATGCAGGCAATGGTTAGAATTTCCTTCTATTGCCATTTGAAGACTACAGAAAATTTTCTACAAGTTTCTTCTTTTATTACAAAACGTTTCAGAACGAACATCCCATCAAGTGATTTTAGTTCACAAGTTTAAAAGACAACTGGATTACTTATAAGTGGAAGGTTTTGGTAGCTATATCTACAGAAGCAAATCGTTTTTTTCAAGTACTGAAGCAGATCTTAACACCAGCAAAGGTAATCAAGTTCATACTGTCTGCTGAATAAAAACTTCTAGATTCATACATGTCCCAAATTGTAGTTTTATGAAACTATGCAAGAACCCAATCTAGAGTTTATGCTGGCCAACCCAAGAATTGTACCCGTTACTCCCCTCAGATAATTCACTTCTCAAAACTAAAGCAGCATTTTGACATTTTACTTACACTTTCTCAAAACTCTGAGGAAGTTGGGAGCTTAATGGAGCTCGGAATGAATTTTTTTTCCCGGAACTTGAGGAAGAACGCACGAAGTATTTTGCTTCTTCAGTTGGACCGGGCCAATACTCCATGCCTCTGCGGTTTGTAATCCATAGGCAAGAACCAGCTCTGCTCTCATCCATAATAAGCTCAAAAGCACCTAGAAACGTACAAGTGCATAGAAAGTAATAGATTAAAATTTTTCAAAAGCAGCAGAAAAAGATGACCTTTGAGGCTGAACAAGAAGTGATCTGATAAGCAAAAACTAATTGTTAATTGCAGTGTTTATCTAACAGAAAGTTTGTCAATGACAAACCTCTGAAAAGAAAATGACAAGCAAGCGAGAAAACATTTGTCTTTCTTTCTATCTAGAGCTCATGTTTTATTGGGTCCCAAATACATGTACTGATAAATCTAGTGGGGAATGCTAATCTACAAAAGATAATATACCTTCCACCACTTTTTCCATCTGCACATAGCCACCAAGTAGAGTAATAAGTTTGTGGCCTGCTTTTTCTCCCATTTCTGTTTGAACAAACTACATCCAAATTCAAAGGCAAGTTATACATATAAATAGTTTGTAGACAAAATATCAACCCTCGACGAAAAAAAAAAAACAGTAAATGTTACTGAAGAAGAAAAAAGAATTTATGACTTTTAAGGTGGCTGTGGTGATTGATAACATCCAAAATTCTTCAAGCTAGAGATTTACCTCGGGGCAAACAACGTTCACACGAATTCCTTGGCGTTTGTAGGGAGCTAGTGATCTAGTAAACATGACAACACCGCCTGGAAAACAAATATATATAGATCACCAAGCAAATGATCAATTACATGAATGTCTTACAAGCAATAATTAAATATATATAGATCACTTTTCTCATATCCTTTATTTCATAATTTATCCCATTTTCCCTCTTCTGACACTAATTCAGGAAATAATCTGAGAAAACATGAATTGAAATGAAGGTAATACATAACCAATCGTTCTTTAAGAGAAAACTTAAAAGATCAACGACAACAGTCACATCAATGAAGCAAAAAAAACCCCACAAACCTTTCGAGGCAGAGTAAATGGGGTCTGCAAACATGGGGTAAAGACCTGCAGAGGAACCCATATTGATTATCACCCCTGGCTTTTGCAGAGCTTGCATACTTTTAATCTGTTCAAAGAATCGACAAATCATTCATTGCTGTACCTAGGGATTATCAAAAACCCAAAACTGCATAAAGAACTAGAAGTGGAGGCTTTACTGCGAGGCGAGTACAATCAATAACTGCAACCATATTGACATTAACAGTATGTCTCCACGTCTTAGTGCCATCAGTTTGATCCTTCCAGAAAGATGCTGGATTACTGATGCCAGCATTGTTAATACATATATCCAATCCTCCATATGTTGAGACATGCTTCTCAAACGCTAAATTTAGATCCCCTATTCAAAATAAGAAGCAATTCTTTTAAAATGTAATGTAATTTATCCGAGACAACTACATAAAAGAAATCCAATGGAACTTACTTAGGCTGGTAACGTCGCATTTAACAAAAATGGCAGAAGGAAACCCTAGATTTCGGTGGAATTTTGAATTCTCTCTCTCAACTAAAGATGCAACCTCCTTCCCTTTCTCTTCCGAGAAATCTACAATCGTCACAAATATCCCTTTCCCTGCCAGCGCTAAGCAAAGAGCTTTACCTGCACGTAATTCAAATAACAACCCGAATCAATTACATAATCTGATTCGCAATCTTAAGTTTATGCGATTCAAATTTCAAACTAAACCAAAGCAATCCTGGTAAATTTAAATAAACAATCCTTGATCCAAAAATGATAATTTAAGAAAAGCTTATGAAAGTTTTACCTATTCCAGAAGCACCGCCAGCGACCAGAGCCGATAAGCCTGCTTTAAGCTCCATTTGACTTTTATTCTTTCTTTTCTCTGCTGTTGAAATTAAGAGAATACGGATTCCCAATTATTAGGTGGGACCTTGGTAGTATAAATAAATAAATATTTATTTATCTTTATTCTAGCTTTTCGTCGGTAATAATGGAAGCGAACACCAGGTTTCATTCACATCTAAAAGACGACGGAACACCGGCCGTGATCTTAATGACAGGTGATCATTCATACGAAACCGCCTTTCACCGCACGTGATCATGTTTGATCATCACTTAATAACGGCGAGATCGATTATTTACTGTCAGATTGGAACTTGCGATGAAATAAAAAATAAAAAATAAAATACATAAATCATCACTTAATTTTATTATTTAATCTATTTTATTCGCTAAACTTTTAAAATACTAATTTATTTATTAAATTTTATTTTTTAATTTATTTTAATCACTCTAAATATTTTTATTAATATTTTAATATAATTTAAAATATTTTATTATTATTAAATATAAAAAATAATTTAAAATTTATTTATTATTAAATACAAAAATAAAACCCAAACATCCCAAATTCCAAGCACCCCAAATTTCTCTCACCCTCATCGGCGTTACCCTCACTGAGAAATCAGAAGATCAACGCTGTTGGCTTCTCATTCTATGCTTGACGAGGCTATATCTTCTCCTCTTTCAACCCACGACGGTTCTAAAGATTCTGGTATGGAATCAAAAACGGCTTTTGTTTCTCGTTCGGAATCTAAATCATTTCCATTACTTCGGTGGCTAGTGGTGCCATCATTGTCCGATAACTAAAATCTAATGGTCAATTCTTAATTTTTTTTTTAAATTCTTCATCGAAAAATGAGTCTGAGCTTGCGCTGCAAGCTCTTTGTAAAGTTTCGGATGTTGGTTTCTTGTAAGATCGAGATCGTTGGATACTGGTGGAGTTTGAATCGAACAGAGCCGACCGATTCAGTCTTTAAAAATCTTGAAAATAAGAGCGTCGTCGCTGCGGCAACGCCTCGAAAGTGAAGGCGAAGAGATTGCTGAAGCTAAAGCTTGGGAGGAAGATGGTGGCTGAAAAAAAGTTGGCTTTGACCATTGTAAACGCGCCGCCGTTGCCGCATCTTTCATTACCATTTTTTAAAGCTTAGCAAATTCAAAAGCTTGCTGAAAAACAACTTTCTACTTAAGATTGGAGTCTCCACAGTAAGCTTTATCCTTCACTAAAAACCTCATATATATATATATATATATATATATATATATATATATATATATATATATATATATATATATATATATATATAAGTAAATCTCATAAATCACTCTCAATTGAAATTGGGAAGACAATTAGAAGAAATAAAATAAATATTTTTCAACTGGGATCTACAAAATCAGATTAAAAGCTCTGGCGAAGCTTGAAATCGAAAGCAACTATGTTTGGGGTAGTGACGTCGCTGAAGGTGGGAGAGGTTTGGGGTGTTTGGGGTTTGAGTTTTATTTTTATATTTAATTATAAATAAAATATAATTTATTTTTATTTTAAATTATTTTTATATTTAATAATAATAAAAATTGTCATGTCATACTTAAATATTAATAAAATAATTTAGAATGATCAAAATAGGTAAGAAAGTAAAGATAAGTGAGTAAATTAATCGTTTTGAAAGTTCAGTGACTAAAATAGGTCATAGAGCAAAGTTGAGTGATAATTTATGTATTTTACCATTTAAAAAATTTACTATCATTTAAGTTTTGTTTTTTTTTTTCATTTAAATACTTTTTTATTTAATTCTTTTGAATAGTTTGTTTCTCTCACGTAGATGTTATATAATTTTTGTTATAATAATTATTTAAGAATAATTTATTATTGTTCTATTACGGAATGTAATTGTCAAGTTTTTCTTTATTTGATGGGCTCAGTTGTTCTGATAATATTGAATAAAAATTATGGTATTTTTAAAATAGATAAATTTAAAATTACTAAATTATAATCATAGCAAAATTAATATAGCGTATAAATTTTAGGGATTGAAAATTTATCATACTAGATCATATTGAAACTCTATTTTCATTTTAACGATAAAATAAATTATTTATAATAATATTTTAATTAAATGATTAATATATTTATTAACAAACTCATAATTAAATGACTTCATGTGTAATTTAACCTTTTTTTATTTTCTTCAATCACTTTCGATGTGACTAGATTATCTAGCACCATCTACATGTATTTTTTTGTGGCTTAAATGAAAAATAAGTATCCAAATTATATATTTTTTAAATTTTAGGTGTTTACAATATTTTTTTTGTAAAAATAGGTGCCTAAAGTTTTAACCATTATAATTTTAGGTGCCTAAAGTTTATAATGTTACAATTTTAGGTGTCTGACTGTTAAAAGATGTTAAAAATTTGTTAACCAATCAATGTTTGACACGTTGCATGTTTATTTTATTTTTTTCAAAATTAAAAACTTAAAACTATTTTTCATTAAGAAAAAATCATTTTTTATAAAATCCCAAATTTTGCAATTTTTACAAAACAGCCCCCAAATCCCTAAAATTGCCCAAACCCAAACTCTCAAATCGCCGCCGATCGTCGTGCCTGAGCACATCCATGTGGTTGCCGGACTTGGGAGGTAATTTCTCTCAATACGGTATCGCCAAAAACGTCGAACGACGTACCAGCCGAACGTCAATTTATCGTTCGATGTTCAACTGGCACGCCGTTCGACGTTTTTTGGCGATATCGTGTTGAGAAAAATTACCTCCTAAGTTCGGCGACCACATGGGTGTGCTCAGGCGCCGCGATCGGTGGCGGCAATTTGGGGGTTTGGAAAATTTTAGGGATTTGAAGACCGTTTTGTAAATGTTAAAAAATTTGGGATTTTAGGAAAAAATTAAAATTATGTGTTTTTTCTTAAAAATTTAAAAAAATCAAATTAGTGTCACATGTCAAGCATTGATTGGTTGACAATTTTTTAACACCCCTTAATGGTTAAGCACCTAAAATTATAACGGTTGAAACTTTAAACACCTGTTTTTACAAAAAAAATACTTTAGGCACCTAAAGTTCAAAAGAAGTATACTTTGAGCATTTTTTTCATTTAAAATTATAGTTTATATTTTAATATTCGAGATTTGTAATTCTATTTTTTAATAATATCGGTTCTAAAATTCCAACTAGAGTTATTTCTTATTACCACAAATCTTGTTAAGGCAATTAACCAGATGTGTTACTCGAGGGTTTTGGTGTAATGTTTATGGCCGAATGGTAGTTACGAGAGTGGCAGGCCGATCAGATAAGGACATTGTTTTCCAAGCCAAATTATATATATATATATATATATATATATATATATATATATATATATATACTCATTTCAGTTTAATTATGTCCAAGGATGTAAAAAAAAATTGTTTCTTTAAATATAATGTTAGTCGTAATCATTAGGTTAGTGTTGAGACGGTTAGGTTAGTGTTGAGACGGGTATGTTTTACGGGGATTAATCCCACTTCACATAAAATTGAATAGAGATAGTTACAAATTTTATGGGTCTTAAAGTGGAGATAAAGATAAAAATTAGATTTGTTATAGGTGATGGGATAGATTTAGTACCCGCCTTATCTTCACCTGTCTCGTATCATTCTCACTTGTCTCATATCATCCTCATCTGCCTCGTATCAATTATAACATGTTATTATAAATATTATTAAAATATAATATCAGTTTGGATTATAGATAAACTTGAAGTAATTCATATTGACTTCTTTTGGGATGTTAATGAAAAGTTCAATATATATAATTGAGTTTGAGAAAGATCATATCAAATATATAAATATTTTTTAAAATATCAGTTTTAGTCGGAGTCATATTTAAAATAATTTATATTGGTTTATCTTAAAATATTTATAAATAAATATATATATATAATATTTAGGTTTATTGATTTCTTCTTTACTGTTGCCTACCATTAAGTCATATTTTTAAGGTTTGTTTTTTTCTACCCAGTTTTCACCATATGTATATTATTCTTATATTTATGTTATTTAGATTCTATTGGAATTTGTTCTTAGTAATGAGGCGATGGTGATTTTAGTCTTGCGGATTGCGGGGCAGGAATGGGTTTAAACTTTGTATTCATAGTGGGTCATGGAACGGAGATAGAAATGAAAATTCTAAACGAGAATGAGTGCGGGAAGAGTACCATTCGCACCCGCCCTGGCCAATTGACATCCCTACATTAGGCTATAAAATTTAAAATATATTAATTTAAATTATATCCAAATTTATTAATATTATAATATATTAAATATATAAACTTAAACTATAATAAAAATACAACTATATATATTGTGATAACTCATTAATAATTTTTTTTATAAAAACATAAATTTTGAATATTTTATAAAGAAATATATTAATTTATTTGTCAAATTTAATTTGAATATATAAATTATATTTTAAAAATTAAAATTACATACAAACGTAACTATTAGATTACTAAACGAGTTATATATTAATATAACGTTATTAATGAATTATTTTAATAATATTATTCAATTAAATTAATATTAGTTTAGAGCATTGTACTATTTAAAAATGGCACATATAATTTTCTTTTAAAAATATATATTAAACGTATATTACTTTGTAATTACCTTTATACTATTAAAAAAACGACACATATAATTTTTTTAAAAAAATATTTTTAGTTAATAATTTTATAGTACGTTAGTTTTTAGTATGTTCTAAATATAACCCCATTACATTATTTTTAAATTTTGAAGGGTTTTTTTTCATAAAATATCCTCAAAGATAGCACCATAACATTTATAGCAATTACTCCCATAAAAAATATTTTAAAAAAGTAAACGTTTTTGAATAAATGGATGCATTAAATTCTCACCTTCAATTAAAATAGTTCTCTACCCATAACTGGTTGGTTTAGTGGGATGAAATATTAGATCACTTAAGGTTATAGATTAGAATTATGACATTATGAATGAAGTAATTGAGTTTGGTGGGTTGCTCCCATAATGAGCTTCTATAATACCTAATCCGAATTAATAAGTCAATAGGTTGGATATCAATGGTTAAACCAAAAGTAATAATTTTTTTCGTAAATTAAGTTAGAAAAATAACCTTATATTAAATTTTTTGTCAAAACGCTATTTAAATTAATAGATCAATGAGTTGATTTAAAAGAATAATTTTCTCCGCCAAATTATACCCCATAGTCGTGCAAATGAAAGCAATTTAGTATCCCAACATTTAATAAATTGAGGCATTAAATTGTTACGTCCAATTAAAATAATTCTCCCAATAAACTAAATTGTCATTGTCATCCAATTAGAAGTAATTAAAGTGCCACAAAAATAACTCACTCCTTGTAACCTTCGTTGAACAAATGGGAAGAATTTATAAATTTTTTATATTTTTTAAGTTCTTTTTTATTATATTTTTTTATTGACGACGACCTATAATCATTTTATTAGTTTTGTATATAAATAAAATTCATCTTTGCTGGTTAATATTTTATTTTCAAGTTTTTTTTTCTTTTTTTTTTTGCTTTGTTAAATTCTTATCATATCTATTTTTAAGATAGTTCTTTTGTCTGCTTTTATAACAGTTATAGTCTATCTTTGTGACTGTTGTTTGTCTTTTGACTGTTTAGCGTTTGAGTGACGAGTATCAACGAGCGTTTTTGTTAGCGATAGAGGTCGATCTGTATATGCTTATGATTTTCTTTTGTGGTTGTGCCGATATGCCAATAACAAGTAAGAGAAAAATTTGTTCTTTTTTATAGAGTACTCTGGTCAAAATAGTTGTTTGTTAGATTTCATTCAGAAGATTGTTCAAGTCCTTCTAAAAGTGATAGATTTTGTATTTTAATGTATTTCACAACCTTATGTATTTATTTTTACGCATTTAATTTTTTTATGTTTGCGGCGTAATACCGTTATAATCCTATCATTTTAAATATAATCCAGTTTATTTAAAAAATGCCACAAAAATAATGCTATCTGGGGTGGTTAAAACATAAATGAAGAAATAAAAACTACTTTTCCTCAAATTCTGTGATTCACTATCAAAAAACAAATTAATAAGGAGATAATATTGATGGGGTCAATAGGAGTAACCGAGATGGGGCTCGATGGAAACCTCCTGTTGCTGGTTGGCACACGCTGAATGTTGATGGTGCTTGTGCACAACCGGATAACATTGCATCGTGTGGTGGAGTGATAAGAAACAGCGATGGGGAATGGGAGTTTGGATTTGCTAAATCAATAGGATCCTGTTCGATTTTGGATGCGGATTTGTGGGGGGTTTATGAGGGTTTGAAGTATGCATGGCAATTGGGTTTTCGCCGGATCCAAGTCGAGATGGATAATTGGGTGGCGGTAAGAATTTTGCAGGCCAAGATTTCATGTGATCAAGGTACTTTGTTGCGACAGATTTTCGTTAAAGTCGGACGCGATTGGGAGGTTTAATTTGTGCATATTTTTCGGGAAGCTAATAAAATTGCAGACTGGTTGGCAAAGTCGATGTGAGATGATTCTTTGGTGACACACATTTTTTTCCTTCGACTAAATTTAGAGAATTTTTAATGAGGCACATAAATATATTTATTTTGTATGATTTTTATCTCAATAAAATCATACGCCGTGATAAAAAAAATAACAATTTTTCATTTATTCATAAAAAAAACAAATTTTCATTTATTTTCTTTTTGTCTCGTCCAATAACGAGTTACAAAACTCAAAAGGTGTTTAAAGTAAATGTGGATGGAATATAAGAGAGACGACAAATCTGACGAAAGAGAGAAGTATACGACACTATGCCAAGTTATTTTCGCAATGAAGACTAAACACTTTTAAAACGATTTTTTCCAGCCAGAAATCAGGTGTTTGAGATTAATTTTGCTTCCGATAAATATTTTTTTAGCATTCCAAAAATAACACTTTTGTTATTTGCTTTCTCTCGTTAAATGCACATGATAAATATAAATTGGTTAATTATTCCATTGGTATATAAAATATACCAAATTTTTAGTTTCATACATAATATTTTAGAATTCTCAGTTTTATACATAAAAATTTTCGTCGTTACCGAGTTTACTTACTTTCGTGATAGAATCTAACGTAGACCTCTTAGTCTAGTCAGAAATTGACATGTGACATTTATTTTATTTTTACAAACTCTCTATTTACTTAAGGGTTAATAGTAAGATTAGTCCATAATATTTTATTGGTTTTTTAATTTAATCCTTCAAGTTTGATTTTTTTTAAAAATAAAATATTTATTTTAAAATTTTATTATAAATAATGACCAATTTGACGAATCAAATTAAAAAATATTTTTCTTTAAAGTACTTTATTATTTTTGTTTCAAATCACCTTAATTTATACACGAATCTCCATGTTCCCCCACATTCATTCTACAGCACCCTCGTTTGCTCAGCCATAATCGTCGCTCGTTTACTCAGTCGTCATCGTCGCCCATTCCTCATCGACTCTTGACCACGTCATTTAGACCTTACAAGCCATGAACCCATTCACACACTATTTCGTTTGCATCCCGGCCACAAACTTTTGCACCCTCAAATCGCAACATCGAATGGCTTCTTCTCCGATGAAGAGTAACACCCAACGTTCATGTTCTTTTAGTCACTTTAATTTTCTGAAAATGGACCTAAAAGCATCCAAAAACGGTACTTCAATTTTCGAATCTCATTTCCCCCCTTATTTGCTCCATTCTCTACTGCCTTATTTCCTCAAAATCTGCCTTATTTGACTGGACCAAAGGGTCTACGTCAGATTCTGTTACGGAAGTAGATAAACTTATTAACGGCAGAAAAACTCATGTATGAAACTGAGAATTCAGTATAGTTTATGTACCAATGAGGTAACTAACCCAATATAAAACCATGATTTTTTTAAGAATTGTAAACATCTAATTAATAATTGGAAAAATATTCAATGTACCGGTGGAAAATTTATTTTTCACAAGCGTCTAGTTTGTACGGTTTAGAGGTTAGGGTTTTATTGTTTGTGGTTAGATTTAAAGGTATGATAATAGATTTTATGGTTTAAAGTTTAGAGTTCATGGTTTAAGATTCATGAATTAGGGCTTAGGGTCCTTAAAGGGATATGTGATAGTTTTAGAAACTCGCTTGTGAAAAAAAAACTTTTCATTGGTAGTGCATCAAATAATTACCCTTAATAATAAGGATTTATATTCAATACACATGCGGTGGAAACAAAAGGTTACTACAAGTGCCTTAGTTTTAGGGTTTATGGTTAGAATTTAGGGTTTAGAGATTATATGTTTAGGTTTAGGGATTTAGAATTTAAAGTTTAGAGTTTAGGGTAATATGGTTATGGGTTTTAACTTATAAACCCTAAATTTTAACCTCAAATCCTACATTTTAACCTCAACCCATCAATTCTAAACCACTAAACTTAAACATCTAACACCTAAACCCTAAATTCCAAAACCCTAAACCCACTAAGGCACTTATAAAAACTTTTTATTTATACCTCATGTGTATGAAATAATTACCCTAATAATAATAATATTTTGATGCATCGCCAAATGGAATTTTTTTCCGCAAGTGAGCTTCTAAAGCTACCACTTATCCCTTTTAAGGGCCCTAAATCCTAATCTCTAAATTCTAAACCTTAAACTCTAAATTTTAAACCATAAAATATATTCTCAAATCTAATTACAAACACTAAAACTCTTACCTTTAAACGTTAAAAACTAGGTGATCGTAAAAAAAAGCGTCAGTGTATAGAATAATAATAATTTTATTATTATTATTATTATTATTATTATTATAGACGAGTATTATATCACTCAAATCTCAATTGATATTTCTTTCGAGAAATTACAGCTCTTAAATAATTATTTAATTTCGAAAATTATTTTGGTTATTAACAAATATGAGTTAAAACGTGGCATTTTTTGGTATAATTAATTAATTAATTCGTTTTATTTATCTAATATAGCAGAAAATTCTGTTACAGTCAACAGCCAAGAGTTTATGAGTCAATTTACAAGCATAACTCCAACTCATAATTTCCATTAATCAAGTAAATCACACCCTGTTGTCACGGGATCATTATTAAATGTATAATGCCACCGCATTTATATTTGAAGACTTTACTTTTTCTTTTTAATGTGAAATTAATGTTTTTATTTCTTCCCATATCTAATTGAAAATGTCAGATTTGTCAATAAATTCATTAATAAACCTACTTCCACAAGGTCCTTAATAGCAATTAAAATATTAAATTCATTATTCTGCTGCCCCTTGAAAAACTTGCACTTACCTTTTAACCTACAACTCTTGAGTTCAGTGAAGTCCATTCATCCTGCATATTAACCTCGATCATGTATGAGCTAACTGCTAACCTGATCTGCACCATCCAAAATCTCGAACTTTGATGTAGAACCTCTTAATACATTCTTCCAACTGTTATCCTTCCGAGAATTCAATTTTGTAGTACTAGCTGAGGACTAACTCTTACTTTTCTTCTGAGAACCAAGTAAAGATAAATCATACTCTTTTGAAAATACACCTTCTCAGCCAGGGCGAACCCATGTGGATCCTGAGGGGCTCTTACCCCCCCCCCCACCCCGAATTTTGTTTTACCTTTGTTTTATATATATTTTAAAAAAAGATTAATTATAAATTTGCCCCCTCAGTTTTTGATATTTATGTTTTGCCTCCCCAACCTCCAATCTTGATTCCGTCAATGAGCTCAACTAACAATAATTCATATTGTTGCAACCATTACAAACAAACTCACTTATATAAGAGAAGAAATAGTAATTTTAGTTTAGTTACCTTCTTTGATCTAATCCTAGGGCCATGCCTCGTTCAACTCTATTCTCTAGCTACTTTAATTCCTTCACTGTCCATTAGGTGCCTTCAAACAATGAAGAAAAAAATTGGTGTAAGAAAAAGTTTTTTTTTATTATTTTTAGAAATGGCAATTAATCATAAAAATATATTTGTTTGATATTAAAAAATATATGACCAATGAACTATACCAGGTTTATATTTGAATAAGAAATTATTTTAAAAATAATGATCTCAGTGTTCTAAAATGTTGAAATTGGATGTAGCATTTGAATATGTTGTTTTAACTTGATCGATTCTTGTTGATGATACTACATCCAGTTGATAAAATAAAAATATCAAGTTCGTTTAAAAATGATGAAAATGTAAGCATTAAAAAATCAAATTGGTCCACATCATTATTTAACGTCGGAAACAAGTTATAGGGGACACATTAAACATTTAAAAAGTATTAGCACCACATTAGGAGGTTTGAAAAAGTACAAGAGACATTGGTGTCATTATCCCTTTTATTATTTTCATGTTATTTAATTTAGATCATTTTGTGCGGTATTCGACAAATACAAGTTTAAATATGTAATGTTTGACAAATATATATAACAAATTGACGGTAACACAAACTGTTTTGTTCTTTGAAATATACAAGCCGTTTCTAACCAGAGAAATGAATCGAAGTTACATTGGCATACATAAAGGGAAGAAGCTCTCAGATCCAGATAAATAAATAAATAAAATAAAATGCCCCTTTTAATCAAGCTTCATGGTACGAGTCATCATGTTCATGAATTCATCCATGTTAACCATGCCGTCGCCGTCGGTGTCCACTGCTCTCACCATTTTCTTGCACTCCTCCAAGCTGCAACTCTCCCCAAGCCTCCTTAGCATCTCCATCACTTCTTCTGCACTTATCCTGCCGTCACAGTTGAGGTCGAATGCGCGGAAAGCGTTCTGAATGTCCATCGTCGTCACCCCGCCGCTCCTCTTGTGCACTTCCACGAAGTCCTTGAAACTGATAAACCCATCTCCATCAAAATCGGCCACCCGAAAGATATTGGGTACATCTTGATCCATGTTTCCTTGCCCTATAGCCCTCAACATGGCCTTGTACTCCATCTGAGAAATCTTCCCATCTTTATTGGAATCAAACTTGTCAAAAACTTTCCTCAGTTCATTTAAATCTGGTTGGAAAGCAGTCGACAACCCGGAGTTCTGCTTGTCTCTGGAAAGCAAGCGCGACGGTTTGCGCAAGAACTTGTTCTTGGAAAACTTGTACTGGAAATCGAGGAAGCTAACATTCGACATATCAGCTGGTATTGTTCTGAAGACAGCAAGAAACAAAGAAGCGTGCAAGTATATGCAGGTTTGAGGTCTGAATGTTCGATTTTAGCAACTCGGGTGCCTAACAAATTTATAGGTTGTTCATGGGAGATGAGACAAAGTTATTCTAATTCTAAAGCAGGAGATGAATTGCATTTGAGGCTACTGTTTCATGATTTATCAGGATGCAAAGGATGATACTCGTAAGAATACATTCTTTAATAAATTTAGAAGCAATTCCTTTTCCCTCTTTTAAGTCTCAATCAGACAAATCTCTCTACTTTTTCTTGTCTTTTTTCTCTCTCTTTCACCCTCTACACATGTAAGGAATAGCCAACGTGAAATGTTGAAGAAAAAGGTTGTTATATGGAACAAATGCCAAAAAACGAGTTCCTTTACTCATCAAACAATCAAAGAGAATGACTCATCAGGCATACATTTGCAAACAGGGCCGAACTTGGTAGTAGAGTTTGAGGGATCAACTTATTTATTTTAAAGTAGAGATTTAAATTAAGATTTTAAAATTTTTTGAAGGGTTCAATTTACATTTTTTTCCAAAAAATATTAGATTCTAACTAAAATTCTTAAAATTCTGAGAGGCTTAATGAGAACTTTTAAAAAATTATATGAAGAATTTAATTAAGAAATTTCAAAAAGTTTAAAGCTTAATAGACATTTTTAAAAATTTTGTGGAGACCAAATTAATTTTCTAAATTTTGAGGGGCTACTATTCGCAAATAATCTCTTTTCCTCTTTTATTATAGTAGGTAACAAGTGTAGTCCCCTGCCAACTCCTGCACTATAAAAGCTAACCTTTATGAACAAACCAACCTCGGTAGGTCAATTAACTTTCCCGCTTCTTTATCTTGACCGATTAATATTACATCAATAATTTGATTGGTTGTTGAGCTACAAAATAATTATTACAAATACCGATTTTGATGATTTTTCCAAATTTAAAACTAATTTGAAAAAAAAATATATGCCCGGAAAAAAGTTGTTAAATTCATATACATATAGTATAAAAATTTATGAAAGTGTGTACTAAAACGAGTGTAAATGATTTCTCTTATACACAAAGATTCTACACTTCTAGAAAGATAAAAAAAAAAAATTGTTTCCTTCCCAATTTGACGAGGCGTAGTTTAATAGAAGCTGTTAGTTTTATTAAAAAAAATATTTAAAATTATAACGAGATTTTGCAACTATAATAATAAATTAAACATATAATTTGAACATTTTCTTATAATCTAAAAGAAACTAGTTACTTAAGATTATACAATGACTATTAAATGAAAAAGGTTAAAAAACTTAACCAAAAGACTTGAACAAAATATAGATACGAATAAATCTAACTACATCGACAAACAAACCACTTTAGAGGATCAAATCAATCGTAAACCGAAGCCGAACGTCGTGAGAAAGCTATCGACGAACGCGAACCACATATCCAAATCTAATCTAAGAGTTCAAAAGCAGAGAAGATCAATAGGATAACAAACTCGATAGTCCAAATCCAATCCAAGGGTCTAAAGCAGAGACGAAAAATAGTCATCTTCTTTATTGACAATATGTAAAAGGCATAAATGAAAACCAGCTCTTAAACTATGTCCTTTGTTTGCTTTTATCTTTTAAACTTTTTTTTGGTCAAAACAAGTACCTAAACTATTATTTTTGGTCGTTTTAAGTCCCTAAACTATTATTTCTAATCGTTTTAAGTATCTAAATTACGTTATTCCTTTGCTTTTAATCCTTAAACTATCTATTGATTAAAAAAATCTCTGTGATGTGCCAACATCTTATTAGCCAAAATAATATTTTTTTTACTTAGATAATACCATATTTAACGTGACCATAAATAATAGATTAAATATTTATTTTGACAAAAAATAGTTTAAGGACTAAAAGCAAACAAAATATGTACTTTTAGGTTAATTTTTCATTTAAGCCTACATAAAATTTGATATTTATAGATAATAATATTTTTTTATTATATACAATACACAATAATATTATTATATGTAGAGGTGACAAATGAGTCATAGGGTTCGGTTTCGGCTTGGGTCATTTTGGGTCTAACTACATTCGATTTAAATTCGGTTAGGGTCTGGTTTAGTTTTCGTTCAGGTCTATGGTGATTTCGATTATGGTATCGGGTCAAGATGTCGGGTCGGTTGACTTTCAGTTCAGTTGATTTCGGGTCGGTTATGTTCGGGTCGACTGATTTCGGATCGGCAATGTTAGGTTAATATGAGATCGATCGGTTTTAGTCAGATTTTCATGTCGAGTTAGGTTTTTCTACCATATATATGACTTTATATTAGCATGTATATTTGACTTTTTGGTGAGTTGTGCGACAGTTCACATCTCATCTTTATTTGTTTATTTTACTAATATATTTTCTTTATTTCGGGTTGCTTTCGGATCGGATGAAATCGGTTTGGGCCCATTTTCGTTCAACTAAAATTTGATTAGTTTTGGTTCGATTTATTTTGAATTTTGGATCAAATTCTAGTCATCATATTTGGGTCGATTTCGATTCTCGATTCGATTATTAAGTCTCGGATCAAGTTTATCCGGTCTAAAATATGTCTATTGTCTAGAATAGTACGGATAATTTCCAAAAAGTGAGGTGGGACGGAATTGAACGAATTATTTATTTAAACTTTTCCAAAATGTGCATATCAACTTGTGGTGAAACCGTATAAAAATACATTGGATAAATTGAGGTTAATCATCTCCTAAACACGCCACGTAAGACAAATAAACGAGTTGACCTGAGGCGCTTAGCGACAACGTGAACAAGTCTTCACATAACAATATGTAAAGCAGCAGCAGACATGAGAAGACGCCACTCTAAAATTATTGAACCCACTTTTTTATATTTACAAACTCCAATTCATCACTCCTTTTTATAATGGAAACCATTTTTTCAATTACCCCGTGATGAATTCAGTTCAACATATGTCCTTAATTGTTATTAATTAATGACGTAGTTTTTGGAGATGAAATTTGTACCAACCAGTAATTTTAAATCTTATTATAATAAGTACGTTATGGTATAAATAATTGTTTATATCCATAATATTAAAAGAGATAAAATATTCATTTTATATAATATAAATAACTTGTTTATTTTGAGTATTTATCGTTAATTTTACAAAATTTATCGTTATCATTTGTATCATAAATATGTAATTCAAATGAATGAAAAACAACAATAAAATTATTTTATGTACTTATATTTGTTGATTGATTTTACACTAATTCGAATTTTTTTAATTAAATTTTATTATTTTTAAAAAATTTCCATGGATATATTTTTAACTTTATAAGAAATAAAAATTTCACTAATTTACTATAAAAAATAATAATGTTGTCTTATTATTTTTTGGTTGCCCTCTTAGTAGATTTTTAGGTTTCGACTTGACTAATCATTGATTTGTACTCGTGAATTCCGGATCGTGACTTGAATCCTTGGAGGGTCCCAAGTCAACCGAAACTTCCTTTCTGTTGCCTAATTGCTTACAAATTTATATTGGTTTTATGTATATTTTTACATCGATTGTGGGTCCTAACTTGTCATTCATATTGTCTGTATTTTCCAAGCCAAGCAGCCAAATCCAAACATGATCGGAGACAACTGTTGAATCTCATCTACGCCAAATCCATCCCAAAACCCAGTCCCGATTCTCGTTTCCGTGTTCAAATTGAACGACCCGCTGTTTTCTTGATCGGAGACAACTGCAGTTGTCGTGGTCGCTTCTGATGTTGTTGTCATCTCGTCATTGCCGTAGGTAACCGGGAATGGGAAGTTAAGTTTAGCTCTTGGTCCACGGAAATCGATGGCTGCTTCCTCCGCCGTGTTGAAGGTTCCCAGCCACACCCTGGTTGCCCGTTTCGGATCTCGGTTCTCCTCTGCCCATTTTCCCCACGGCCTTTGCCTAACTCCCCTGTAGTTTTTCTTTACTCGTTTTGTTTTACTAACACTCGTCGCTGTCGGTGTTTTCCCCTTTTGTTCTTCTTGCTGACTTGGCGGGAAAAGATTGCACCCCAAACAGCCGTCGAATTTGCACACGTGGCACTTATCCATACCTTCACTCGCTTGGAAAAACACGTTCCCACTATCAACAGGAAAGGTGGAAGTGGAAGTCATCAGCGAGCCCAAATCGGATGGAATATCAATGGCGGCGGCAGAGGGGTGATGCCAGTGATGACTTTTCTCAGGGCGGAGACCATGATGGAGGTTTCTTGTTAGGGAGAAAGACGATGAATCTGTGGCGGCGGTGGCGACGGTGGCGCCGTTGACGACGGAGATGTGCTAAGTTTCTGTCCTTTCATGAGCCTATGCATAAATTTGCAGTGAAAATTGTTCTTTGGGGGATTTATTTTGAGAGACTTTGCTTGTGTTTTTTGCAGTTCCTTTTTGTTTTCTCTGAGGGTGGAGGTTTGGATTTTGTTGGTACGAGGGAGAGGGTGAAGTGCGCTTTATACGGAAATCTGTAAGGATTCTGACGTGGCATGCCAGCTGGGAACACTGGTAACGCGCGAACGCGGGTTATAATAGAGGATTTGAAAGTGGCCGCACGTGGTATTTAATCGGAATGTAACATATTAAAATAAGATAAAAATATTAAAAAAGTGGTAATGATTTACGTGGCAGCTAACGTCATTAATACGAGAGTGACACTGAAAACACGCGGGATTTTGAAAGAAAGTGAATTAAAGGCTCAAAAAGTTTCGTCGTACACACTCAAAATTATATCTGCAGCTACAGTGTCGCTAAAAACATCAATCTTTTCTTTTAAGTAGTTTTGACATTTTTTAAGTGAAATTCAAATATAAAAGCGTTTTGTCTTGTATTTTGTATAAATTTAAATAAAATAATTAAAAATTAGTACTTAGTTATTAAACACATTATTAGTATATATTTATATATGTTAGACTTTTATGTTTGTTTCATATAAGAAAATATTTTTTGATAAAATTTAATCCTAATTTTAGAGGGGAGGAGAAGGAAAAACTCTAATAAAAGAAAGGAGGTATTTTGCCCGGGTCTAAAACTTATGATCTAAGTAAATATGAGAGAACAAAGATGAACAACTTGACCAATCAAATAAATATGCTTGCTCAAAATATAATTTTCTTTTATCTACGTAACGGATATGAAATGATCTACTATATGCTACATGTTTTTTTTTAATAAAAATATATTGCATGTTTGTTTCAATTAAATATTTTAGGGGAAACAGATATTTTTGCAAGAACAGAGCCACTAAGGTACGTTGACAATAAAAACATACGTGAGTCCCACTGCTTTAAGTTGACTGAAATTGCTGGCAATTTGCGACAAGTCGCCACTTCCCACCACATACGGGCAAAATTTGAATATTTAGATTCAACTCCTACTATGCAAGGATGAATTTAAATCCATATAAATTCAAATATTAGAAAATTTAAGATTCGTTCATATTTTTTTTAAGTGCTTAGTTCTTTGGATTTGAAGTTATATCATTTACTCCTTCCCATTATTTGATCTCGATTTCCTCTATGCCATCATGCATAATTATCGTGTGTGAGTTCTCGCTCATATTTGTCATGAGTTTAAATCTCATTATATGTAAGTTTTGTTAAGATGTACTATTCTGATTTCATTCAATTAGTATTTTGAACTAATTTGATTCTAGATAATTATTTAAACATGTATTAATAAATTTTATAATTAGAAAAGGAGACGAGGTTCGAACATTGGGCAAGAGGATATCAGTATCATCTAATCGTTGAAATGTTATTGACATATATATTATTTCTGATTGTGTTTGTAATTATAAACTTGTTTAGGAAATAAAACTGACTATATTGGCCAATTATAGATTTTTTTATAGAATTTATATTCAATACACTGGAAGTGGAAAACTGAAAGTTTCCACAAACACTTTAGAGTTTAGGGTGTAGAATTTAATAGTTTAGGTTTAGGGGGTTTGGAATTTAGGAATAATGTTAAAATTTAAGGTTTAAGATTAAAATTTAGGGTTTAGAGGCTGAGGTTTAATTTTTAAGGTAAGATGACTAGGATTTAGGTTTTAACTTATAAACTCCGAATTATAACCTTAAACCTTAAATTTTAACCACTATCCTTAAATTCTAAACCACAACCCCTAAACCTACACCCCAAACTAAAACCCTTAACCCTAAAATAAAGACTCTTGTAAAAAAAATTAGTTTCTACGGCCAATGTATGAAATAATTACCTCATTTATAAACGAACAAATCGGCTTCATTAACTTTTGATATATATTTATTTTGATCTAATAATTTAAAATCGGTATAAAACTAATTATATTTTATATTGATGGAAGTAGATCCCTCTATATATGTATTTAAAATAGAAAGAATCCACCTGGACCATGAAAAAATTCATTCATTTTACATTATTTTATGGCCTCTTAAAAAGGATTACAAGAAATATGACTCAAATTCCAAACATAATAGATATCACCTCTTAAAGGTAGCTGAATTATTCTCGAGTTCATATTCTCATGTGTACATACCAATTCGAAACTAACTCAAAAATGGTATTGCATAGCCACAACTTAGAGAAGAGGGGAGGGTGTCAACTGATGCGTAAATCTTTCTTTCCCCCTCGCCTAGGTAGAAGTTGTTCAAAAAATGGCATTGCGTCCAGTGTTGATGCTAGCAACAAAACTAACAAAATTCAACAAAACATGGGTTTTGCTTCACTTTAGCCCTTGTATTCATTTCCCCTTATGATGACTCAGAATCTCAAAACATTAGTTTATCCAGATAAAACTTGTACACTAATTTGACCATTACTTATACAGCAAAAGGAAATCAAGACGTGGATTCTTGTTCCACCCTACTTCCTCATTTCTACCCTCCAACCCAGAGAAGAATCAGTTAAAAAATCGAAACCAATAGAGAATTTCTACCCAGTGTAATGACCAATCACAGTGCAGAGACAAACCTAAAGCAGATGATCTCCTCAGTGCTTAACATTGCGGGCAAAGAACTGAACCAAACATCAAAACAAAAAAGGATTATGAAATCTTCTGTCTAATCATCATCCTCGGAGTCTGCATTTCAACAAAGAAAACCAAACACTTCAGAAAAAATAAAAACAATTCTACGGTAAGCGTTGAAATTGCAAATTCGGAGCAAATGTCTCAAGAATTTGCAAATTAAACAAACAGACTTTGAAAAGTTATAATTTTGATTTTACTTTAGTTATTTTACAAGCCTAAACATTTCACTTTTCAAATCTAAACTCAGAATCTTCAAGACAGGTGACAGTTGGACAGCTTAGACTTTAGACAAGCTGGCAACACGGGATACAAGCAAAGTCAAGTGGCATGTTTTCTTCCTATTAATTCAAGTCAAACTATTCTACTATATCAATTTTCTTTCCTTTTACGTTGAACTTAGATGATGTCACCAGACGCATTTAATATCTAATGTTCTTCTATTTTGTAACAAATAATTAGTATTTTATCAACAATTATTTTTTTTAATTTCAATACTTTCATGTTTATGCCCTTTTCTTTTCTTCTACGACTTATTTTTCAGGGAGATAGAGAAGGTTTTTACAATATCCAAAGAATAAAAAGATAAAGGTACAGACAATCTCCAAACACCCAAATATTATAAAACATGAGGCAAATTGACTTTCCCCCTTTAATTTTGAGCGTTGTTGTTTGGGTGTGGGGGATAGAAAAGGACTTACCAGATCTAATGTCTTCTCCAACTTTTCCTCTATTTTTTAATTGTCTTGCGATCATCGAGCAAATGAGAAACCACCAGTAGACATGGAACACAAGTAGCATCAGCAACATGGTATTAAAAACATAGTACAAGGATACGGGATATGACTTCGAAAGATCCAAAAACTCCCGAATATCATAGCTGTGAAAGATAAACCACATGAGTAGAAACAAGATCAGCCAACAGCCAGTGTGTAGTAATGTAGTAAAATCAAATTATAAACTATAAAGACCAAACCTCGAGCTTTTAATAACCCAAAATGGAAAGAATATCAGACGTAGCAAGAGCCAAGAGATGGCAAATAATCCGAAGCACACACTTGCTCCAAGCTCCCTCTCGGAATACTTGAAAACTTTAGCCGCTTCCAAAAACACATCGCTTGCATCATGTAGGGCAAGGATAATTGAACCAATGCGGAAAAAGCTGTAAACAAGGTAAACTATAATCTTCTTCCAACTTGGATATCCACAAGTAAATTTAATTTATAAAACTAACTCGTACAAGGAAAACTTTAAAATTCTCAATGGGAAGAACTCTGTTATTCTCCTAAATTCTGATGCCAGCATATATTCCTAAACAACTTGCTAACACTACCTCTCTTTGACCTCAGTCAACAATTAGATAATGACAACTTCCAAACAAGCAACAGTAAATAAAATTCAGAGTGAAAAACAGCTCCATTTTCACCATGAGTTGAAAAAGTTGACATACAATAATTAAAAGCGTAATTCTTATATGAAGTAGCAAAGCTTTCAGGTTGACTTTTGCAAAAACTACTAATTATCCAAAGGATGGCAATACACCACAATATTTGAAACCATAACAGTCTAACAGTGGCATGTAACAATTTGACCATATGATACACCAGCTACTGTATGCACAGTATATGCATACACAAAGCAAACATACTTTAGAGTATATGTATTATGCAATATGGAGATAAAAGATCCAATGATATTCCAGAAAATACCAAAGAGGTAAGCAACAATGACTACAGTAGCATACTATGCCACTATGCTATGTGGTACTGACTTGGAATTTGGTACACTTCCACAGAAATGGGCAAATTACCTTGTAATGTATGAGTATCCTATCAGCATTACAGTAATTACATGATGAGACATCATCACAGCAAAATCCTTCCTTCGAGTCTCCCAAGTAAGTAGTGCAGCAATGCTATAGATGTAGAACCCACATTGGCACATGTAGAAAAGGCTTAGGGAAAGCCTGAACAAACAGAAAAGTTAGCTTTCAAATAGGTTGCCAGAAGGTATAACAAAGCCTAATCCTTCTGCGACTCAAGACCAAGCAATAAAGAAAAAAGAAATGTAAAGAGAAAGAACATGTGTCGGGGGCATGTATAAAGAAAGCCCCATCTTTCAACTTATATACTGATAAAGCAGATATTTTCCTTGAAAGTAGAATAACATGCCATGAGAGATTGTTTTCTCTTAAGAAGGTGACCGGCATGATACTCCAAAGTCAAGACTGATACATTCACTTGAAAGATGGGAACATTTACACCCAATACCAATGAGAACTAAACGATCAAGTAAAAGCACAATAAAACAAGAATACCTGCTAATAATGAAGAGAAAAGGTTAAGATTAGTATCATTAAGGAACACAAAGGAGCTAAAGTCTAGACAAGAATACCCACAACAAGAAGAAGTCAAAAATAACAATCAGATATTGGATGCAATCTGCTTTCACCTACGTCAATACAAGAATTACTAAGCATTCACCATAACTTGACAAAGTGGTACACATGAACGAGTATACATGTCTGCAATTAATTTCAAAGTAAATAAAAGGTAAACTTTTGAGAAAAAAATGCAGAGTATACATGTGTAGAAAAATAATTAATGGCCTCAATTAAACAATAGGAAAATAAGACAAGAAATATTGTTTTCGCTCTTCCTTTCAGTATACATACGTCTTTCCAACCACTAAAAACAAGAACAAGAAATGATTTGTTCCATATCTTAAGGAATAATCACAAATAGGAAAAGAGCCTTCACACAAAGTAAATTTAGAGATCAAAAACATAGATCTTGACATCCAAGATGAACAATAACTTTCTGTCAATTAATAAAAAAGACAATTCACCTCGTAAAGAGGTGAATGTAACTGCATACTAGCACAAATATGAGATTGAAAAATACAACAATTGGGTATATGTCTGCAAACATAGGTTACTCACTTCAACTCTTGATCTGGCCAGCCCCTGAAGTACTCTTTTGTTTCTGTGAACCATGGCTCATTGTAGGTTATTTTCAGAACAAAAGTTTCAACAGTAGCATAGTATGCTAGCTTCCACAAAGATTCTGAGCATTTCGCAATTTTTGCTCTTGTAGCGTCATTCATTTTCAAAGGAGCAGACCCGTTACTCAATATCCGGATGGCCAACCTCTAAAAGGACATAAAGAAAAATTAAAATGTATCGCAAAAAGATTAAGAGTTTCATGTACCCACTTATATGTGCTTGCAATAGCATGTAATATAAATATGAAATGGAACAATTAAAGGAGAAATTGATAGACTGTTTGTTACCACCAATGCTACAAATATGGCAATAGGTTTTCTTGAACTTTAGAAAATAAACATATGGTAGCAACTAGCAACACTCGGCCCACACATTTCTCAGGATAAGCAACAAAAAAGGGTATTTACATTGGACAACAACTGCAATAACACTATAGCAGAACATTTCATCCTTGAAATTTTTGGTTGCATTGGGGTAATAACAGATTATGGCTACGGTAGGCGGTAGCATAAGATAAAAATAAATAGTCTTCACCCATCATTTTCTTTATGACAAAAATGTTCTCACTTCTCATCTCGTCCTACATAATCCTATCCATATAGAATTGTACACTCCCTCCTACCTCTTTTTCCTTAGGTTTGAGTAATTCAACACAAACAGAATGTTCCAACATAAGCTGTTACCATTTCAATTTTCAACCATCCATATTCAAAAGATATGCAATAAAATAAAGGGATAACTTATATCCTATCCCATCCCATCCTGAAATAACCTATCCTATTCATAATCCAATGCATCAAAAACAACCTTAACACCACTTCAATTAACAAGCATCTGCTTCTTCCACAATCTTCTACAAACTTTCAAGAGTTGAGCACAAATTCTCTAAATCAAACAATTCAATAAAAATATAATTCTTCCATATGTATATAGCTCCTTGAAATTCACCTTGGATGCGACCATATTACCCTGAAAACATTCAATTTTGAAGGCTAATCGGTTACTATTGATCCTCTCTTATCCCTCCTTACCTTCTTTATACTTACAATTCTTTCGTTTCGTTCTTTTATATTGTAGTTCTTTCAGATGTGGCATCAACTTCTTTAACATATCTAGCCGAAGACTCAAGTCAACCCACTATTAATTACACTCCTAACATATAAAAAAAACAGTCTAATCAACCAAAACTGGAAACGCTTTGTTAGGATAATTTCGTATGGATTATACCAAGAAAACGAAATATTATAAAACTTAAAAAAAAGCGATGGAGAATTAAAAAAAAACAGGAATCAATATCAAATGCGAAAAAACACAAAGAAAGAGGCAACACAAATCTTACACGAAAAATGAATTTGTCAAGGAAGAACCTGGCGACAACGAAACCAAGAGCGAAGTGAACCGCCGCAACGAAGTGAAACACATCTGGCTTTGCATTGCTGCTCCAAATAGATGACTCCATCGGACACCGGTTTCGCAGAAAAAGTATCAATCGAAAAGGCTCCAAAATCCGTCCAAGAATCCGATTCTTATTGCAACAATGCGTTGCATTGAACTTCCATTGACTGCGATTAAGAGAGATCTGGTTTTCTAGCCCTAATTTGTTTTCCTTTCTATTTTTCCAGTTAAAGAAGTACGAAGAAAAAGAGAGAGAAAATAGTCGGGGGATCAACCGGCTAAGATCTCGCGTTCTTTATTTTAACAAACAACAGAATGTTTTTCTTGTGAGGTGCTACTCGCTAGCTGGAATTTGATACATTTTGAGTCTTCTTTCCTTTTTGTGCCAAATTGTGGTTTTGGTCCTTTTTTATTTTTTTAATTAGATCAAATCTTATGTTATTTTTTATAATATTTAAAATGTGATTTATTGGTGAATTAATTTAGATCGAATATTATAAATATTTATTATGAAACGATTTTTCTGATTTAATTGTTGTATAATATCATAAGTATATTTATTATTTCGGTTAAAATATTAACACTGATTTTTTATAGAACATATTTCAGCACAAAAGTATGTCATAATAATAAGTTAGAATATGAATTGTGAACCAAAAATAGCATTACCATTTTAATTAAAATAATTAACAATACCAATTATCTGAATCAACGAATGATATTATAAAAATAGAATATTCAATTATAGCAATAAATTAAAAGATAGAAACTAAATTTTAAATTTAAGCAGAAAAGGACCAAAATTAAAATTTGACGTTTTTTCTCTTCCAATTTCTTTCGATAGGGCAGCACCCAGCAGCCTCTAACCAGTTTCCCCAAAATGTGGGTCATCCATTTCACGTGGTGTGAAACGTGGCATAGAGAGGTTTTGTATGGTTGAGATTTTGTCTGGGAGAAGCCACCATATTTGATTTTATTTTCAATTTTTGACACTAAAGCTATTTCTTTGGGTAAAGTACATAAATAATTATTAAATTATCTTTAAAAATATAAAATTGTCATTAAATTTTTAAATGTTATATAATATGTATTAAATTTTAATTTTTGTTATAAAATATCACTGAGCTGCTAACTGCTATTAATTGGGTGAATTGACAATTACATAAATTTGAATTATATAACATTTAATCCTCCATATTAACACATTTAATCAATTTATTCCTAATTTAATCTCATTATTGATGTCTAAATTGATTGAATGTGTAAATATTGATGATTGAATATGTTATTATACAAATTTTAGTAACTGTCGTGTCTCCCAGCCTAATGACTATTTTGTAATAAAATTAAATTGTAATGACCATTATATAATTTTTAAAAAATTGACTACCGTTTTATATTTTTAGTGATAGTTTAGTGACAATTTGTGTCATTTACCCTATTTCTTTTATGGATTAAATAACTCTTCGGTACACGAAATTCTTCAATGTGATTTTTTTTTTATTCTCAATTTCATACATTTTTTACAAGTTTGCTCATTTTTTTAAAATTGATGTGCATTGGAACTCAACAAGTGGTCTAATAAAAAAATAAATGATATTTATCTTAAGACCTAAGTTTAGATTCAGGTCAAATTTTCACTCATATATTGTATATCAAATATATATATTGGTCCTAACTCTTTCTCTCTCTCTATAGAATATGGTTATACAGTGTAATAATTTTTAATTGTTATAGGTTTTTTGAATCGTTTAATGGGTAAAATGGATGGCTGAAATTAACAGGGGTTATGTGAAGATTATGGCTTAGAAAAAAAGTAAGAAGTTAATTTTCGTCATCTATTTCACCCATCTAACGATCTATAAAACTTGTAAAACTTTGAGTTTTCATTTATGTATTATGTGTAAGTGGATATATGTATATATAACTTTTCTCCCTAAACATGTGTTTTTTCTTTCATTTTGTAAGCCCGATACGACCATTTTCCGACGGCTCCGATTGCTCCATTGGCCTTCTCTTCCTCCCTTGCGTCTGATTGATCCATTTTCCTTCTCAAATTTTGGTCGTTGTTTCCCTTTTTCCGATTCTTAGCTTGCTCAACGGGAGTTTTCCTCCTCGGTCTTTAAACAAAATAATAATGAACCCAATTTAAAAGAAAAAAAGAATTATACTTATACTTGGGCTACAAAGCCCAATATTCTAAGGTCCACAAACTATAACAACATCGACAAAATGAAAAAAAAAAAAAAAAAATCGGAGACTTGGCGTTTGATTAAAGTAGTAGCCTGTAAACGGCATGCCGTTAACAACGTCGAATGATTCACGTGCTTCTCTCGTAGAATTAGGATTCATGGATTTGCATCTACCAAGGAGTTTCAATGCTGTGAGTGTTCTAATTTCATATACTTGTATATTTTCAGCACTGCCTTATTATTATTATTATTATTATTATTATTATTATTATTATTATTATTATTATTATTATTATTATTATTATTATTATTATTATTTTCAGTGTTCTTCGCGACGCATCTTAAGAACTGGAATTGAGACATGAAATAGGGAAAGAAAAAAAAGGAGTTGTGTTTGGTACTGTGGGAAATCTGATCGGCAAGGCTGGGTCAAATTGTCATTTTCTGCGTGATTTGTAATTTCAGAATGGCAGATTTGTTTGCTGAACAGATAAACGAAGCAAGTTTGATTTTAGGAAGTGTATTTACGCTTTTCTGTTTGGCTTAAATGAAAGATAAATGTCTAAAGTATATTTTTTTTAAACTTTACGTGCTTAAAGTATTTTTTTTTTGTAAAAATAGATGTTTAAAATTTCAACGGTTGTAATTTTAGGTATCTGATAGTTAAAAGATGTTAAAAAAATTTAATCAATCAATGCTTAACACGTGACACTAATTTTATTTTTAATTTTTTAAATAAAAACACCCAAAATTTTAATTTTTCATAAAATCCTAAAATTTTACAAAACAGTCACCAAATCCCTAAAATTACCCAAACCCAAACTCCCAAATCGCCACAGCTTTCGCCGCCGATCGCTGTCTCTGATTACACTCCTTTGGTCGCCGGCTAAGACGGTCATTTCCCTCAACACGGTATCGTCAAAAACGACGAATGACGAACGGCGTGTCAGCCTGTTAGGATAATCAATCAACACCAAAAGTGGCCAAGAGGGGGTGAATTGGCAATTTAAAATTTTTGGAAGCAAATGAAAAATGATAGACAATGAGACACAATGATTTATAGTGGTTCAACCTTCTAACAAGGTCTACGTCCACTACTTTAGCTTCTTACTAAGGATTTTAATCACTTTCACTATGAAATCTTCCCCTTTTCTAGGCTAAGGAGGCAACCGTTTAAAGGATCAAAGCTTTCAACCCAAAGCTTGATCAAGATTCACTCTTGTACAAGAAAATTAAATGGCAAAACAATAAGATCCTCACAAGGTATATATTTGCCCAATTTACAAGAACACTCAACCCCGAACTTGAAATAAAAGATTACAATAAAATTCACAAGTTGGATACAAGGATTTGACTCTAAAAACACAAGGGTTGGATTTTTGCTTGAGTACTTGAATGTTGTTCAATCTAGGTTCATTGGTTGTTGCTATAGCATTGAAGACTTGTATTTATACCCCTTATTGAATTATAACCGTTTGGATGGTTGAAGTCATTAATATAGCCATTGGAGAGCATCTTTTCTCGCAATAAATACAGTCTGGTGAACAACCGTATCGGTACATGAAGGCTCGTATCGATACCTGTTACAACAAAAATATAGCCGTTGTGTATAGATGTATCGATACGCGGGAAGCCGTATCGAAACGGTCTTAGTGTTAAAATGGGGGCGTATCGAAACGGCAAGGCCGTATTGGTACGGATTTTTCTCACTGAAATCTTGGATGAAAAAGTGTATTGATACGCATAGGGGCGTATCGATACGGGTTAACCGAAATTTAAAGTTTGAGGATTCCAATAACTGACAAGCAACGGTCGAAAAATTTAATGCAAAGATCTTTGAAGATCTTGACAAACTGTATCGGTACGGGTTAACCGTATCGGTACGTTTTGAAATTTCTTAAAACCAGATTTCAAACCGTATCGAAACGTTGCGTTTAAAATGTTTACCCAGACGAAGGTCCTATTGAAACGGGCTAATCCATATCGGTACACTTTGTAAAAACAAATTTCAGTAGCTAAAAACCGAATCGAAACACCAATGGGCGTATTTGTGTATTTTTTGCTTGAAACACTTAGAAAATTTTTGGGTTTAAGTTTATAACTTTGGAAAACTTTTCCTTGTCATTTTGTGAGACTTTTGAGTACTTAAAAATTTATTTTCTTTTACAAATTAATCCTTAAACACTTTGTTATATCAAAATCAAACATAGGTTTTACACAGCCGAACATCAATTTCGCGTTTGACGTTCGGTTGTACGACGTTTGTCGTTTTTTATGACTTCGTGTTAAAGGAAATAACCGTCTTAGTCCGGCGACTAAAAGGGTGTGGTCAAAGAGGGCGATCGGTGGCGAAAACGACGACGATTTAAGAATTTAGGTTTGGGTAATTTTAGGGATTTGAGCATTGTTTTGTAAAATTTTAAAAATTTTGAGATTTTATAAAAAAAAATATAAAGTTTTTATTAAAAAAGTTATTTTAAGTTTTTAATTTTGAAAAATAAAATAAAATAAACATACTATGTGTCAATCATTTATTGTTAATAATTTTTTAACATACTTTAACTGCCAGACACCTAAAATTATAATTGTATAAATTTTAAACACTTAAAATTATAATGATTAAAATTTTAAACATCTATTTAAAAAAATACTTTAAACATTTAAAATTTAAAAAAAATATATATTTTAAACACTTATTTTTCTTTCTATTTTTCTTTGAATTTCGTCTGATTCCAGTGCAGGTTTTTTGCTTCAGTATTTCATGATAATGACTAAAAAGGAGCATTAATTTCTCTGATTTGATTGATTGTCTCGAGGCATCTAGAGAACCAGACTTGTTGGACATGAAATATGGAATGAGAAATTATGTTGCCATGAAACTTGAAATATTTATTAAGTGTGTGATTTTTTTGTTAAAAAGGGGATGAAGTCGGTTGAAAAATGTGACTATACTGGCTGTAGGAGTATGAACGGTTGAGAATTATTGGTACCTATTTCGGATATGGTCAGGAAGCGATGACGGAGAAGTGTCATTAGAAGAATTTAATAGGTGAAAATAGAGGTGTTTATGGTAGGTTAATCGTATTATTTAGCATAAACGGTCGGTTAACTGTTATAGCGGTTATTAAATTTTGTTAACCGTAACTTAATTATTAAGAAACAGTTAACCGACAACGGTTAACCGTTAAGACGCAGTTAACCGACGGTTCGGTTATAGGTTAACCTGTAACCTATTACAATTTTTCCCACATATTCACTATTTTTTTAGAGAATAATATAATTATTTTTTCTATAAATATTATATTAAAATATTCATAAAAATACTTAAATAAAGATATTCTAATCACTTACGCCATAATTAAAAAAATACTTACATACTATAAAGTTTCAACACAAGACAAAACATACAAGCTTCATAATATTTTAAAATTTAAAGTTCAAAAAGTTTGCAGCACATAACAATAACATTGTAGCAATACACCATCAAAGTTCAAGACATAAAAACCACCATCAAAGTTTTAATGACAAATCTTTAACTAACATATAATAATCAAAAGGTAAACGAAACCTCCACTTTAGAAATAGGGTTTAGAATTAAAAAAAGGGGCGTGTATATTTGTATATGTGAGTTGATTTTTTTAAAAATTATTTTATATTTTAAATATATATATATATATATATATATATATATAATTTAATAACGGTTAACCTATAGGTTAACCATTAGTCAAAATTCGTAACCGTAACTATTAACCACCATTTTTAACTGTTTGGTTAACCAAAACCGTTTAACTTTAACAGCTCGGTTAATTAACCTGTAAAATGTAACGGTTATACCGGCTAACGGTTACGATTAATTATGCACACCCCTAGGTGAAAATATGTAGTGCAGGTGGAAGATATTGTGTTGCGCAACGTAGAATATAGGTGTTAAGATAAATTACGTAAATTATCACTTAACTTTATTCTTAAATTTATTTTAACCGTTAAAATTTTAAAACGTTCGATTTACCTACTGAAGTTTAGACATTAAGTTTTTTTGTCATTAAAGTTTAGACATCAAACGTTTTTTTGTCACTTTTAAACCACAAACGGTTGTAGATGGTAGTCGTTTGCAAATTGTCTTCATATGAAGCACAAGTACTCCCCTTTAAGAGCGTCCCGCATCCTCAATATGTTTTTGGGACAAAAACGATGCAAGAATGGGTAGGGGACATTTCGGGGACGATCAAACATATATAAAGTACAGTCAACGTTTATTGGGGACATACCCAGGGACGTACCCAAATAAGTTTATTTAAAAAATGGAAAATAAAATTCCTATATTCTTTGTAAGTAAGGTTTTCAAAACCATTAAACTAATCCGAACTTAAAAAGCTCAAGGATAATTAAACTAATATGAACTTCAAAAGTTTAAACTATACCCAACTAAACTCAAAATCAATTGAATCAAACTCAATTGAAATTCAAACCTAATTAAAGCTCAAGTATACACATGAAAGATTAAATGTACAAGTAAAATGTTACTAAATTAAATACTCAACCTAAAAAATATAAACTTAATTGCGTGTGCCAAATGACCTACGTACACTTGATCTTAGCCAAAAAACTAAGACTAGATTGCTTCCTTGCTTTAACAACTAAGTGCCTATTTATAGGCTACTTTCTCTTCTTGCTTTATGTATCTTAAGGAGTGGGATATTGGGTGTGTATTGTATTTGTAACCTATTTTAACTTGTTTTATCGCTTCTTCACTCAAGCTTTAAATAGGGATGGGTAAATATACATTTCAACCATGTCATCATTTTAATTTTATTATTTTAGTCCTTAATTTTCTCTTAATTTAGAATATAAATTTAAATTTTCATTCAATTTAATCATTTTATTTTAGTAATCTTCTAATCTAAGTGTGAGAAAATAATTTAAAAATCATTAGAAATAAATTTAAATAACTATAATTATAATTATTGTTTAATACAATTATAATTTTAGTCCTTGTTGTATTATAAATTTTAATAACTTTTTATTATATATATATTAAAATTTATTTTATATTTTTCGTACTCGTATCTTATAATTTTAAAAATTATCGTTTTCTACCCGTACCCGTTCTTATGCCCGTCACTATCTATATCTGTGCAACTTAGTTGTCTTCTACCATTCACTAAACTGTTTTCTTGAATTGGTTAAAAGGAAAACTGGTTGGAAATGTGGGGGCGAATTCCTTTTTGCCGGTGCTTTGCCCTTGTTTCTGAGGTCATCCCAACAAGAGTGCCTTCATTGGTAAGCAGATCTAATCTGGGGCCTAATCATTGGTGCCACCGCCAAACTCACCGTGGCTTCAAACTGAAACGCATGTAGGTAAGCTTATTTGCATGCCCTTACAACGCTGCTTGTATTCTACTTTGTTCTATATGGGGCTCTCCATTCCATACCAGACATAAAAGAAAGCATGTGCCCTCCAGCCCAGGGCACCTCTGGTTATTTGCCCAACCAGTGGATGGACACGTGGGCTTTATTATGCCCATTTGTGTAGACTGCCACGTGAAATTAGTACTCACATGTTTACACGTGGTGCCTATCCAATGGAATGGTGGTGCGTTGCAGCCTTTCTATCGGCAGCTTTGCGGAGATGGGGCATTTAAAAATGATATTTAGGGAAATAGAGTTTGTAGGGCTTTAATTTGGTTTTTACTGTAAATATTACAGTGTTGGATGGTGTCGTCATCATGACAATATTCGTTTTAGAATAATTTTTGACTGCATGTGGTGACATTAATTTTAAAATAATTTTTGAGTTAATTACACCACATGTCCCCGAACTATGGCTCTTATTTTAAATTGGTCCCTAAACTTTTAAACATTCTAATTCTATTCTCAAATTATATCCTTTATTCTAAATTCGTCCCCAAACTTTTGTGCATTTCAGTTTCATCCTCAAACTATGACTCTTATTCTAAATTGGTCCTTAAACGCTTTGAACATTCTAATTTCATCATCAAATTATCAGTATATGCTAATCATATCTTATGTTAATAAAACCGTTATAAAAATCGTTAATTGTCATGAAACACTGATGTGGGTTATGTAATAACATGATGTGATATAAATGATAAATTGAGGATGAAAATGGAATATTTAAAAGTTTGGGGATCAGTTTAGAATGAGGGTCATAGTTTGGGGATGAAAGTGGAACATTCAAATGTTCGGGGACCAATTTAGAATAAAAGTCATAAAATTAAAATATTTAAAAATTTAAAGACCAATTTAAAATGAATGTCATTGTTTAAGGATGTGTAGTGCGATTAACTGTATTTTTTTGTATTAAAAGACAGCCATCCCTACCTCAAAAGCAGTATTATTGTATTAAAAGTTCATGTCGTTATTTGCAGACGGCGACACCATTTAATAATGTAATATTTATCGTAAATATTAAATTAAAGTCCCATGAACCTTATTTCCCTAAATATCATTTTTAAATGCATTATTCCCCTGAAAAAGTGCTTTCAATATGATTTTGTTAATGTAGCTATTTATTTAGGGATGAAAAGACAAAATCGATGTGTTTCGATTCACCCGATTTTATAAGGTAAATTTTCTTTGAAAAATCAGGTTTTAAGCAGGTGGATTCGTTTTTTATTAAATTTGTTTGAATCGAGTCGAGATCGGGTTTAAGTAAAATCCATTGTTGTGATATATTTATTAAAATATATTCTTTTAGTTTTATAACTATTTTTTATTTTTTAAATTGTAATTTCTTAATTTTATAAAATTTTAATTTTATAAATTATATGTTTTTATGAAATTTTTTATAATCTCATAAAATTTTATAAATATATTTGACTTAATTGCATAACATATTTTTAAATTTAAATTCGGATCGAGTTGAAGTTGGAGAAATTGTTTCGGTGTTTGCGTGTTAATGAATTAAATAAAATTCAGGACGAACGAGTTATATATCTACAAACTAGATCCTAGGAAGAAAAATCTTGAAGAAGTTTGAAACGATTTAGGCATATAATGGTTTGTTTATAGTCAAATTATAGTTTCAATACTTTAATTAGCTATAATTTGAATTCTTTATTATTATTATTTGTTATTTTATACTTTAGTCAAATAAATACTTTTTAAAAAAATATTAGTCAATTTATGGAATTTTTCTAAAAAAAAATGAATCTTGAAACTCAAAATCCTTTATCATATAAAAGGTAAAATTATGGTTATCAAAATATATTTATTTCTTCGAAATTTTATTTTAAAAAAATTACAATTTATTTTTTTCACGTCAACTGATTAACTAATTTCTCTTATCAGTGTTGAGGATTTGAAGTGGGGTATAACATTAGCATTGGTAAAATTATATATCAAGTTAAATATAGATACTAAATTGATGGTTATAAATTGGTTAAATACTGGAAGAAAAAAAGGTGGGGAATTTATTTTTTTCCATTTAACAATTTTTATTACGATCTATCATATAAATACATATTCTAAAGAAAAGTTTCAGCAGTTGGTAGCTGCAAAAATTACAAGAAGTTAATAATTATAGTAAATGAAGGTGAAATCTTATATGCAGGGGGTTTGGTTAGAGCACTGCTGGATGGGTTATTCCCCAAATTTGTAACTTAAGGGCTCATGTTTTGGGAAGGACAGCTGGATTGTTTCCAAAATCTGGCTGGGAGTCCTCGCTGAGGTACTGGGAATGGCCTATATTGGATCCCACTTTCAGAGCCCACCACCTCCCACCTGCAAATAAAACATCACCACACCATCAGGAATTAAGATAAGAAATACGTTATAATTAATTATAAAATACAAGGGGTAAAATTCAAATAAATTAAAAATTATGGTTTAAATAGGTGCCTTATAAATTTTTGGTAAAAATATTTGTTTGCCCCCCAAGGGACTACGTCCCTTCGTCCCTGAGATCTATCCCCGACTAATTTTGGATCATAAGAAGATAGTAAGCAGACTAATTTTGAATAAATTAAGTGAATTCGAATTCAAATATTTAAATATATTCAATTAGCAACAACCCTTCACCCATATTTTGTAATAGTATTACAACCCTAGTGAATTATACCTGAATTTCGTTACTAGATGGTGGATCAAAATAAGAGCCTCCAGCTTGGCTAGTTCGTTGCCTGGACAGGCATGGACACCATTGCCAAATGGCATGAAGGTATTGGGTTTTGGAGCTGCCTGGTTGAAGCCATATCCAGAAAAACCAAAAAAACTTAAGCCTTTTATTTGCCTACTTGTGTGTGTATTACAACTAACAGAAATTTGCTATAATCTTTTATGAGAAACTGTAAGTACCTCAAATCTAGATGGATCAAAGTGTTGAGGATCAGAAAAGAATTCTGGATTATGATGAATGTTCCTGAACAATGGCATCACTTTCCAACCCTTGGGTATTAGGTATCCTGCACATTTTAAAGTTAGACAACAGTTAATAACACTTAAACCCAAGACATATAAAAGAATATTCCAGTTAAGTCTGTAATTTATTCACCCTTATATTCCACATCAACCACTGCTTCCCTGAATGTGAAAGATATGATGCTTGCCATCCTCAAGCTCTCCAGTACAACCTGAGATTACTCAAAAGCTTAGATTAGAGGTTTCTTGACATTTTGCTTTTCCTGAAACAACATATGTGACTTTAAACAGTTCATTATTCATACCCTATGTGTGAGAGTCATGTTCCTTGTTTGTGCCCATGTTAGATACCCCTTTCCTCCATTGTTCGAGTTTGACTGGTATATCGCCTCCTGCTCTGCCTGCAATGATTTTGAGAATCGTAAATTGAGACGGATCGATTCTCCGGGCGTCAGATTTTTATGTACTCTTTAATTGGAATGCTAGAACGATTTACCTTAACAGCTTGTAGAAGCTTGTGGTCATCATGGAGGAATTTGAGGATCCATGTTATAACACTGGCTGTGGTGTCCTGTGCAGCAAAAAGTACTCCAATGATGTTATCAGCAATTTGATCTTCGGTCAGAGTTTTCCCCTTTTCATCCTTGAAGTTCAACAAATGTCCCAAAAGATCCTTCTCCACCAACCTTCTCTCCTTTCTCTCACAAATTATCTCACCCAGAATCTGATTCAGCCTTTTCCTTGCCTTTTCAATGTGGAAAAAAGAAGAAAAGGTCAGAATTGCCTCCAAGTGATCATACACACACATGCATGCAAATGATAAGGAGAAATGAAATGGTTCTTATCTTACCTGGAGTGCTTTGTGATATGCACTGCCAGGAACTTTTGTAGGAAAAGAGTTGTAGCCTTTATCCACTACCCGGTAGTTCTCCTCTAACTTCTCTTTGTAGTCTTCATCTAAGTGACCAAAAATGGAAAAGATGCCGACATCGAAAGAGAACTGTAGAGAGTGTAGGAAATCCGTCCACATGTTAGAAAATCATGGCCCAATCTAAGTGAACGTCACAGGATATTGAAACTTGTCCGTACTCCATATCCTATTCCAATGTGAGAAAAGTGAAGAACACTATACGACAACAACATCATACATCTCCTCGATTAAACAATTTAGACATCAGAAACATGTTTAAAGATGTAATCATATATACCTTCTTCATCTCATAAAAGGTGTTTGTAACTTGTGTAGAGGCAGCCCATGAGTCCAAGGCAGAGAGAGCTATGCGTTCGATGTCGGGAATTAGCTTCCTGATGGCATCAGGGGACAGCGAGCTCTGAACCAACTTCCTTAGTCGAGTGTGGTATTCGCCCTGGTGAAAGAAGAGCGCGCAAGGGCCAATCATCTTCTCTTTGCTTTTGGGGTAAGTTGGTTTGAACAAGTGAGCACGAGTCACCAGCACGAACCTTGCAGCTTCAGGGCTAGCCAGCATGACACAAGGACAACCAAGTATTTGTGTTTTGAATATTTCTCCATATCTGAACATCACAAAGAAAACAAACAATGACAGCACAGCAAAGTTCAGTATACCAGACAAAGGGGAAGGGACATTACAGACAGACCAACAAAGCCTGTGAAGGTAAGAACTAAGAACAACAAACACCTTCTTTGTTTCGTAAGAAAGAATATGTTTGGGTCTTGGGAGTAAAGTTGAAGAGTTTCTCCAATATATGGCCAACCCATTGAACCTGGTGGAAGCTTAGATCTTCCTATACGAAACCCTGTTTTCTTCTTCCATAGAAATGGACATGAAAGAAGACTTGAGAGAAAGAGAATCACGTATAGTAAAATAAAAGCAGTAGTCTCCATTGGGAAAAAAGAAAGGTCGATCCCTCTCTTATCCTTGGTTTATTTTTTCTTTACCCAATGAGATTTTGGTGTTGCAGCTAGCAGGCGATAGTTTATGAGAAACAAAAAAATAAGCATCAAAGGATTAGCGAAAATGGTGAAGGATATACGTTGGCTTGGAGTTGAGGGGTGTGTGGGGTTTATATAGAGTTGGAATAAATGTATGGCAGAAAGTTTGATAGGGACAAATTGATTATTAATGGTTTTGGAAGGATTCTCTGTATAATCAGGCTTTTACTAAAAGTTAATTCTAACTAAGAAGCTTAATAGAAATTTTATGTCTTTTTTGTGTCTTTATTATGCTTTAGAGATAAAGTTTAGAGTTTAAGGTGAGAGTTTGATTTTTAGAATTTAAAATTTAAAGTTTATGATTTAAGATTTAAGGTTTGATCGTAAGGTTTAGTTTTTTTCATGTTTAAAAGAAAGTCCCTAGTACGTAAATAGCTTTTGTTTTAGCTTAAAGACATCTGTTTAACCATCAGTTAGGGATTATTTATTAGGCTTAATGTATCGAACCCTGAACTTATAGTCTTTTTCAACTTGATAACTGGAGATTTCAACCCCTAAAAATTTTACATAGGCTGACATAACATTTTAACAATTAACTAAATTGTTAATGTGGCATTGATCAGTTAAAATATTGATGTTAATAATTTTTTTATATTATAATTTGATTAGTTGTGAATTCAACAAATTGTCCAAGTAAAAAAGCGGATGATGATCATTTCTGAATTTAAATTGTTTTGCCGGGTGTATATACATTGTCAAAAGGTTAAAAATATCTATAAATAGAAGTTAAAGTGGTCTAAAATAAATTAAAATATTCTAATAAAAAGTTTAGGTATTAAATTGAAAATATTATCAGAAAGAAGTCTATTAATATGTCAGTCCTATTATTACCATTTCGAGAATGTTTTTATATTTAAATATTACTGTTATTAGACATTATTAAAATATTATGCATTTTGTAATTTTATTTCTATATGCATCACTTTAGCCAATTTCCTCCTATTTAAATTCATTGAAAAAGCTTCCAAGCTTCTCAAATCTCAATTAAACTTAAATTTAAAATTTATTGATTTATCAATGTCAATTGTCGGATCAAGTTAAAACAGAATTAAATTAATTTTTTGACCAAAAGTGTTTTTTTACTGCGACTGACGACCACTTCGTTTATAAAAAATTAGCCTTTACAACAACTGTAATTTAAAAATCATTTTTTTATAAAAAAGACTTTAATAAGTCCGTTAACTTTTTTTACTGACAACTAACAATAATAATTGTAATAAAAATGAAATAAAAGTTTAATATTGTGATGTAAGTTTCAAATGTTTGATGATCAAAGTGAAACTACTTAAAAATTTAGGGACTATTAGTGTAGTTTACCAAATATATATTTTAAATCAATGAAGCCTTGATAAAATTATGGTTGAGTCTAGAACGGGCGACGCACATTGCCGAATATCTCTAACGCAATACACCGCTGAACACCATTAATTTTTTTTGATGATTTTTAAATAATTATTAAAAATCTCAAAGGCTTAACATGCAATTAATCATATTTCAAAATAAAATTAGATGAAATTATTTCATGAATCATTCTCACAATCTCATCAATGGTTCTACCCAATTAAATAAACCCACATCACCTTTATTTTTCACATAATATTCTTATAAATTAAATTTTACAAATCATCATCTTCCTCATACCTTATATATTTATCCTAATATGTTAATAAATAAAATCATTAAAATAAAAAAACCCAAAAAACTTAACCACGAATCAAAATATAAAAAAATAAAATTATTATTAGTGAAATTATTGCATTCCAATCTCAACCCAATCTCCGATGAATTCATTGCATTCATCCCCGTATTTTTTTTAAGAATTTTATGTTTCTGCTATGATTTGGATGGACCAGAGCCTAGAATAGCAGATTATCTCGACGTGGTTCCAAGAACAAGCATCGGTGGGCTGATCCATTCTTGCTGCTCCGAACATCGAAAATAGATCTAAGTTCCCTGCAACAGAAATCAATAATTTCTATTATGAATATGGAATCGTAAACCAATATGCTTCAATTTTGACTCCTTTTTTCGTTTTAATTCTTCAACGTCCTATTGATACAGGGGACTTTCCAATTGGTCGTCCAATGTATAACAGAGTGGCTCTTAAAAAATATGGGATGAATGCAGTGATTTTATCGAATATTAGGTTGAGAGTGGAATACAGTGATTTCATTAAAAAATTTATTTATGTCTTTTTTTCATTCGTGGTTAAGTTTTTTGGATTTTTAAATGATTTTATTCATTAACATATTAGAATAAATATATAAGGAATGAGGAAGCAGAAGAAGATTTGTAAATTTTAATTTATAAGAAAATATTACGTGGAAACTAAAGATGATGTGAGTTTATTTAATTGGGTAAGACCATAAATGATATTGTGAGTGATTCGTCGAATAATTTCTTCTAATTTTATTTTGAAATATGATTAATTATATGTCAAACCTTTGAGATTTTTAATATTTATTTAAAAGTCACTAAAAAATTAATGATGTTTAACGGTGTATTGCGTTAGTGATGTTCAACAGTGTGCGTCGTTCGTTCTAAAATTTTCTTAAAATTAAAGTCAAAATCTTAATATTTTAAGTCTTGGTTTCATTATATATGAATTTTATCTAGATACAAAGACGATTTTAGACGTGTAATATTAACGATCATACATGGCTCAAAATTACTTAATTAAATATTTGTGAGAAAAAAACAAAAAGTTAATTTTGAACTAGTAATAAACCACATGAGAAAGTAAGATAATGTTGTACTTTATGAATTTTGAATTTTATTAGGACTTATTTTTTTTTTAATCTTAGAGCATTTCACGTTTGTAGTTCAACATCTGATTGACACGCTTTTTGCCAGTTACCCACAATGAGTAGTTGGGAAAAATGAGCGGTGACTTCCAGCGACGGCGGTAGTGGGGTCTAACGAGGCTATCAATGACGGCGATACCATTAATTTTGGGTTTAAGGTTTTAGGATTTTAGAGATTCATAATTATTTTGTAATTTTTGAAAACTTTGGGGGGTTTTTTAATTTATTTTTTACTTTGTTTTTGAAAATAAAAATAAAAAACAAAAGTTATGCATCAAAGTATGATTGAGTGATATTTTTTTTGACAAATTAACTTTAAAACGGACAAAAATAAAATATTAAGTATTTATTTCAATAAAAAATAGTGAACCTATAATAAAAAAGTATAATTTAGGAACTTATTTTATACTTAAACCTAATTTAAATACTAAAGGAATAAGAAAATTGGAATACCAAAAAAGTGAAAATCAATAAAATCCAGGAGTCAAATAATTTAATGTATACATGGTAAAGATAATATTCTTAACAGAATCGTTTAAAAAATAACTTTTTTTTTCTTTCAAAAACTAGATTTATTTTAAGGGTTATTATTTTATGCACTGATAGTAATTTTTTTCTCTTACAAGCATAACTAATTTTTCTCTAAAAACTAAAATTCTAAAACCTAATCCTAAAAATATAAATCATATCTTCCAATCCCCTAAATCTAAATTCTAAAAATAAACTATGAATTCTAAATCCTACAACCTAAATTTTTAAATTTTAAATCTTTAATTGAACCTTTAAATGTAAACAAAACTTGTTTATTGAAAGAAAATTTTTAAATATGAAATATATTTTTTATTTTAAATATTGTTTATAGAGTTAATTTCCGTTAAAAAGTACAAAAATCGTTCTAAAATTAGGGATGACAAAAATTTGTCATCGTCGGGACCCAACCCAAAAAACTAAAGTCTGGGTGGGTGAGTTTTTGGTGAAAATTTCTCAACTCAATATATTTATATATATATATATATTTATATTATATTTAATATTTTTATTAATTTATTTTGGTGTGAGTCAATTTTTATTAAAATTTTGAGTCAAATTATATTTTTATTATGTCAGATAAAATAGAGTCAGAAATAAAATATGTTAAATTCGATTTTAATATGAATTGGGTTGAAAATTTTAAATTTTAGGTGGGGTCGGAGCGAACAAAAATTTGTCCCGTTGCGATCCCTGCGTAAAATAAAATGAAGAATCTAGAGCAGCTCACTGAGCTCTACCGTATTAAGGCGGGAGCATTCTAAAGGTGAATCGAATTAACTCGGCCGAGGCGGGACCCAATAGAGATACGGCGGTGCATCACAGCTCACAAGGTCGCGCCGTTATGATTTTCTCCTTAAAAGCAACCAAATCAGCACGGGCCCATGACACGTCATCTAACGTACCAGGGCACGGGGACCTAAAACACGCGCGAAATAGGACGTGGAAGCTTCGCGAGTGCGAGAAGGGAAAGGGCCCCACTTGAAAATCCCCTCCATAAAAACATGTGAAATCAAAATCAGTGCGAGCATAGGATAGGACAATGTGTGAGTCATGGTCAAAGCATAGCTGGAGCGTACACGTGTCCCGAAACTGGTGGTGGAGATCGACAGAGCTCATATACGGCAAGTGGCCTCATCGTGTGAAGGGACATGAGTTCAAAACTTAGCGATTGCAAAATTTTATATTTTTAACAATAAAAAAAGAAATCAAAGCAGTTCAAATCTAAGCCGTCGATTGGCCTAATGTCTGTTACCAATTATTATTGGTAAGTGCATTAGTTTTTTTTTGGTTGATAATGTCCGATAATACATAAAAATAGAATCCAAATTGATTTCATTTATTTAACTTTTTTTAATCATAAAACAAGGTTTTAGAAGAGGTAAGATAAATTAATATAGTTATCGACTATTGATTGATTTAGTAGATGAGACTTTAATTTTTTAAAATAAAAAGTAATAGTTTAAATTTTAATATTGCAGAGTCTAACGAATGATTCTAATGTAAAAGATGATGATATTAATATCAAAAGATCCATGTTCAACCAGCTTTTGTTTGTAAGGTGTGTGTATTTTCAAAGACTCAGGTTCAACTAACTTTGGCTACAAGATGTGTACATTTTCAAAGATCCAGGTTTAACCACCTATGTCTACAAGGTGTGTACATTTTCAAATGGTTAACAAATACTACCTTGTAATCACCATAAGATTATTCAAAACAATTTTTGATAACGCAAATGAAGTAAACTAAATCAAGAGGACCAGTTTCATACACGCGCTTCGCAGTAGCAAAGGATTTGGGTGAGCATGTAACACCTTAATCAGTATTCTATAATAAATATCAATTAGAGTATCACAAATTTTTTTCGCGTAAAATCCTTTATCAAAATTTTATCCTATCAAATTAGGTCCACATTCAGGCAACAACTTCACAATTCTTTTCTTTAATGCATAAATAATACAATTGCCTAAAAACTGCCTAAAATAAAAATCAACCCGATTACTCTACTTATTCCTATTTGGTTGTTACCCAATTTTAAATATAATATAATTACTCATTATTTACTATAAACAAAAACTTGTCTTTATGTTATTACAAACCATATATAACTAGTATATAACCGACTAATTTTTAACATATACATGCCATATAGAAACATAAAAAATACATCAAAGGATGATATTACTAATACCGTTGTTATACTCCGGATAGTTGGATGCCCGCTCCTTACTTCGATTTCTGTCTTTTACCTATGCGTGAAAACCGTCACACGCTAAGTATATACTTAGTGAGGCAATAATAATACCAGTGCAATATAACATAATTATAAATAATATCGTATACCCGTATTTATGCATTTTGAATTACTAGATATATCTTACCTTCATGCTAATCATATAGCAGTATAATATAAATCAGATAAAATTTTCTTACCAATATATTTGCCATAATTTTAAGAGTGTTTAAACTCCTTAACCCGTTTATCAATTATTTACCGATTTCATAGCCCAAATATAACCCTATGAGGACCTTGGTTACTCGAGTCAAAGATGCACCGAAGTGCTCCCGATTTTCGCACATTTATAAGGTTGTACTAACCGTATACTAAGTGTCCTTTATATACACTATAGTGCTATCCCGGATACCCGAATATGCAGCGTGCTGCTGGACTCTATGGCATGCCAACTATACCCTGTTCCTCAATTGACTTATTTGGGCATAATTCCCGTATTTATTCCATCCATGACAATGTATATCAATATAATTGAACATTGGGCAGTTCATACCCGAAATATATTCATAGTATATCACCATATATAACTAGTAATTCATGCATTTGTATTCAACCTTTGACATATTTAAAATATGTCAAATATATGATCAATGACATAAATATCATGCCAATATATAAATCAGGTAGACTTATCGCAAGTCTTACCAATGATGTATAAAACATCTATGTATTGTGTTATGTATGCATTGCATTCACCTGATGCCTTACTAGAAATCTTACTATCGATTTAACCTTATTCTCGAACTTTTTCCTTGTCTTTAGATTTGCTTGTAGTACGATCTTGACCACGGTCACGATCTATAAAATTACCGTTTTCTAATACATATTTTCAAAGCGTATGTTAGTATAATTCTAACATAAGCATATATTAGGAATAAAATTACTAAAAATCCTTAACTATCTATATCCATCATAAATTCACAAAATAATCATAAAATGAATTCTTTTAGAATTCACCTCAACTTTCCAAATTATTCAAAATGGTCCCTTGCCATTAAACTTTATATTCAATTATCAAACAACATATTTAAGTATTCCAAGAATGCTTTCAAGTTTAACATATAAATTGCTAATAATTTCCATTTCAATCTCTTATTTCCCTCAATTTGCTATTTGGTCCTCAGCACTTAGCAAACTTCTTAAAATGATCCAATTGAATCTTCTAACATTAATTTTCAGCATAATACCTTATCTTTCCAACATTTACATATTAATCCCTTAATTTCTCAATGTATGCGAAAAGGTCCTTAGAACTTAAAAAAGTTCCAAGTTAATCCAAACATCATTTTAAGCCTTGTAAAATTATTCTAACACCATTTCTAGAATTAGGAAAATTTTCCATAAATTTCCCTAATTTTCTTCCAATATGCCGAATTTGAAGAGTCACTCTAGACAAAATTTCCAACTTGATTCAAGCATGAATTCAACTTCTAAACCTCATTAACAAGCTTCTATAATTATTTCCATGTCAAAATCAATCCAAATTCAACTTTCTACCAAAACCCTAACTTTAAGCAAATTAGGATTTAACTACTTCCTATTAGTTTTAATCATAGTATAAGCTTGGATATGATTCTACAACAACATCTTCATCAAAAACTAATATCAATTCATCATTTTTAAACATCCCCTTCATCCATCAAATTCACAAAACTAGGGTTTCAAGCAAGGAAAACATGAACAAATGGTACCAAGAGATAGAGAATTTCATGTAGATCAACTTCATGTTTCATGCTTTCATCCAAAATCTAACCAAATAAGCTTGAAAATCAAAGAGAAAAAATTTTTCTTCTTACCTTTGGGGGTGTTCGAACATGAAAGAAAGATGATGACAAAATCTTGAATTTTCCTTTCTTTCATTTTAATACATTTGTCATATAATATAATTAAAATGAATTTAAAATTCATTTTAATGTATAATGACCTTTTTACCCTTGTAATCCAATGTTTCACAACTTGCCACATGTCTACCTACCAATCCAAGGGTCAAAAATAATCCAAATAGTTAGTGATTACCAACTTTGCCCTTGGAATTTCCCAAATTTACCATCTTACCATTTTTCATCCAATGGCTCATATTTAACATGGAAAGCCTACTTTAATCCAATGTTCCTTGTTAAATCCTACCATTTTAAGACATGGAAATGACATTTTTAACATTGCCTTATCATCCTTTAAAATATCTTGAATATCCGATTCGATCCGTTTATCCGAGTATTTTCCAAACTTTATCGCTTTATAGAAAAAATACAAGCTCCGTACGAAAAATCCGAGTAACACGAAAACATCATTCTTGGGGTGAACTATTCATTTACGGGACTAAAATACATAACTTTTGGAAATTACAATTTAGTTTATGAACTTTTCCAAAGTTTATACTTTGGCCACCAAACTTTCAAAATTTTCATTTTGGTCACTAACCAAAATTTTGGGATATTACAGAGCAAAACTCAATTCGACTTGAAAAAAATAAAAAATTTTGACTCGTCTTGATGTAAAAAACTCGATCCGACTCAAAAAAATTTCAAATAAAGATTGAGTTGTAAAATAGAAATTTGAATAATTCAAATTTTTTAGTAATTAGTTGATCAATTTTTAAGTTTAAGTCGAATCTCTCAATTTTGCCTAATATATATATATATATATGGAAAATATAAAAATATACGTGTATTGTATATGGATATATATAACTGTTAAAATTGGAATCAATATGCACTATAACATTATAAATAATTATAATTAAATTTGTACAGAAACTTGAAAACTTGTCTCGAATCAAAAAAATTAAAATAAAGCTTTAGTCGTAAAACAGAAGTTGTAAACTCGACTAGCTTAAAACTTTTTAACTTGTAAAATATGACTTAAGGGTGAAAGAAGCCCTTGATTTTTTTTAAAAAAAAAATTAATTAAAACCCCTGAACTATTGTACACCCAATTAAGCCCTTGAACCAAGAAATTTAATCAATTAATCCATTTGACAAATTTTGGCTAATAAATCTTTATAATTTTTTTAGACATTACTAGTACATGTTACAATACAATTTTATCATGTTGCTTTTACATTTTTTTTTTCAAAAGATTTGTTTTATAAGTATTTTTATAGAATTTTTAGAACTTTTAAAGAATATTTTTTTATATAAAAAATTATTGAAATATCAAGTGAAAACACTGTGACACGACGCACTTCACCACCGGATCCAAAAAACCATCAAAATTTAATGGCCAAAGGGTTTAAATGACTTAATTTCTTGGTTCAGGGGCTTAATTGATTAAATTTCTTGGTTCAGGGGCTTAATTGGGTGCAACAAATATTCAGGGGCTTAATTGATTTTTTCCTCAAAAGTTCAAGAGCTTTTTACACCTTTAAGCCTAAAATACTCCAATACTAAAATACTAAATCTTACACTCTAACCATAATTCTTGAATCTTAAATCCTAAACTTTAAATCCTAAACTCTAAATGTTAACCTTAAAACCCAACCCTAAATATTAACTATAAACCTTTACCTTAAATTCTAAATATAATATTTTGGTATTTGAACATAAATAGAGACACACAAAAAATAAAAATTTTCTATTCCCAGGAAATCACCAACTGAACACCACTACTACTCTCGATCTTCTTTCTTTATTATATTTCTTTGAGACTTGTTCGTGGGTCATTTGAATTGAGTTACAATTCAAAAAAATAATCTTGATCATTTCTTGATTCGATTACACTAAAAAGGATGGGTTTATTACGCTCGACGAACACCACTAATACTGAACATCGCTGAACACAATTAAATTGATTAATAAAGATTAAAAATTTCAAGGACTCAACATATAGTTATAAATTATTTAAAATAAAATTTCAATTAAATTATTTCCCATATATAATATATTTTTAATCTTTTTTTAAATAATTGGATTAAATACCAACCTTGGTCAATTTAAAAACTAAAAAACCTTAAACCCTAAACTATAAACCCTAAACCCTAAACCATAAACTTAATGTTCAAATTTAGGGTTTAAGGTTTAGGGATTTAGGTTTAGTATTTAATGTTTAGGGTTTATGGTGTTTTAGGTTTAGAGTTTAGGGTTTAGGATTTTTTATTTTTAAGATTGGTATTTGATCCAATTATTTTTAAAAATTTAAAAAATATAATATTTATAGAAAATAATTTAATTAAAATTTTATTTTAAATAATTTATAACTATATGTTGAGTGAGTCCTTGAGATTTTTTATAACGACCCGAATTTTGAAAACCCAAGCGTCAGTTGAACCCGGCCAAATGGCTTTGCTCTTGGAATAAGTAAATAAGTAATTTTCTCCCTTAGAATATAAAGGCTGGTTTTTTAAAAGTGGGCTGCAAAAAGGAGGAAAAATGATATCATCTTGTTCCCCCATCTTCTACCTCTCGTCTCATTTTGAAATCAATCAAAGGTGGGATTTTTCATTCCTTCCATCAAGAATCCCATATTTATGGTAGAAGAGAAGTTGAACATCATCAAAACATCTTTATTCTAAGGTAAATATCATTGTTTTTGGTGGATGAAGAGTTTTGGTTGGAGGTTGAAGAAGAGAAATGAGAATAGGGTTTGTAATCTCATTTCTAGTGGTAGAAATATTCCCTTTGTATAACCTAAATCTCCAACACGGTTGTGTTTTGATTTGTAACGTTTTCCTTGTAGCCAAGGAGGTGGAAAATTCCTCGAAGCTTGGATTAATGGAAAAAGGTAAAAAAGCTTGGTGGGAGCCTTATTTCGGATTGCTTGCTTAAGGTCAGTACATTTCTGACTTCTTCATTTCATGAGGATCCTAAAATGATTGCTTTGCGTGATTTATGGTTATGGGTTGCAAAGTTTAGGTTTTAGAAGATTTAAACCCCTTTAATGACAAATCAAGAATTAAGTGTTGTTAATGTGTAAAATGGGTAGCAAACCACCTAATATACCTTCAATAATGTATGGGGTTAATTTGGGGCTCAATGGTTGAGTTTAAGGGACAAAAGCAGGGAAATCCAAACTTCAGAAATAGAGTTGTGGGCACATATATCGATACGGACTAGGCTAGTATCGGTACGTTCTCTTGGGAGATCACTTTTTTAGGCGTTTTGCAAAGGGGGTATCGATACGGGTTGGGGCGTACCGATACCACTCTTCCATTACGAGTTCTAGTAACAAAAATAGGTATCGGTATGCAAAGGGGGTATACTGATACATGCTTAGGGATCGATTCTCAATATATGTGTACCGATGCTGGGTTTCGATACACCACGTATACATTTTGGTACGGGCTTGGGGGTCGATATACAAGACAGACGTACCGATGCTGGGTTTCGATATGCCATAAAGACGTATCGGTACGACTGGCCAACCCAACTCTTTGAACCAAAGTTGGGTAGCGATACTCGAGGAAGGGTATCGGTACGGTTCGAGTAGTCTACCCAAGAATTTATGTTTTGAGTTTTGTGGTTCCATAATTTGAGGTTAAGGTTCCAATGGGTCTCTAAAGGTTTAAAATGAATTCTAAAATTAAGAAATTAAGGTTTATAACCCACATGTGGAATAAATGGCTAATGGCTTGGTAATTGTTGAGTGGATTGCTTGTATTAATAATCCATAAGGATCTGTAGTGGATCGGTTGATGTTGTGTGGTAATTAGGGTCATTGCTATGTACTGAAGGGAAGCCTACATAGTTGAGTTACCTTGATTAATGAAATAATCTATTGAGAATATTATGAATCAGTTAAAGAAATATGAATTAATAATTGTAACGAATGGAAATATACCTTGGGGCATTTGTAATGGTTTAACTTGATGCTTTGACCTATTGATGATATGTATAGATGCTCGGGGAGAATGTGTTGTCTTATGTGCCATAGTAAAGGAATCCAAATGTCCTAGAGTCAATGCAAGGGCACTTATATAAGGAGATGTGTACCTCGGGCTATGTGATCGAGTATATCTGACGTATCTACGGGCTATGTGATTTGGGTACGGTCAGAAACCTATATGTGGCTATGGTGAATCGGATAAGGAAAACATAAACTCTATGGGCTATGTGAGCTCGAGTAACCTGATAGGCTATATAACCTCAGAAAGGGACTGGTTGTGGCTATTGTAATCCAAGTATGTCCAGGATGTATATGTGGATAGGGTGATCCGGATATGGTCCATTAACCTGACAGCTATGTGATCACGGGTAACCCGACAGCTGTATGAGCACGGGTAATGTAGGGCTTCTTTGGCCATTGTATAGGTAATGTATGGTTGTTTATGATTGTTGTGTGGATGTTAGATGATGACTATATTACCCTAAGGCTAAGTGATCAAGGTACGGTATTTATAAACTCGGTGGGCTGTGTGGGCGCGAGGAACTCGATGGGTTGTGTGACCCCGAGAATGGTAAGCCTAGTATGACATGTGGAACTTCTTATATTTATTGATGCATTGAGACAAGTTTGTGAACTCTAGCTAGGATAGGGTAGAAGATGACCTTTGTTTTTATGTGAAGCCTAATCTGTACACTCTTAATTATATTATCATGCATGCTTGTTTTATGATATTCATGAATTGTAGTAGAGTAGAAATATATCACTGAGCTTTGTTAGCTCAGCATGCAAAATTGTGGTTTTTCCGTGCGTAGGTTGACAAGTTTCTTTGGAGGAGCATATCGAGAATGACTTCCCAGCACTGAGCTAGTTTCAAAGTATAGTACTTGATGTTTTAGTTTGGAATGATTGTATTCATAGGACCTTACCACAGTTGAGTCTGTAACTTTATTTGAACTGTTATTAATTAGTCAAGTGATGTATTTTAAATTGGAGCTCCTATTTTTGTAAACTCTATTAATGTCATTTAATTATGTGGAATTATGGAAACGAATGTTTTGAGAATTGTCAACCTTGTGGTTTTGAATAAAAAATATATTTTGATAGGTCATTTTGGGAGAACTGAATGTAATGCTTTAGATCCGGATCTGGATCGGTTTGTTACATTTTTAATATTTATTAATCAATTTAATGGTGTTCAGCAATGTTCAGCGGTGTTCGTCGAGCGTGATAGAATTTTCCCTCTAAAAAACGCTAAATTAGATCAAATTAACATGGTAAAAGTTCAGTCTAGGTCGGATGGATAGTCCAACAAGTATAAAATACAACCACGATTATAGTAATATATATCCAAGCAAATTGGTATCAAGATTAATCGTTATAGAGTACAACTGAAAAATTGAAATTTTTTAATATTTTCATAAATTGTTTGGAATCTTTATGTTTAATTAAGAGTGTAATGTTTTCAAAATAAAATAAATTAACAGTGTACTATGCCTTATCATTGCACCAAACATGTGTTGATATACCATATTAAACTAAACACTCATCTTTCTTGTTTTATCGTATTCTCTTAGGTTATCTTTGTTCCATCGTATTCTCTTAGGCCATGGGTTTTAGATGTAACACTCTTAACCCGGATGTCATATTTGGGTCTCAAGCTCAACCCAAAACCATAAAATTTTTCAAACTGGGTTTAGCCCAAACAAGGTATTTTTGAAAACATTTAGATCCAATAGTTGAAATATAGATAAACAATTTAAATCGTTACAAAGGAGCTCCATTTTAATTTAAAACATTTAAACATTTACTAGATTAATACAATTTCAAAAGTAAGAATTACAAAGTCGACCACGTAAGGTTCTATGAATACATAACCCACTAAACACAAGTACTGTACTCTGAAACACCCACATGCTGGAATCTTGTATTGATGATACTCCTCGAACCCACGATCTGAAGGTCAAACTACACATGGAAACAACGATTTTGAGCTCTAAGCTTACAAAGCTCAGTGGTACACATCTACTATACTTCATGCTAATCATAAACATAAGCATGCAAGCTAGTACGAGCAATACAGAGAGATAAATAAACATGTGGCGCTACCATTAGTCACCTAAACATATGCTTTCATCAAAGCAATCATCATACATGACGCACAAGGCCCAACCATACTAGGGATCTCACCAGATCATACGAGCGGAAGCACACAAGTCATACCACAAACTTGGAGTAAAGCGTGCTGTTGCGTGTGATAAGTGCTACGCAAATGTGCAAGTATACACGTCGCAAGTAATAAAGTGATATGAGTATCGAGTATCGTCTCCACAGGGATTGGTTTGGGCCACTTTGCTTAAGTTACTACACTGAGAATAAAAACACAATTGATAATAGAGGTTTTAAAGTAAAATCAATAAACTAAAAGAATAGATGAAAGAAAAAGAGAGAGATAGGCCAGGTTATCGTGAGTTGAGGTGTGATAGCCGATTGGATCGTTTTGGTAAAAGAGCGCACGGGCAACTCAGTTTCCGTGGCAACTTGCACAACGGGGTTGCCTTGGCAACTAATCGATGGTTGCCTGGGCAACTAGTTGGGCAACTACTTGGGCATCTGAGCAGCAACTTCAAGGTTCGGCAGAGCGTTCTTCAATGGTTTCTTCTTATCCCTAAGTCGAAACTCTAGCTACTTGTGCATGCCTTGATAATACATCCATGCGTGAATCAAGGGTGAACAACAACCAATCTTGCGCTCCTCTTAGCCATTGAAATCCTTAACTTATTCCTAAGCCGGATTAATCTTCACCATCAATAGATTGAATAAAGACCATACTCATTCGTTTCTTGAATCTAACTCTCCTGATATTAGATAAATAGATGAAGTTACGAGATCATCTCCCAATTCACTCGCAAACAAGAATAAAAGCCAAGAATGAGTAAACCTTGAATAGAAAAGTGCAAACTCTTATTACCTAAACAAAATCCAATTGTTTCTCACAACAACAAAACACAATAACCCCAACCAATCAAGTTAGTTCATGGTTGGGTTCAAAAGATATACAAAGAATAATCCCAAAACCATGAATCTAATGGAAGCAAAGAAGAAGAAGAAATCGAACTCTCTCCCTCCTTGTTATCTTGTCGAAATCTCTTCCTTCTTGCCCTTTGGAGTTGTCGAAAATCCTCTCCTCTTGCTCTCTATGGAATTGTCAAAATCTCCTTCTTATTTATAGGGCTAGGCCAAAGTCCTTCTTTGAGGAGGAGTTTAAGTTGAAATTAAATTATCTTTAAAGAATATAATTCTTTATTATAATTGTATTCCTACTAGAACTTCTCTTATCTTCTTGGAATTTAATTCTTCTTTAATCTCTGCATGGAAATCAAATTCCTTTGGGTTTGGGCTTTGCTCCACGTCATCTTGGGCTTGTCTAGTCATCAATTTCGACTACCATATCACCTTTGCTCTTGTCGACAATTGCCATGGCAACTGGCTCGACGTCTCCTTCATGCATTGCCCTGGCAACTAGCACTAGCCTTGCTTTGGCAAGTGATCATGCACACACACAAAAATACACCAAAGCAGCATCCTTTCCCACAAAAATCACCAAGTTATGTAATCAAGCTCAACGGTGGAAAGAAACATGAATTAATGCATGAATAACTAATTATGCAACTAGTATGAGCTTAAGTCTAACAATAATATGAGTAAAAAGGGTAATAAAATAGTACTTTTGAACACTTATCACGTGCGTCTATAGAGTAGCGGGATCGGACACTCCAAGCAAGGCCTACGACCACATAGCATTGAGATCATACACTCGTAGGGATGAGGCCCTCGTCCATACATCATCGGGATCCTACATCCATGCTCGGGATCTCTCATCAAGCATCTTCGAATGAGGCCTGCGTCCACACATCATTGGGATCCTACATTCGGAAAATCTTCAACCATGGTGTTGCAACACACTCATTATTTCATTGAGTATTCGGATCTCATCAATCAAAGATGACTCAACTATCTAGGTGTACATATCAGCACATAGCAAGGACACGTCTACCACACAACACACAACATCACACGACCCACCAAAGATCCCTACGGTTGCTATTACCGTCAAGCCACCCAATGTTTACCAAGTTATTAATCATTATAGATGTGTATATTCTCATCAACACTAATTATCTCTATTAATCCATTTTATCTCATTAACATCCCACGTCAATTTTTATCTTTTTATTAGCATTATAAATTATTCCGTTCAATGGGTACCGATACTCAAACACCAGTATCGATACAGTACCCTTGGGTACCAGTCCTCATACGCGTACCAATATATATTACTTACTGGAAATCCTAGATTTCCACATGTAATGATATGGTTCGACCTGTATTGATATGACCCCCAATTGCGTACTGGTACAGTCAAAGCTCGTACCGATACCCTATTCACGAGTTCGTACCATTCCCTTGAACTATGATATTAACACACTTTATTTGATCTATAAATCTTATAGAAGTTATTAGGGTTTTTTTCCTAACGCATTTAATTAATTAATTACTATTAATTATCGAATTCATGATCATTTATTCGAATATTACCAATTATCAGTTCATTTAGTATAATTTCCATCGAACATGCCAATTCATATTTCAAACACTCAAGCAACATAACATGTAAATCAACCAATCAGATAATCATACGAATATTCAAACGACCATACACGGTCTCTAAAGCTCATTATAGTCTCGAATATTCTCAAGCTCATCAGGCATCTCAATATTTACCAAGTCCAGTAATATCGGTCTCAACACATGCTTATTCATCATCTACCAATTTGAAGATACTAACACGCAAAACAATCACATTTATGATGCTCAAGAAACAATATGAGTTCGAGGTGTACTAGCCTTAAACAATTATTGATAAATCCTCATATAAGCTTCCTAATTACTCCTATTGGTCTGATATCCAATCTTGAGTATTCCTCGAATAAATACGAATACAATATGTATTAATTTTCCATATTTACTAAGCAATTCACAAGGTCAAATGTGTAAAAATAGCTTATCAGGTTTGAATTTGGCAAAATGGACAACGTCAACAAACTTAAAACATCGAGAAACCCTCAGGTAGGGTCTCCCAGAAAAAGTCAACGGCCAGTCAATAATTGGTTAACGGTCTAGTCAACAATGTTGGGTAATCCGGTATGACGCATGTGCAGGAAAAATGTGGTGCACCCCAAGAACATGATCTAGTGCGGGTAGGTGCACAGATGCTACGGTGCACCCTGAAGAGCCAGATTTTGTGTGTGCGGGTTCATGGAGGCCTATGTGCACCCGCCTCTATAGCCAGCCCACGCCCACTCACGACGACAGTGCGTGGGGCCTTCTTTGGTCGTCGAACGGCGGCAGTGAGCTCCAATCCCACTGTCCCAACGTCGATGAACATTGTAGTGCCCTCTATTTCGCGATTTGGTCGCTAGAACCTCCTATTTTCAAGTAACCCAAACCTTGTTTCTTATCATCTCGACGAACGGCAGAGACAACAACTGCTTGGCGACCATCGGCTGACTCGTCTCAGCGAGAGCTTTCCAACGGTGCTGGCAATATCGCGAACAAATGCTTGGACGACGGTAGATCAAACTTCAAAGCTTTCCCCCTTCATTTTCTCTCCCCATTCCCCTTTTCTCTCTTTCCAACATATCTTCATTTTCCTTCTTTTCCAACCATCCATTCTTATTTTAAATTTCAAACATCACTACCTCTCCATAAAATATTAAACACATGTCATCCCTTTTTATTTCCACTTTAGACCTAACTTTAAGTCTCTATTATTAGCCCAATAATCTATTTAATGGGCTCTTAGTTTGATTCTCCCAAAATAAATCTTAACTCTTAAAATATTCGAATTCAAAACCAAGCCCAAATTATTAACCCGAAATCCGGTCGTTACACTAGATCCATTAGGAACTCTCCCATTCCTTCCCCTAGAGTCCTCATTCTCATTTCCTCTAGGTAGGAATAAGATTAGATTTAGAATTTATAAAAAAACTACAATCAATTTTTTTCATTATATATACCATATTAAACGAAACAAATCAAAATTTTAGCATTCTATTCAATCACAAGGTAGTATCTTAGTCCAATTTACATTTAGATAAATTCACACACACATAAATTACGCTGCTTTAACCCGTATCAATTAGGAGGAACTACTCATCCTTGATCACTTGGACCACACAATGTTAATTTGTTTTATTTTAAACGGTGCTAATCACATTCATTATACATTTTTATAGGCCGAATGAAATCATCAATGAGACTCAAACATTAATTCTTATCAAAGTGCTAATGAGTACTCAACCAGTTGAATCAATCATATTAAACTCACTTTCTTCAGTGTGACTCAAACCATAATTCTCATCAAAGTGCTAATAAGTACTCAATCAACTAAACCTACCGATATTCAACTCACTTTCATTATACATTATATGAGTAGATATCCCATAATCAATCATATTATGGGCGATCGAATTTTTTGCGAAACCTAAATATTATTTAAATATATACGTGTAACCTAGCAATTCACGCACTTACAAACTGAAAAAGATGTTTAGGCCAAAAGCAAATAAGTTTGCGAAAGCTATAGGAAGGAAATCATATCCTTGAAAACGACTCTACTTTTGAATTAAACAAATAATTAATTACACATTTTTAATCTAATTTCTCTCATAACCCTATATTTTTTTTCCATGTTCTAATTGTTAATTTGCTTATCTAATCAAAACAATCCATTAATCAGCCCCAAAATCCCACTTCCCAAATTTAGCCATGCACGCACGACCTTGCATTCCAAAATTCAACGAATAGAAATCGCCTATCTTTTTTTTCCGCATCTCTATTTATGCTCACACTAAAAAATCATGTTTAGAGTTTAGAGTTTAAGGTTAAGATTAGGGTTTAGGTAATTAAGAGTATGATGTATTTTTTAGGGTTTAATGTTTAAAATTTAGGATTTAGAATTTAGTGTTAAGACTTGTAATTTAATTTTTTAGTGTTGGATAGAAAAAAGGCACAAAAAAGGGGCAGAAGATTTGTGTATGCATTCCAACATATCTTTCTACATACTAATTATTAGGTGAATGTAGTTTTGGACACGTGTAATAAGAGTGATCGCACATGGCCCTAAAAAAGACCGAAAATAATTAAGTTAAATGCTTACAAGGAACAAAAAGTAAAAGATCTGATTAGTCATGAAAAAAAATGTTGTGCTTCATAGATTTTGAGTTATAGTAGTATAATTTTTATTCAAATCTTAGCCTATAACGCATACAACAAGTCAACAAACATTTATTTATTTTTTTAAATTGAGGGCTCCACTTTAGTAAATTACAGAGAACTCCTTAAATCTTTGAGCCGTCTTGACTAGTTGTTATGGTAGGATATATTGTACTTTTAATGAAAGAACTCACGCTTAAATTTTAGAGACGATATTATTGAATAAAACAATCACAAACGTCAAACATGAACCGTAAAATAAACATATAAGATATTCATAAAAAATAAAACATCTCATTTGACATCCACAATAATTCAGGCAGCATATCTTGTCTGGTATTTTTAAATAACTGCTTTCGGTTTGGTGCATGTCGCATTTCAATTGCCAGTTTGCCACCATTTTTCCATGGCTTTAATTGAACCCACATAGCTGTAAATTAGGAAATCGAGGGTTCTAAATATGGACAGGATTTGACCTAATTGATCAAACTGGTTTGGCTTTATCGATTTGTTGGAATAGCTAACATACTCTTGTAGGTTCAAAATCGTACAATCCATATGCTATATTATTGACGATAGCACTACACGAACCAATTAATAACGACAAAGTTTACTAACTATTTGGTACACCATAATTAAGCGTGTGTTATGTTTAATGGGCATAAACATAAATTAATAAACATGATTGGTATTTTATTTAGGTTGATGTTTTCTCGAAGATAGACTGAAATTTGAGGTTGAATGTCTCTGTAAGATAAACGTAAGTTTTAGTGACATTGGAGTTTATACTCAAGTTAATCAAAGGTGACGATGTAATAAGAAAAAAATAGTTTAAGGGGACAAAAGGAATCTGTTCTTTTTGGTGTCCCTATTTATGCCCCACATTAAAAATTAGGTTTAAGTTTTGGAGTTTAAGGTTAAGGAACTTAGTGTAGGGTATACTTTTTAGGATGTAGGGTTTATGATTTAGAATTTAGAGTTAGAGCTTAGAATTTAAATTTTTAATATTTCTTAGTGCGGGACATAAAAATGGACACCGAAAGTGATAGATGATTTTTGTCCGGACAAAAGGACAAAAGTCATAGTTTTAGTGAGTATTTATATACCTTGCATTTAGGCATGGACAAAGTTATGTTGTGGTTTCTTTTAGCTAAAATATTAGTCATAATAAGTCTCTGTCTCTCTTAATTTTTATATTTAAGGATTTGACAGACTCTTACTCCTCTTAATATTTGATTCCAGCTTTGTCTCTGCATTTAGGTAGTTCAGAAGATTTCTTGGTGCGTGGCCATTGATAGTTACTTGGTGCACTGGGTTTATAAGTTGATATAATTATCATGAGGATATGTATGGATGCTTTATTAGGAAGCTAGTGAATGTTGTCTTGAATTGATAACCAACAACATTGCGTTTAGGGATTGGCAAGGATTAAAACATATCCGGGAGATCCAAAGCACCATGCTTGCAATCAGGGGCGGAGCCACATATAAATTAGGGGTCAGTTAACCACATTTAATTTATTTTGGTATAGGATTTTCGAAGAGTTAAATGAGATTTTTAAGAAGTTAGTATATAATTTTTCATAGGAAATATAAGAATTGACCTCACTTGATTTGTTGGGAATGAGGTCAACAATATTTATATTGTGATATGAAAATCCTCGTACCTCATACTCTACTATGACCCCACTATATAAAAATCCCGACTCGGCTATTGCTTGCAACTATGCAGATGTTTATAGTTAATGGACCACATAGCTTTAGGCAGACTAGTCTGGCCTTGAAACTGGGAAAAAAAGATTGCAAAATCTTCATTTAGGTTTCATCCAATTCAAGGATGGGTAAAGGGAGAAAGATGAGAGCAGTACGGCACTGAAAACTTTCCATCCTTCTCAGTTTTTCCTCCAAGGATGGGCAATGAAAACATGGCCAAATATGCACTAATTGTTATATGCTTGTGACCCATTGCACATGTTATGCTGATGCATGAAACAACAAAAGAAGGAATTGGCATATCGGATACTACTATGAAAGATATGGCATCTATTTTGGGCTGTCAGTGTGGAAGCTTACCTTTTACTTATTTGGGTATTCCAATTGGCATTAATCCTCGTTGTACGGATGTTTGGAAACCAATTCTAAATCGCTTCCGAAAAAGCCTGGCTGGGTGGAAGGGGTCTTCACTTTCGTTTGGAGCCCGACTGGTATTGGTTAATTCGGTACTTTCTTCCTTACCTCTGTATTACATGTCAGTCTTTGTGGTACCTAAGTGTGTTATTCAGAAATTAGATCGTATTCGTCGGCATTTTCTTTGGGGTGGATCCGAGAAAAAATTTAAAATGAGCCGTGCACGTTGGGAGTTAGTTTGCCGACCGAAGAGCCTGGGGGGCTTGGGCGTGGTGGATTTGCGACCGCGCAACTTGTCAATGTTAGCGAAATGGTCATGGCATTTTGCTACTGAGCCAAACTCCTTGTGGCGGTCCATTATTTAAAGTGGTAAAGGTTCAGGAATCTACAGAGGCTTCACGTCTTATGGATACGGATGCTTTCTTTTGGATTGTTGGGGATGGGTCTAGTGTCCTGTTCTGGCATGACCGGTGGTGTGTTGATGTTCTTTTTTGTACGTTATATCCTCGATTATTTCGGTTAGCTATAAATAACCTGGCACTAGTGGTGAATTATGCTTGTGGAAATTCTTTTGCACATGGGGATTTGGATGTTTTCTTTTCTAGGGAGTTGAGATCTTTTGAAGTTAGTCAATGTCGTGAGCTAAAATCTTTGATCATTGCGGTTCGACTTAATCCTTTTATTAGAGACAGACTTATTTGGAAACATGAGGCTACTGGATCTTTTAAAGTGAAGACCTTGTTTACTCTTATGTCCACGTTTGATGTTGTTCTTGAACATGTGGATACTTTCCATGTTTGGAAAATTGCAGCACCTCTGAAGGTACAATGCTTTCTGTGGTTTGTAATGTTGAAACTTCTCCCAACTATGATATTTTTGCAGAGCCGGGGTATTGATTTTGCGGATGCTGAACTGTCTTGTTCGTGGTGTAAGGCGGGCGTAGATGAATCTGGGCACATTTTGTTCTCTTGTTGTTTCAGTCAGCAAGTGTGGCATCTTGTCTTTCAATGGTGGCGATGTTTGTTTGTATTCCCCGAATCCTTGGAGGCTTTTTCTACACCAATGTTTTATGGGCATGTTCATCGGGGTTGTTCGACAACGGTGGTTGGCCTGTGTTTCAGCCGTGTTATGGACACTATGGCTTTGCCGTAATGATATGATCTTTAATTAAAAGAACTGTTCTGTGGAGGAGATCTTTTTTCTTATTCGGTCGAGGTCTTTATTTTGGGTAAAAGCTTCTATCTCGCCTGATCTTATGGAGTCGCAATGGTGGACATGCCCTTGGAAAGGTGGATCTGTGTATATGTTGACACAGATTAGTGTATCGTGGGTTGTGCCGCCTAAGGGAGCCTTGAAGTTTAATGTGGATGGTGCCAATAGAGGGAAACTGGGTCCAGCTGGTTGCGGAGGTGTGCTGCGTGATGATTCGGGATGTATTTTGGCTTTGTTCTCGGGTCCACTAGGGGTGTTAGATTCCAATGAGGCCGAGGTACAAGCGACTGCACATGCATTGTTGTTACTCCTCCGTTCAGAATGGGTACATGGCTTTCCGATTATTGTGGAGTCTGATTCTATGGTGGCCATTTCATGGGTTTTACATTGGTTGAGAAGACCTTGGCGACTTTGGAAATGATTTCGGCTTATTGATGAGGCGTGTTGCGTTTTGGATTTGGTTGTTTTTCATCACATATTCCGCGAGGCAAATTCCATTGCGGATGCCTTGGCCAAACAAGGGGTGGGGCGAGCTTCATGGTTACACGTGATACGCTAGTGTTGTAGTGTTTGAATGTGCTGTTTTGCAGATTTGTTTTTGCGTTGTACATGTTTTCCCTTGGTTGCTTGTTTTGCGTTTTCGTTTGGGCATCGTTGGCTTATCTCTACCTTGTCGAGTACTCTTTTTTTCTAACTAGGTTTAGGGGGGTTTTTAATGAGGCTCGACCTGGTATTTGTTGTATGATTTTTCGCTAATAAAATCATGCTGTTGATAAAAAAACAAAAGAAGAAAGCTTTTGTTTGCTAAGCAAGGGTGGTTCTCAGGGACGGACCAAAATTCTAATTCGAGGGGTAAAGTATATTTCTTTTAAATGCTTAAGAGTGTCATAAGCCTTGAATTTTTGTAAAAATTCAATTAAGTTCCTATATTTTTGCACCCAATTAAGCCACTGAACTAATAAATTAAATCAATTAAGCCCTTTGACATCAATTTTTAAGGCTTCTTTCTTAAGTACTTCCATGTAATACAATTCTGTCATGTGACATTTACAGATTTTTTAGAAAACTAATTTTTAATAATTTTTATAAGTTTTTAAAACTTTTAAAGAATTTTTAAATTAAAAAAATCTTGCAAATGTCAAGTGATAACATTGTAACACGACACGTTGCACCAACTGATCAAAAAAAAGTTGTTAATCTAACAATCAACGTTGATCAAAGGGGTGAATTGATGAAATTTTAGAGTATAAAAGCTTAATTGGATGCAAAAAAAAATTAGGACTTAAATGATTTTTTTTTGTAAAAGTTTAAGGGTTTGTGATACTCTTAAACCTTTTTAAAAGTAGAGAGAGCAACCTATAATTATCCCGTAACTTTTTAAATTTATTATATAATCTAAAGTAAAAATTAGTTGGTGGGGGAACCCCTCTCATGTGAGTACCTCCTTCCATGGTGGTTCTGGACAAGTGCAATCAGAATATCCGTATAAGGTCCAAAAAAAAAAGGAGGGTCAAAATGAACTAGGTTAAAAGCTTACAGGAAAAAAAAGACTAGTTCTGAACTAATTATTAATAAAACACATAGGAAAAATAAAATGTTATTGTACTTCATAGATTTTAAGTCTTATTATACTCATTTTATTCAAAAATCATTTTATCACCAATACAACAAATCAAAAAACATTTTTTTTAAAATTGAGACAGTCATTTTAATAAATTATACATCGTCCTAAAATTTTGAATCGTCCCTAGTACTAAGGAAGGAGTAAAATTGATTACGGTATTGACGACTTGCCATTAACACACGGTCTTAGGCCACTGGTTTTCCATAACGAAGAGGTGGCCGATTTGCAAGTTTTGAATTCTAGCTTATCAATATCTTGATACCTAGCCCCCAAGTTAGGCTAGGGTATTCAATTCAAGTCGAATTATGATTTTGGTCCGTTTAAGATGCTCAAATTTGGAATTTAGTTTATGTACTTTGATTATTTGGACCACTAATTACTTTGTCAAAGGAGATCAAATTATGCCAAATTAAAATATAGAAAATACTTTGATACACAAGCTAATGTTTATACAAACTTTTTAATTTTAGGGTTTAGGGATTTAGGTTTAGAGTTTAGAGGTTTAGTGTGTAGGGGTAGAATTTAAGGTGTTAGAATTTAGAACTTAGGGTTTAAGTTTTAAGTTTTAGAGTGTTAGGGTTAGGGATTGAGGGTTTAGATTTTATAGCTTAAATATGAAGGATTGTGTATCAAAAAATAACCCTTAAAATATAATAAAAATTTTCAAGTTAGCATTTTGAATGGAAAAGTTCCTATTATATGGATTGATTCAAATTAGTCATGTTATTATTAAATGGATCAGTCTTATACTAGTGAAAAGAATCAAAGAATATTAAATTTTAATAGGGTTAACGTTTATTGTTTAAAACATGACTTTCTGGTTCTTACCTTACGATTAGGTGGAATAACGCGATTAAGGAAGTAAGGAAGGCTCTCGAGTTAGGGAAGAAACTAAGTGTTCAGTTTGAGAGAGATGAAAGTGAGGTAGTCCGTGATTTGGCACTTTTAGAATAGAATCATAGTGTATAGAAATGAGAGAAACCAATGTGTCTATTACCTGTGATGAGGAGTTTTAATTGGGGAAGAAAAGTTAGGCGTGTTTCTTTAATAGGTGGTTCAAAAGCTCTATAGAGTCGCTTCATATGAGTTTGCAACAAGAGATAGATTTTGACATTTGGGGTTGGTCTGCAAAGGTTAGTAGAATAAAAAGGTTTACCTTTTTCCTTCTTCCAAAACCAATATTTTGAAGGTGTGGAAGTTTTGGGGCTTGATTCGAAGTTGTGATATCGAATTCTAGTTTTTATGAGTTGTTGCATCGGTTGTGCTTTCGTGTTTTAGTTTGTGGAGGCAGTGGTTTTGGAATTGAAGTGTCTGATGTAAGAAGTGTATTTTGCAGAAATAGTAAGGAGTCTTTTTGAATTTACTGGAGTGAAATTATAGATGCATGGGTTTTGCTGAGGTGTTTGCATTTCAGTGGGTTGGTACAATGGGGAGATCTGGTAGTTTAGTTTTAGTATCGGGTAGGTTGTTCTCCAAAGTTGTAGAATCTATTGTTTTATGGAGTTTCTTATATTTAAATGGGTGCTGGTTGTTACAGGGTTGAATGAGAGATAGTGTCAGTGTTTCACGCAATTACACTATGGTTGACCGAATAAAGTTGTGGAACGTGCTGGGTGCATTATGGGGGACGCCACAAAAGATGTGTGTGGGAAGGAACAATATGTTGAACGGATAAGAGCTTATGGAGTGGGCATGTTGTCAGGTGATTGAGTAGTTTGATTAGGTACAATTCATTGTGGTGATTTATTGCAATTGAGATTTCAACGTTCTTTTATCTTATTCGTTTCTAGTGCCATTCTCATATGGGAGATGTATAAAACTGATTCTCTCCTTTCGAAGGCTTGATCTGGCTTTGAAGTAGTGGAACTTAATTTTTTTCATGGGCGGTTCTTAATTGAGAAACTGATTCGCATATGTTCCGAGACTTCATTTTTGCTTCAATGAGCATCTAGCTAATGATGGCTTAAAAAGGAAAGAGTTTTTTAAATCTTGGTGGGCTCGAGTGGCGTGAGCTGTAATGCTGCAAGTTTGTCTTTTGCTACTGATTTGTTAAGTAATTACTAATTTTAGCTGAATGGTGTGTCTTATGGAGAGTTTTGTGGTTGCTTTTGGTTAGTTGTTTTGTTAATCTATTGGAGAATGAAGCAGGGGTCCATTCTGTTTTGGTTTTTGTTTGATGTCTAGTCTGGATTAAAAATTGTAGTGAGGATATATGGTGTGTCATTTTTTTGAGTCGTGGAGTTTGTATTGACTGTTTTGGTAGGTTGTGTTTGGTTTTTCCCATGCTTGTATGCACTCTTTTTCTTCCATTTAAATTTAGAGAGGGTTTTTAATGAGACTCGCATATCAGGTTGGTATTTTATTTAATTATAATTTTGCTGAGAAAAAAAAGATTCAAATCTCTAACATTGCTTAAAAGATTTATCTAGTGTCTCATCTACTAGAGCAACTGATTGTTGGTGATGTATATATTTCTTTCATGGCTTAAGGATATTTGTAGGATCTTTATATCTATTTTGACCAAAATAAGACCCCAAATCCTATTTTGCCCAGACTAGCACCCTTACAGTAAACTCGCCGCACAAGCACGTTGAGTTTTAAAAAATATTATTTTTATTCAAACTCGCCTTGGGGGCATGACGAGTTATATTTTTTTTATATCCGATTTAAACCTTATTCACGAGATTAACATAATCCCAAATCAAACTCGCCATAGCCATACGACGAGTTTCCTTTTACTTTACGTCCATTACAGTTTTTACGAAAAAATAACGGGTTCCTTTAGGGTTTTGTATTTTTTATAATTAGATAGTTGTGTTCAAGGTTTAGAACACACAAAAAATTTTCAACCTACTTTGTTCAAGCAAAGCAAAAGAGTTTGTGAAGCCGTGAGATTTTCTTAGACGACACTGAAAGAAGAAAGCTTACATATAATTCGAAAGGTTAAAGGTAACGTTTGTTAATTTTTTTTAGACTACGATTAAATTTTTTGAATATGATTTATTTTTTTATTCGAAATTTTGTTATATATGCATAATTTTTTAATCTGAATAGTAAATTGTATTGTAAATATTTTAATAAAAAATATTTAAAAATTTTATTGATTTGTGATGTTTTAGGCATTTAATTGTGCATAACTATTGAGGAAAAAAATGTCGTTGTTAAGACTTCAAGATTCTCACATCACGAAAAAATGGGATTATTGGTAAGAATTAATAGTTTTTCGGCAACTTTTAATTTATTGTTTTTAAATGATAAAGTACTACTTTAATTTAAATTTTGTGTTTATAGAAAGAGGATTCAAAATTTCGGCCTCGCTTGATATGGAGCGATCCGCCAAGACAATATATAATGGGATTTCTAGAGAATTCCAGTTTTAGGTATGCGTCAAAGATTCGTGAGTTTAATATCGTGCCACAGTTGATTAATGGGTTAGTGAAGTGTTGGAGACCGGAGACACATACCTTTCACATGCCGTGCAAGGAGAGCACAATCACCCTCGAAGATGTTGCTATGCATCTCAGTGTCTCAATTTCAGGCAGTCTAATCATTGGTCAGAATAATTATTTTGTTAATGATTACTGCTCCAAGTATTTGGGGAAGACACCACTAGAACATGCTGTTGATAGTAAACGTGTGAAGCTGACATGGCTGAAGAGTGATTTTCAAGTGGATGGAAATTCCACAGCGGCAGAAATTGATTACGCTACTCGAGCCTATATATTGCTCCTTATCAGTGGTATGCTAATGCCGGACAAATCAAGTTCTCACGTGCACATGCAATACCTTCTGTTCTTGGAGACATCGTGGGTAGCAAAAAAATTCAGTTGGGGATCTGCAATATTAGATTTCCTGTACCACGAGTTGTGCAAGGTAGCAACCAGACATATGTCAACGATAGATTCGTGCACGCCAATATTGGTGGGTGTGTGGCGCTGATACAATCATAGGCCTAGCACATGCTTCTACTCCTGGCACCTATTTGTGATCTTTCATTTGAATTCCCACTAGCTTCAAGGTAATAATGTTAATTCCCATAATTATTTTAAATGTTATTTACGGAAATCACGATCCATCTATGTATTTGTATTATGTAGATGGGCCCCAAAATTCAAAAAGAATGCGTTGGAGGTAAAAATAATCTTTGAAGTTAGAGTGAAGATTGACATGTATTACGAAGAGCAGTTAATGCAAAATTGCTTTAGATCAAAATTTGAAAATTTGAATTTATTTTGATCCAATTTTCTGGTTATATACATATTATTGTAGTTTCGATGGATTCTATATGATGTGGAGGATGATATTTGTCATGTGATTTCGAAAGATGCCTACGAAGATGCCGAAAATTGGTGTTTGGTAATGCCGTTGTTAAATTTTGCGATTGTCGAGATATTTTACAACAATCGAGTTTTTAGGCAGTTTGGATACCACCAGCCTTTATTGGAGGACTCGACCAAAATGGATGAGTTCGAAAAGGTGGATTTACGGGGTAAGAGCGAAGAGAATTGGCCAAAGAGATATTCGCCATACATAGCATAGTGGTTTGGCATGTCAAACAAGTTGCCGGCTCGTGACCCCATTCAACTAAATGGTTTTGATTTATTGAATTCTGAGTACCATCAGTGGTTTGTGGCAAATAGCAAATCGACGTTGACGACCGAAGCCCAATGAGAAGCTTATATTCTTTTGTTTGAAATCCAACAAGCCTAAGACCAGGGAGCACCAAGTGAGTCATCATCGGATGTCGAGTCGTCTAGAGGCAGATCCAGTGGAAGGAGATGTAGATGTAGATCTACATGCAGAGGTAGACGCGTAAGAAGAGAATCTAAATCGGAACCAGTATAGGAACCTAATTTGGAATCCCAACTTAAACCCAACTTGGGACCAAGCTCTGTAGAGGTTTAATTATTGATTTGAGTTGACAAAATTAGTTATGTTTTGTACGCAATTGTTTTGTTTATTAATTTTAAATATTTGTCTTTTAATAAATTTTGGAACTATAGAATGAATTCATGATTTAATAATGATTTGAGTTTAGTTGAGAAAAATTGTTATGCTTATTTTTCACTTAACGAACTATGTAGAATGTTGCAATCGGTCGGATATAATGAATTACTATATTTAGAACACAAATATATGTTTAGAAGACAAAAATTGACAACTTATTATACATTACTCTCCGAACTTGAATACACATGCTTGAGTACATGTAAATAATTTGTTATAGTATACAACATATTAACTCAATACTAGACTTTGTGCTATGACTGCCCAATTGTTTGATATGTACAAGGTTGTTCATGCAAAAAACGGGGTCAATCAACATGGAATATGACATGAAGTTCCCCTATATGTTATTATGGACGCATAGGGGTCCTGCATGAAAAAATGGGTGCAACGTTATGCCCTAAAGGCCCGACGATGACATTTGGGTTGCATCCCAAATAATGTAAGACCAAGCGGTTTCACATAATTGTAAGCAGAACTTCATAATATGAGACAATATGACAGCAATCGAAGTTTTTGTTATGATTTTTGGCAGCCTTATTCCAAACAATGTACAACGTAATTAATGTAATGGCGTGAACTTTGTAAATTTGGTACGTATAAAAAATGGCAGATAGTTGTGGCATGGAAACGAATGCGTTGATTCATGAGTGCTATATTTATATTGAAAAGTGGAAATAATGGGTAAAACTCGTCATGTCGGCACGGTGAGTTACCTCTAACTCACCGTGCATGTATGGTGAGTTTCGCCCGTCATTTCCACCTTTCCAGCCTTTTAACAACATTTTTTCAGAGGTTTTGTGTAGGTTTTTAACGCATGTTTAGGAGCAGTTTTTGAATGTTGGACCAAACGGAGAACACGTAGTTGTATAGATAAACACTTGTACTTGATGTTAACATAAAAAATTCGGCCTAAAAATATTCGGAGGTGGCATAAAACGCGCCTAAATACTCATATGAGAGTTCTCTTGGTAGGGTTTCCAACGCATGTTTCAGAGCGATTTTTGATTGTTGGGCCAAATGATGGACATGTAGTCGTATAGATAAACACTTATACTTGATGTTAATGTAAAAAATTTGGCCAAAACAAATCCAGAGGCGGTGTAAAACGCGCCTAAACACCCGTATGAGAGTTCTCTTGGTAGGGTTTTCAACGCATGTTGGACCGAACGGTGGACATGTAGTCGTATAGATAAACACATGTACTTGATGTTAACGTAAAAAATCCGACCCAAAAAAATTGGGAGGCGGCATAAAACGCTCCTAAATACCCCCAATGAGAGTTATCATGGATGGGTTATTTTAAATTAAACTCAGCTAATAATCTAAAAAAATATACATTTTACATAGTAGGCAACAAGTAAAAAAATTAGTACAGTTATAATACATACAAACTTTTATAAATTTAATAAACTTGTATTATATATAGCTTTCAATGTATTAAAAGAAGTATGAAAATGTATAGAAAGTCTTTGTTAACATACCCTTGGCTTACTTCCAAAGCTGAGTAGTCTAGCAAGTTTAAAACCTTGGGGAATATAGTTTTGTAAATCCTTAAGGGGGATGCTAGTTTTGTCTTTAACCCTAAAGGTACACAGAATTTGGAGAGATACAATGGGTGGTACACAGAGTTACTCAACATGGAACATGCAGTTGTCACGGATTTCACATAATGGTTGGTTTGGGTTGCTCCATATAATCAATTGGCTGGCCATTGACACCATGATCTCCCCTTGCTTGGTTAATGTTGTAAGGAAAACTTTGTTCGTGCAATTAGGCGCCACCAATACATAAAACGACCCCGATTTTGAATGCATTTTCAAACACATGTTATATAAAATTTTGAAATATATGTTTTAAATAGTCGAACATCATGTTACTAGTTACTTATAGTTGGGCATTTGAACATAAACTCACTTTGCTTGTAAGCCGAGTTACACCCGTCTTCTTTAAGCAGCAAATTGGTGACATGACATGTGAAACTCGCCATTCATACAAGGCGAGTTAGGCAAAACTCGCCATCTTGTCATTAAGAGTTTGCCTTATCATGTCACTACTTTGTTGCTCAGAATTGAAACTACACTGCACGTTTACATTTCCAACACAAACGTAATTAACAGGGATTACGTTAAGGGAATTCACCGTATATACATGGCGAGTTCAAAAACTCATTAAGTTTTAACCTAGTAATCTATATCTTATTTCCCACTACACTCAATTGGCTAATCTCTCTTTCAATTCAAAATTTTCAATCTCATACAAACATCGTTTTACAATGGTCAGCATCAATCGCAACAATCGTATACTATGATGGCAACTATATGGGAGATAATAAAGTAGACAATTTTGAGTTTGAAATTTTTTTTGTATCAAATTTATTCTCACCATTCCTATTGAGGAGCTAGTAAAGAAGATCAAACGGCTAGTACCTGTCGGGCTAACAGACCATTAGAAGCTCTCTATTATAGGTTTAGACATTATTGTTTCTAATGACATATAGTACGATAAGAATTGATAATCAATTCAATGACGAAGCAATGATCAACACGCATACTAGCTACGGAGAGGAAATTTGCTATTTGCACGCAGATTTTAGTGGAAAAGTAACAGTTGACAATGAAAACCGAGTTGTAACTTAGGCGACAATATATGATTTCAACTTCTTGATGGGGGATTATAATCTTGGTGTTCCTGCTTATACCCTTGTATTTTATGATGAACCTACATGTTCAACAGTCGGCACTCTTTTGTCAACTTTTTCGACCTAAATGTCAAACAACCATCAACTCAGTATTCTACCTTTAACCCATACGCACACCATGATCAACCGAGAATTGGCGGATCAAGTTTTTCAAGGGGCCAACACTCTTGCGCAACATCGTTCGATCTAAATAAGCCAACATATGCTCCTCCTAATTTTTTCCCCGGGTTTATAGCTACGACTTCTGCACTTGTCCATGCATTGACGGATGGTGAAAAAGGTTACATATCCCAAGAAAAATCGATTCAAGAGTGCGGCCCTGATGGTGATGAGGTTGGGTTATTCGTAAAGCCTGAAGATACTGCTGCTGATTTCGCCTCGGAAATTAAAAGTGACACTGATAATATTAATGACGCCCCTGTAAACTTCAATGAAAATCAATTGGGTCATGTTGCAAACAGTTGTGTCCTAACATCGTACGGGTTTCTGTCGTCTATACACAATATCAAGTTGGCAGCAATAGACGTGCAAGAGTTCCCTGACGTGCCTAACATGGGTTTTGACGGTTCTTACTTTGTAATAAAAAAGATGACTTGTGGGAATGGATACAGTTTAGAATAAATAACAAAGCGAAAGCTGTCGTTAAAAACTACAACATACGTTATGGTGTGCACTCCAAGGTGATGTACTCGAAATCAAAGAAATACAAATATGAATATAGACAGAAATTGACACAAGGATGCAACTGGAAGATACATGTTAACAGGATAAAAAATAGACAAGTATGGGAGATCACAGTTTACAACGACCCTCATACTTGTTGTGCTGTCAATTATAGACAGGATCATCTAAACCTAGACTCCAAAATCATCGCCGGGAGCGTCCAAACAATTGTCTAGGCAAGCCCTAAAGTAATTGTTTCTGGTTGCAGGCCCATGTTACGACATTATACGATTACACGCCATCATACAAAAAGACTTTGAGGGAAAGAAACAAGGCAATCATGAATTTGCATAGGGAATGGGATGTTTCCTACAACGAGCTCCCAGCTTGGATAATTATCATGAAGAAATATAATTACAGAACGATCACAGATTTGGAAACCGAAAAATACTACACGAACGATCGCGTGGTTCATGATGTTTTCCAATTTAAATGACTTTTCTAGACATTTTCGCCAGTATTAGTGCGTATAAGAACTGCAAGCTTGTCGTGCAGATCGATGACACATTATTGTATGGAAGATACAAACAAGTTTTGCTATTAGTCATTGTTCAAGACATCAATCAAAAAACAATACCCATAGTGTTCGCACTCGTGTCAAGAGAAGATACTGAATCATGCATTTTTTTCCTCAAGAAGATACACAAGTACATTATAAAAAAGGATCGAGTTTGCTTAATCTCATATTGAGGAGGTAGGATAAAGTTAGCGATCGAATCTTTAGGCAGTTGGTTTCAATCTCCAAACATTGAACACCGTTACTGCATACGCCACAGTGCCACAAACTACCATGACCGGTATAAGAAGGACAATGAGCACATGCTCTTTATAAGCATGGCCACGTATTAGTATTTGTTGTATTTATCATTACTTTCCTGATATCTCATTTGTACATTCTGTCGTGTCTTAGGGTACGAACTAGTTCAACACAAATTTAAGTAAATGCTTGAAGACTTGCGGGGGAGGAATAATTTAGGCTACAAGTACATTGAAAAAAATTCTCAAGCAAAAATAAACCAATACATACGATGGCGGTTTTATATATGGCCACATGACAACCAACTTGGCTGAGGCAATCAATTCTTACTTGAAGAGGGTTCAAAATTTGCCAGTGATCGCCATTGTGAAAGCTACGTACTTTCAATTGGGCAAGCTGTTCGCAACCTTAGGGAAAGAAGCTGTCGTTAAACCCAACATGTTGCATATGCTGCCAATGTCACATAATGACAACTATTTTCGTGTCTTAGAGATACCACGACCAATGTAGGGTTTTGACCCAACATCGTACAAGGTGGATCTCGAAAACAGGTTGTGCGACTGTGGAAAATTCTAAGCACTTAAGAATCCATGTGAGCATTTCATCGCTGCATGCTCTGCTGCCAGGATCGATTACAAGGAACACGTGAATCTTGTATACTTGCTTCGTTCAATATTTAAGGTCGACGAAATGGAAATCCCATCAATTGGTAGCGAAGCTGAATGGAATGTTGAGTAGACATGGACCACAATTTTACACGCGAAGGGAAAAAACAGGACGTCTAAGATCCACAAGGATTCAGAATGATATGTACGACATGTGTCACCGCGACTAAGAGCCTACCAAATAACCTAGACTCTGCGGGAATTGTAGACTTCCAGGTCATAAAATGTCAAATTGTCCATCTCGAACATAAATCTATTGTATTATTTTTATTAAGTAGCCATGTTTTAACATAAATATTAGTATGAAACTTCAGTTCACTTCATTTCAAACTAAAATTTCACCATTGTACAATTCACCTAAAGGATTATAATTTTGAAATTAAATAATTCATTTCATCTTCTACATTTTCTTTAAAATATTATACAACTTACTAGTTATTGTAATCACCTATTTTTTCAGGGCCTCAAGCCCAATTAAAAAATCCCAATTATATCAGATATGGAAGATCCTAATTACAAGAGATCTTGTCCAGCATGTATCGAAAGTCAAGATACATGCAATGAATTCTCACATCATACTTATAGCAAAATTTTAATAAGATCTAGACGTTTTTGGGTCAAGATGTCTACTTATGAACTGACCGTGTTTTAGTTACCTTTCCAACCCATCTTGAAACGCCTCAATCAGAAGTCGGGAGCTCAAGATATACTCATTTTACTGAAGACAGCACGTGCAGAAAATTGGATACGGGTTCAATATGAGAATTTAATTTTATTACGAATTTTCAATTATTTTATTGATTATTTGTATTTAAATTGGAGCTTAGACATTTTCCTATTTGTTTTAATTCATTTAGGATCAAATTGAATGTAAGGAAAGTGGTTTGATGCCCAAGTAAAGACATTATTCCCTTTCCAAATGTATTTAGCATAAACAAGGAATATGCTTTTAGGGCTTTTGATTTTAGGGTTTTTTGAAGCCTATAAATAGGCTTCATTCCATTGTAATTGACACACCACACAAGAGAGTCTTGTACACAGAAAAAAATGCAAGAAGCATCTTGAAAGGAATAAGAATTGAAAGATTTTTCTAGCATTTTTCTTGGTTCCAGATTTCACTTTCATTTTTGCTTCAGAATAGGGAAAATCCAAGGCGTTACGACGTGTGGAAACCCATTCAACATTCGTACATTCTAATTCTCATCCATTTATTTTTATTTAATTTGGCATCTTTTATTTTCTTTATTTATTTTTACTTTTTCTTGTCTTTTTAATCTCGTATTGCCTCATTTTTACCCATTGATTACTTTGTATCTTGGTCCTTCATTCATACATTTTCATTTAATTTAGTCACTTGTATGTTTAGTCCAAGTCTATTATGTTTCATAATTTAGCCCCTTAATTAAATTTGTTACCTTATTATTTATTTTTAGTATATTTATATGTATATATATATATTGCATTTAATTTAGTATGTTTAATTCAATATGGTATGCATGTTATTTGCTTGTTTAATTACTTAGTCCAATTCAATCACTTGGATTCATTTTGCATGATTTAGTTGGTAACTTTAAATTTCAACTTCTAATTAATTCAGTTTGATGTTAATATATTATTGATTAAGCATGATTATTTCCTTACTTTATATATATATATATATATATTACGCGTTACTTTTTGTTAATAAATTCACTAATAATAATAATACCTTAATTAGGACATTTTAATAATTAGGCCATCTAATGAAATTAGTTCCATAATTGACGCTCAAGTTAGAGACTTTAGGTTAGTTCGCTTTAATTAATTATGTCTATTTAGGTTAGTCATTGGTAGTTTAGCTTATTAATTAGAGTCGTAAATTTAGTATCTTATAAATAATTAACTAGGATCTCTAATTAGAGCCATCACTTGTAAATAAATCCATTAGAATTAGTTAGATCCTCAATAAAAATAGATCTTAGACATAATTAAAATATAACTAAAATTACATTAGAAAATATGAGTGATCAAGTAAGTGTCATTTTACAGCATTGTGAGGGCGCTAATCCATCCCCACACGTAACTATGCCCCCGAACCCTTTCACGTTTTTCTCTGCTTTGTTTTTAGGTTTTTGGTCTACCTAATAGATCAAAAGATCAGTGGCGACTCCGTTATCACACTTATAATATTTGTGCAGTAAAATACAACTAAAAAATGTTAGATAATTTACAACTTTCACAAATTTAAATTTTAATAAAACACTTTTTCAAAACCTGTATCATTTTTAAACGTATTAAGATATAAATGACATAATTTATACCCCAAGCGAAACTCGCCCTGTATACACGGTAAGTTCAACGTATTAAGAAATGACGTTATGCCTAGCCTTAGAACGTCGTTAGGTCAGAGGGAACTCGCCGTGCCCATAAGGCGAGTTCGGTTTAGGATTAAATTAATCATCTGATTAAGATTTAAATCGTATTAAAATAAAAAAAAATCAAAACTCATCAGGTATCTTTAGAACTCGTCGTGCTTGTGCAGCAAGGTCACTGTAAGAGTGCTAGTCCGGGCAAAATAGGATTTTGAGTCTTATTTCGGTCAAAATAAGATCTAAAGATCCTACAAATGTTCTTAAGCCTTCTTTCATTTGTTGTTCAACACCAAACAAAAAATCCCATTTTCAGAATCATAAAATCTTTAAAAATATTGATTTTGTAGAAGATAATTGTTATTTTTAAATAATAAATGTTAGCTTTAAAAGTTTAGCCTTGTTTAATTATTTTTTATAAGTACAAGGACTAAACTAGTTCATTTAATGGTAGGGGACTAATTGGAACAAGTCCCTATAATTGAAGGTCTTTCAAAAAAAAAAAACCCTATAATTGAAGGTGCAAAGTACAGTCATTGACCAACTGATAACCTTATTAAAGTAAAGATATCAGAATATAACAAAATAAAATATATATAGACTAAATCTTAAATTGAAAATAGTAGAAGAACCAAAATTATAATTATACCGTTCAATTCGCTGTGCTTGCAAATCTTTTCCACAAAAGGTCAATATTTCATTTTTAAGACATTGAAATTTGCAAATGGAAGATTCCATAACCCACCATTACAATGTCGCTTTCTTTGTTTCAAGAGAGTTTAACTGTTCTATTTCTATCCAAAATTAAACCTTATTGCTGGCTTATTTAATCTACGTACAAGTGGAAATTAAACTTTTTGACTTTATTATAAAGTAAATGGTTATATTTCGAGTGTTGTCCTTCACGATGCCATCTACGGCTAATTTATAAAATTATCTTTTCCTCAAAAAAATAAAGTAAATGTTTAAATTATTATTATTTTAAGTGCTTAAAAAAGTTAAAGTAAATGTTTAATGTTTAATGTGTCAATTCATTACATTTTAAAGTTGATTCGTTAAAAATTGTCATCCAAATCACTACTTAATACATGACAGAATTTTTAATTTATGTTTATTTTTATTTAAAAACTAAAAGAACTAATTTTTTTTCTTAAAAAAAACTTCAAATCCTCAAATCACTAATATCTTTGGCACCACTGAACACTATGCCCTTGTCACCTCGGCAATGAGGTCTCCTTTTTCTACAAAGCTCAGTTCATCGTTTGTATGTTTATCGTATTTGTTGTTCGTGACAATCATTTCACGTTTGACTTTGGACATTCATTGACACCTCGTTTGTCAATTTAATGTGGTAGGAGAGTAGAGTAATCAATAATGGGGTCCAACAATGAAGGAGGTGGATGGTGAAGATTGATTCAACAATGATAGAGGATAGATTTAGGGATTTAATGTTTTGGATTAGAAATTTTGGTTATATGAAAATGAAAATTTCGGTATTTTTATGATTTATTTTTAAATAAATAAATATACCATGTGTAGGATGACAAAAAATTTAAATAAAAGTTAATCTGTCAAAAAAAAATTAGGAACCTAAAATAAAAAATATAACATTTGAACTCTAATTTTAGAATAAAGTTTACCTTTTAAATTTTTTAAACAAATTGAGGTAAATTTTTATTTCTACAAGTAATTTTAATTTATCATCATGTTGTCTTTAATGAATATTTAAATTTTTTTAACACCACAAACTGCTTAAGAAGTTATCAAGTTTGCTATTTTTAATAAATAAATTTACAACCGGGTTTTATTAGTTGGTTAAAAATTAGTAAATATTTATATTTTATATATCATAGTATTAATAATGAGTTGTACATTTTTTTATTTTATTATAATTGAAATTGAATATTTGTTGATTCCAAAATAATATTAATATGACACCATAGTCCATAGTAGTAGAAGAGACAAGGAATGATATTTTACATTTGAGTAAAATTATTCCATCACTAATAACTTCTTATTAATTTATAAGAGTTTGTGTTTTTATGTGTCCTTAATATATAAAATATAATTTATATATCCAAATTAAATTTTATAAATAATTTATACTAATTGCTTAAAACTATTTAAATTTATCTTAAGATTAACAAAGTTATATATCATTTTGATGGAAAAAAATATGAGGAAATGGTAACTTTGAGCCATATTACGAATGGGTAAAGGTGGAGATTCGAATAATGATCATATTGGGTCTCACTCCACTCCATGAGATCTTTACAACGGTATCTCATATGCTCAAATTGGTTGAGTAATGAATGAGAAATTGATGCTCAAAGTATGGTAGTTGTGAATTGTGTAAGGAAGTGAAAAACCTCTTATCCCACATTGGTGGGATAAATAGCATGGGAAGTGTTTATATACACTTACCTCCTTGGTGGTCATTGAATGATTTGAATGAAAATTGTGCCTTACGCCCAAGCGCATGGGGTGTAGATTGAAGCTTATTAAACCTATATTTGGATTGAGATGCACCTGCATGACGTGGGTGACACGAGAATATTCCTTACAAATATTTTACCTACTTTGAATAATTTTTTCCTTACAAATAAAATATATTTTTAAATATTTCGAATATGAAAGAGAAAATTCAGATATTAAAAGGTAATAAGTACAATTCACGAGAATATTCCGTTTTGAATATGGTATTAACAGGTTGTTACCATTTTAATTCGGTCAACAATTAATTCGAAATATTATATTTTCCATATTTCTCTTGTAACACCCTCAACGTATATTCGATGATTAAATACACATTGAAGATGTTACTAAATTATTTATTTGATTTCCTCACTTGTAAATTTTTTTATAAAAATAATCCTTTTTCGACTTTCGAAGTATTCATAACCTATTTGCAATATTGCTAGTTTTGACCCTGAATTTGTTTATAAAACATATTAGTCAGTTATTAAAATAAGTACATAACCCAGGGTGAAAACTAGGTGTATTGCCTAGGCCTTTTCTTAAATTTCAAATCGTTACGTGATAAACGATAATTTAAAATTTTACTTTTAAAACAACTAACGAATAAACTAATACATGCCCACTAAAGAATATCATAAATTAGAATGTCTTACTGATGTTTGGCAGATTGCAGCTTGACTAACATGCTTGACTCATCTTCCCGTAAGTTTCCAATAACCTACGTGTGAAACAGCACACACTAAGTATTCACTTAGTGAGACAACTATAATTTAAAGTAAATCGTTTAAATGTATAGAATCATATAAAACAAACTTATCAAAGTCATTCATCTGTCATATAACAGTGCTATACATTTCATGCAAAATGGCAAGTGATTCCAGTACAACTTATATCATATCATAAAGCAAGTATAATTATCATTTTCTCAGTATTTATCAGTCATCATATAATCATTTACAATATAACTATCCTTTAGAGATAGCCCAAAGTATATAATATGATATCAAGATACGTGAGTCATGATAAGACACCATAGTGTCTAGCATAACGTGAACATGAGTACGTAGTCGAGGATGCTCTTTGTTCCTCATAAAAGCACCTTGTCATGGGCTTGGATCCCTAGGGTGCACACCAAGGGCTTGGGTCCCCAAGGTGGAAGTGACACCGTAGTGCCTAACTTGAACATGATAGATGAGTACGTATTCGAGGACGCTCTTTGCTCCTCATTAAAGCACCTCGTTAGTGCCATTAGCACTATGGGCTTGGATCCCCAAGGTGCAACATCAAGGGCTTGGGTTCCTAAGGTGTATGTGACACCGTAGTAGTCACAAAACATGAAACATAACATAACTTGCATGTTGCTGTTGTTAAAGACTCTATGGATATCCAACTATACCATGAACTCTCATATCATAATACTTGGGCATTTCATTATCAATCAATCATTATCATTCATGTAAACGGGCAATTCACATCTCATATTTCATCATAATTTTTCATATGTACTTGTTATTTCTGCATTATGCATCAACGTAAACCATATAGTCGATATTAGGCAGTTCATACCCAATATCTAAAATTCGATTTATCTTAGATAAATCTTTATGCTATATCAATGTATCACATATGCCATTTAATATTTCATGCCATTTGCATAACTTTGATCAACATACTTTTTCATTAATATCAAGGTTGACTCATCGCAAGTCTTTCTCATATCATATATATGTAAAATAGGTAAAGATGCACTCACATTGGCCATTTAACATGATGCCTCACTAAGTCTTAGTTCGATCCTTTCTTTCATAGTAACTTGAACTTCTCAAATTCGAACTCGACTTCATTAATCACTTGAAAACAGTAAAATATTTGTTATACTCAATTCTAACAATAACTTAATCTTGTTTTTTAACATATTCATTTGAAAATAAAATATTTCTAAAATTTCCCCAAATTTTCTTTGCACTTACTGAATGGGCCTTATGGTCCTTAGTGACCAATTTGAACTTCCAATAATTCTTCCGAGCTTTTTAACTAACATTTAAATACAAAATGTTTCAAATTCCATTTTATGACAGCTTGCACTACTTTCAAAGATTTACTTGTACAATACATGATACATACTGGATCTTAATTTCCTTCATACTGGAGAAGCTAGGTTTTCGACAACGGTATAAGCCACATAAATTAATAAAATCTACAAAAAAATATGAAAAATCACTGAATTCATGTCACAGACTATCCAGACAGAAAACTGCTCTATAATTTTTTTGACCTTCATTCGATTAAAAATTCATATCATTTAACTCGGAACTCAAAATCAGTTTCGGTTTGTTGGAAATGAAACTAGACTGACATACCTTCATATCGGTATAAAATTCACCATCTAACCATTTTTATAGAATTTATGGTGAATTTCTAAACTTACTGCCATAATTTAAATTCCAATATAACTTTTCAAGAATAACTTCTAATTTACACCAACTTCTCGTTATTTCTCTACTTGTCAATTTAGTCCAATCACTTTACTCCAAGTGGCTAGAATAAAGCTTGTATTCATACGTTCTCTTTACACCCTTCATCAAAATAAACTTAAACCTTTACTCCTTTAATTTCTCATGATTTGTCAAAATAGTCACTAATTTTCCAGTATAAGGATTCAAGCTTCTTAACTTTGCAAATTAGTCCTCAAATCAACATTACTACCTTAATTCCATTATTTTAACTAAAAATCAAATTTGGTCCCTTAATATTTTTTTAAGCTTGCCGAAATGGTCCCTATGTATTTAACTTAGGGTTTTGCTTCCAATAACAAATCAAGTCTACTAGATCATTAATCCAACATTTTGAAATTTTTCTCAAAATTTTCCTTCTATTTTATCCTTTTACCGAATTGGTCACTAGACCTTCCCAAGGTTGTTTTTCATTCAAACAACATTCTAATATGCTCAAAATAATTTTTCCAACATGTATTCTTCATTTCCAAGAATTAACACTTAAAACCCTAATTTATTCTTACATGCCAAATTGAGTGTCTAAACTTTTCAAGGACTTTATTTTGATCCTAACATCAGAATTAAACTTGTACAATATCAAACTTTTCAATCATGTTCTAAAATTTCATACCCTAACATAAACCCTAATTTTAAAATTTTAGGGGTTTTGCATCTAGACATGAAATTGTTTCAAATCAAAGCTTATAAATATCATTTCTATACTTGATTCAACTAAATCAAGCCTTAATTCAAACAAATCCATAAACCCTAAATAAAATCCCAAATTCTAGAGTTAGGGTTTATGTATTCAAACATGAAATTAATCTAAATCTAAGCTTGATTTCAATTCCACAACACTTGATTTACTTAAATAAATCTTCAATTTCAACATAGAACATGAAACCCTATTTTCTCTCTCATCAATAACATGAACAAATCTTCATAACTCTTTGTAAAATTACTATCAAATGAAAGAAAATTAAACATAGATTAATTTTCTATCAAAACATACATTGAATCTTGTTTGGAAGCCTTCAAAATGCCTAGGGAAATTTTGTAAAATTTCCCCCTTTCTCCCTTGTATTTTCAAAAATTGGAGGAGAAGAGGATGAGCATTTTTGTTCATCTTTTATCTTATTTATGCCATGTGTATTTAATTAAATTCATTTAATTACTTGATTTCAAATAACCCTCCAACTAGGTCTTATTTTCTAATTTGCCATTTTGTAAAATTCTAACTAAATCTAGTTAGAATTCAACCAACTTCAATAAAATATTCATAAAATAATATTTTATGAATTTTTCCATGGCTTTTGGTCCAGTTTCTAAAATTTTCTATTCAATCCGATATACTTGTAATTTAACCCTTTATTCAGAATTAAATTGTAGGATTCATCTTGAATCAAACTAAAAATATTCTCAACACTTGTAATGGAATTTTATAACCTTCCTTTATCATATGGTAAAATTTCATAATTTTTCGGTTCGATCCGAGTATCCGAATTCCATTTAAACTTTGATTGTGATTTTCCAACAATCGAAATATCGGTTCAAACCGGTATTCCACATTCGATCCACACCCTTAGGTGATCTATCTATTTATGAAATGAAAACCCCTAACTTTTTGGAAATTGCAACTTTAGTCCTTCAACTTTTCATGTTTAGTCTTGTACCACTCAAGTTTTGACTGCTTATCATTTTGGTAACTAAATTTTAAACTTCAATTCCCATTCAAATTTTCTGCAGATTTTGATCAAACTTTTCAAGTACCCTAATTAGCTTGCCCTCTATCATCTGATGCTTTTAAATCTCATAAATTCATTTTCCATACCCCATAATAAAAAAAATCCTAACTTTTGCATTTTTGTCATTTTAGTCACTAAGATAGCTTTTAAGCTATTATCTTAGTACTAAATGTTCCTCAATCAACTTAGTAAAATTCAGGGTATTACAATTCACTCCCCTTTAAGAAAATTCATCCTCGAATTTTCAATACGTACTGGTTCAAAAAGGTGAGGAAACTGCTTTCTCACATCTTCCTTTTTTCGATAATATAAACATCCTTCTAGAAAATTTTCCAAGTCACTTCTATTGTATGTACTACTTTGTGGTATTAGCCCACCCAAAAGCAAACATGTTCCCTTAGGAATAATATTACTTCTTCTGACTTTTCAATATTCATATCTTTCAAACCTTCTAATATGATTTTTATCATCCTTTAACTTCAGATAAGTAATCATCAAATCACCTTTACTATAACATTTAGGGCACTTAGAAACTTAAACTTTTAACAATCAATTCTCTAACAATTATAGATACTAGAGGTTAAAGCCTCTCATGTATTTCTTCTAATATCTGAAATAATATTCCCTGCTCTTGTGCTTGAACTCTCTAATACACAAGTAGCTCAGCCAAGTTAGAAGTTGAGAACAGTACATACTTTACTTCATTTATACTATTACAGATCTCTTTTTGACCCCAAAGCATTTAAATTTCTCAAGTAAAGATACTTATTCTTCTTACTATAATCTCATTCTATCTTATACTAATGATGAGCAGCTTCAAGTCATGCAATCAACACATCAGTAATATGACATTCTAGGGGCATGCATTTACTGACAAACTTATAATAAACTTGGTTTAGCATCAAGAACCGACTAAACCTATAGCTCTAATACCACTAAATGTAATACCCTCAGCGTATATTCGATTATTAAATACACATTGAGGATGTTACTAAATTATTCAACTGATTTCCTGACTTGTAAATTTTTTTATAAAAATAATCATTTCTTGACTTTCGAAGTATTCATAACCTATTTGCAATATTGCTAGTTTTGACCCTGAATTGGTTTATAAAACATATTAATCAGTTATTAAAATAAGTACATAACTCAGGGTGAAAACTAGGTATACTGCCTAGGCCCTTTCTTAAATTTCAAATCGTTACGTGATAAACGATAATTTAAAATTTTACTTTTAAAGCAACTAAGGAATAAACTAATACATGCCCACTAAAGAATATCATAAATTAGAATGTCTTATTGATGCTTGGCAGATTGCAGCTTGACTAACATGCTTGACTCCTCTTCCGGTAAGTTTCCAAAAACCTATGTGTAAAACAGCACACGCTAAGTATTCACTTAGTGGGGCAACTATAATTTAAGGTAAAGCGTTTCAATGTGTAGAATCATATAAAACAAACTTATGAAAGTCATTCATCTGTCATATAGTAGTGATATACATTTCCTGCAAAATGGCAAGTGGTTCTAGTACAACTTATATCATATCATAAAACAAGTATAATTATCATGTTCTCAGTATTTATCAGTCATCATATAATCATTTGCAATATAACTTTCATTTAGAGATAGCCCAAAGTATACAATATGAGATCAAGGTATGTGAGTCATCTTGATAAGACAACATAGTGTCTCGCATAACGTGAACATGAGTACGTACTCGAGGATGCTCTTTGCTCCTCATAAGAGCACCTCGTCAATGCCATTAGCAATGTGGGCTTGGATCCCCAGGGTGCACACTAAGGGCTTGGTTCCCCAAGGTGGAAGTGACACCGTAGTGCCTAACTTGAACATGATAGATGAGTACGTATTCGAGGACGCTCTTTGCTCATTAAAGCACATCGTTAGTGCCATTAGCACTATGGGCTTGGATCCCCATGGTGCAACACCCAAGGGCTTCGGTCCCCAAGGTGTATGTGACACCGTAGTAGTCACAAGACATGAAACATATCATAACTTGTATGTTGTTGTTGCTAAGGACTCTATGGATATCCAACTATACATGAACTCTTATATCATAATACTTGGGCATTTCATTTCATTATCAATCAATCATTATCATTCATGTAAACGGGCAATTCACATCCCATATTTCATCATAATTTTTTCATATGTACTTGCCATTTCTGTATTATACATCAATTTAAACCATATAGTCGATATTAGGCAGTTCATACCCAATATCTAAAATTCAATTTATCTTAGATAAATCTTTATGCCATATCAATGTATCACATATGCCATTTAATATTCCATGCCATTTGCATAACTTTGATCAACATACTTTTTCATTAATATCAAGGTTGACTCATCGCAAGTCTTCCTCATATCATATATGTAAAATAGGTAAATATGCACTCACCTTGGCCATTTAACATGATGTCTCACTAAGTCCTAGTTCGATCCTTTCTTTCATAGTAACTCGAACCTTCTCTGATTCGGACTCGAATTCATTAATCACTTGAATACAGTAAAATATTTGTTAGACTCAATTCTAACAATACCTTAATCTCGCTTTTTAACATATTCATTCTAAAATAAAATATTTCTAAAACTTCCCCAAATTTTCTTTGAAAATACCGAATGGGCCTTATGGTCCTTAGTGACCAATTTAGACTTCCAATAATTCTTTCGAGCTTGTTAACTAACATTTAAATACAAAATGTTTCAAATTCCATTTTCTGACAGCTTGAACTACTTTCAAAGTTTTACTTGTACATGACAGGATACATACTGGATCTTAATTTCCTTTATACTGGAGAAACTAGATTTGATAACGATTCTAACAGTATAAGCCACATTAATTAATAAAATCTAAAAACTTATGAAAAACCACTGAATTCACGTCACAGACTATCCAAACAAAAATCTGCTCTATAATTTTTCTAACCTTCATTTGATTAAAAATTCATATCTTTTAACTCGGAACTCGAAATCAGTTTTCGTTTGTTGGAAATGAAACTAGACTGGCATACCTTTATATCGGTATAAAATTCACCATCTAACAATTTTTATACAATTTATAGTGAATTTCTAAACTTACTGCCATAATTTAAATTCCAATGTAACTTTCCATGAATAACTTCTAATTTACACCAACTTCTCCTTATTTCTCTACTTGTCAATTTAGTCCAATCACTTTACTCCAAGTGGCTAGAATAAAGCTTGTATTCATATGTTCTCTTTATATCCTTCATCAAAATAAACTTAAACCTTTACTCCTTTAATTTCTCTTGATTTGTCAAAATGGTCACCAATATTCCAGTATAAGGATTCAAGCTTCTTGACTTTGCAAACTAGTCCTCAAATCAACATTACTACCTTAATTCCATTATTTTAACTAAAAATCAAATTTGGTCTCTTAATATTTTTTAAGCTCGCCGAAATGGTCCCTGTGTATTTAACTTAGGGTTTTGCTTCCAATAACAAATCAAGTCTACTAGATCATTAATCCAACATTTTGAAATTTTTCTCAAAATTTTCCTTCTATTTTAGCCCTTGACCGAATTGGTCACTAGACCTTCCCAAGGTTGTTTTTCGTTCAAACAACATTCTAATATGCTCAAAATAATTTTTCTGACATGTATTCTTCATTTCTAAGAATTAACACTTAAAACCCCAATTTATTCTTACATGCCAAATTGGGTGTCTAAACTTTTCAAGGACTTTATTTTGATCCTAACATCAGAATTAAACTTGTACAATATCAAACTCTTCAATCATGTTCTAAAGTTTCGTACCCTAACATAAACCCTAATTTTAAAAATTTAGGGGTTTTGCATCTAGACATGAAATTATTTCAAATCAAAGCTTATAAATATCATTTATATACTTGATTCAACTAAATCAAGCCTTAATTCAAACAAATCCATAAACCTTAAATAAATTCCCAAATTCTAAAGTTAGGGTTTGTCTTCAAACATGAAATTAATCTAAATCTAAGCTTGATTTCAATTCCACAACACTTGATTTACTTAAATAAATCTTAAATTTCAACATAGAACATGAAACCCTATTTTCTCTCTCATCAATAACATGAACAAATCTTCATAACTCTTTGTAAAATTACTATAAAATGAAAGAAAATTAAACATAGATTAATTTTCTATCAAAAACATACCTTGAATCTTGTTTTGAAGCCTTCAAAATGCCTAGGGCAAATTTTGTAAATTTCCCCCCTTTTCTCCCTTGTATTTTCGAAAATTGGAGGAAAAGAGGATGAAAATTTTTGTTATTCTTTTATCTTATTTATGCCATGTGTATTTAATTAAATGAATATTAAATTCATTTAATTACTTGATTCCAAATAACCCTCCAACTAGGTCTTATTTTCTAATTTGCCATTTTGTAAATTCTAACTAAATCTAGTTAGAATCTAACCAAATTCAATAAAATATTCATAAAATAATATTTCATGAATTTTTTCATGGCTTTTGGTCCAGTTTCTAATTTTTTTATCCAATCTGATATAGCGGTAATTTAACCCTTCACTCAGAATTAAATTGTAGGATTCATCTTGAATCAACCTAAAAATATTCTCAACACTTGTAACGGACTTTTTATAACCTTCCTTTATCATATGGTAAACTTTCATAATTTTTCGGTTCGATCCGGGTATCTGAATTCCATTTAAACTTTGACTACGATTTTCCAATAATCGAAATATTTGTTTAAACCAGTATTCCACATTCGATCCACACCCTTAGGTGATCTATCTATTTATGAAACGAAAACCCTAACTTTTAGGAAATTACAACTTTAGTCCTTTAACTTTTCATAGTTAGTCTTGTACCACTCAAGTTTTGACTGCTTATCATTTTGGTCACTAAATTTTAAACTTCAATTCCCAGTCAAATTTTCCTTAGATTTTGACCAAAATTTGCAAGTACCCTAATTAGCTTGCCCTCTATCATCTGATGCTTTTAAATCTCAGAAATTCCTTTTCCATAACCCATAATCAAAGAAATCCTAACTTTTGCATTTTTGTCAATTTAGTCACTAAGATAGCTTTTAAGCTATTATCTTAGTACTAGATGACCCTCAATCAACTTAGTAAAATTCGGGGTATTACATTTCTCCTTCATTCCCCTATAAATAACGAGCCTTTTTCTCAGTTTTATAAACTCTAGAAAAACTATCTTCTTCAAAACTCTCTGGTATTTTCGGTGATAGGAAAAGCAAGGTTCCGTTCATGATCTCTACAGTCGTGCTACTGTTGAAGATCATCCGTTGTTGTATCTTGGGAGATTGACGACCGACGAACTCAAGCACCAAGGAGTGGTCGAATCTGTCTTAAAGAAACTACGTTCGTGCAGACCTTAACATGATTTATTTTGGTTTATTTCGAATCTATAAATTTACTTTAAAGTGTATTTAATTTATTTTCGTTTATATTTTATTAGTTTTGGATTAACCCATTTTCCTACACATTTAAATCATTTTATTTTTTACTTTATAACATTACGTCTAAGATTATGTTTAAGATGAAAATATTTAACTTTTTACAACATTTTTATAACAATAGTGTTTTTAAATCTTAATTCATACTTTTAAAAATAATGCTAAAAATTTCTTAATATTCGAGGGAAAAAATTATGATTGACATGATACATTTTGATGTTTTAAATTTTAATTCATATTTTTTACCCAGTTTTTTAGCAGCCTCCGCCAGGGTTGGAGCAGTTGTTGCTGGAGGATATGACTAGGGATGGGCACAAGTTGGGTCGGGTTGGGTTTTTGGCCCACCCGAGTCCGACTTAAAAATAAATACCTTAAACTCGCACCCGACCTGACCTATAGAAAAATTAATTTTAGGGATTTAATTGTAAAAAAATAATTTTAAGGGACTTAATCATAAAAAATATAATTTCAAGGAAAAATTGTAAATACAAATTTAATTTTAAGGATCTAATTATAAAAAATATCAAGAGGGGTATTATTATAAATATCCTTAAAAATTAGGGAAAATTACACAATTAGTCTTGGATCGGATCAGATATTTTTCACTCTAAACTCGAAACTGACCCGACTCAAGTTTATACTTAATAAAACCCCGATCTGAACCCACTTTTTTCATTAAAAAATTCACTCCGATCGGGCCGAGTCGGGTCAGAACCTGACTGGATTAAGTAAAATACCCATCCCTAGATATGGGCCTCTGCCGTGTAGCGTCTTTTGGCTCTAGATTGTTTTTATGGTTTATTTCTTTTAATCCTTATACGTAATTTTTGGTGTAACTTACTCCCACGAATACTCTTTTCTTCCATTTAGATGTAAAAATATTTTTAATAAGACTCATGGGTAACACCCCTTTTTACCTAAAAAATTTGATTACAACTCAAATTAAACTATAATTTTAAATGAGTGAGCTTGAATTATACTTTAGGGTAAAATACACAGATCATCACTCAACTATCTTCTCACTCCTATTTTGGTCACTCAACTTTTAAAATTTTCAATTTATTAACTGAACTTTCAGATTGCTCATATTTTGGTCACTCTCAATTATTTTATTATTATGTTTGAATTTTTTGGTATTTTTATTGTCATTTAATATAAAAATAATATAAAATAAAAAAATAAATCTAACTATTCGTCGGCCACCATTCGTCGACGTCGGACGCCACCGTCGACGGATGTAGATGGTGACCGTTCCATACCAAATTTCCCTAGTCACTTCGTCTCGGCCCTTTGAGGCCGAATTTGACATCCATTTTATCAGAAAATACTCCGAAGTCCATGAAAAAGAGATCGAAAGTGAGGAAACTAAAAAGTTTCAAACGAGATTTGCGGGTTTTAGGACATTTTTCGGTGAAACAAACATCACATTCGGACTCGGCATGTCAAAACAAGTCCATCGATGCAATTTGAGATCAAACAGTCGTCGATTTTGAGACCAACAGCGGAGGTGATTTTTTTTTTTATATTTTTTAATTTAATAATAATAAAATATGATTTTATTTTTTATTTTATTTTTTATAATTAATAATATTAAAAATTTTAAATAATAATAAAATATTTCAAAGTGACCAAAACATGAGCAATCCGAAAGTTTAGTTAGTAAATTGAAAAGTTTAAAAGTTGAGTGACCATAACAGGAGTGAGAAGATAGTTGAGTGATGAACGACGTATTTTACCCTATACTTTATAGTTTATTTTATTGGTATTTAAAAACTTTTAACTATAATTTTATTTTTTTTAACTTTTTTACTAATATTTAAATAATAAAAATAGTATTAAATTTTTAATATAATTATTGATATCTAATTCATTTATCAACTAAATCAAATCAAATATTATAAAAATTTATTATAAAATAATACTTTCGATTTAATTTACTTTATTCACAATGTTAAGATCTTAACTTAGACATTATTTAAGTGCTTTAAAATCTTATTTTTATAAACAGACTGATAATTTATTAATTTAAAAATAAATCTTTAAAATATCATATCCACACAAAATGAAATAAAGAAAGTTGTGGATGAGAAGAATTTCTATTTTTTAGTACAAAATGAAAATAAAGTCCGCGCAATCCACGTGGAGGCAAAAAGAACATTCCAATTACATTGGAACAAGTGGCGCTCAGGCTTCAGCCTCATGTTGGTTTCTGCAGATTTGCATTAGGGCACAACCTAAGTCATTTTGTTATCTCTATTGCTTATGTTCTTATCTTAATTTGAAAGTACATTTTGTTTTGACCATTAGGGTCGATATCAATTATATTGGTTCGATGTGGTTTCGATCTTAATTATTTTATTTATATATATTTAAAAGTAAAATGTAATAGTTTTTTAACAATAGTTTTAAAAGTTATATTCATATAATTGAGGTATATATACATATATATATATATATATATTAGATTTGCATCCAATTAGATAGTATGAGACATGTCACAAGTGACGTGTCATTACACTTGTTACCATCTTATTAGAGGATTAAAATTATTAAATAAAATTAAAATCAATAGTAAAATCCTCCAATAAGATGGTGATACATGTAGGGGTGGGAATCAGTTGGTGCGAGGATGATTTTGTATTTTCTACTTCGTCCCAACACTTGCGGGTAAGGTTTCGGGTAATCCCTATTATATGCTTCGGTGATTTTTTTTTGTCCTCATCTACATACCCATCTGATCCCTACGATTTTCGAAGAATCCTTATCCCAAAAAGTTAAACAAAATTTACTACTTCATTACTTTATTAACAAAAAAATATGATCGATTTCAATTTACAAGACATATACTCTATACACTTAAACATATGGCTAAAGGGGAACAAAGTTTTTACATAACATGAATGACAGAAAATAGGGAGATAAATATACTATATACTCTTAATTAACAAAAAATGGTAAATTACTAGAGAGGTCACCCAAATTTAAGAAGGTTTAAACAAAAGACACAAATATCTTGATGAACTAGATTATTAATAATAAGATAGACAGATATACAAGTAAAAGAGAGTTAATTATATAGTAAAAAAATTTGTATAATACCGTAAATCTTTGCGGATATTTTTCGAGGATCCCCACAGTTATTTATACGGTTACAGTTCGGTTATTCTAACGTTTCGAATATAAACAATCTCGTTCCCATCCCCATATGAGCTTCGGTAATAAAACTTCCCCCGCCCCTCCCCTCGTGGGTAAAGGTTTCGGTTATTCTCTATCCCGTCTGTTCGGATCCCCACGATTATCGAATATTCCCCCCAATCCCCGCCCCTAGATACATGTCACTTGTGATATGTATCATGACACGTGTCACAATCTAATTGGAGGACTAAATTTATTAAATTAAACTAAATTTGAGCCAAATTGATAGAATATGTAGATATCGAGAACTGAATGTATAATTATACATATTTTTATTATCGGTCATGTCACCTCTTTTGTTAGATTTTAACGCCACGTAATTTAATTAATATCATTTAAATAGTTAAATAACTTAATTAACAAAATTAATAGATCAACTCTCTACACAATTAAGTAGTTATTCATGTAGTTTACCATAATTTTGAACTTAATTAAAAGAATTTAATAATCATAGTGAACTAAATAATATAAAAATATATGCCTCTTTGCCCACTATGGTTGCACTAACTTGTAAATAATGACAGAGAAATGGATACATGCTATTGTTACCAAGTATTCCGAAACACTTGCAGGGGTGTTCTTAGATTCTGTAACGGTAAGACGATTCAGAATTAATTTGGTTGTATTATACTAATATTTAAGGGTTTATAAGTTCGAGTTTATTTAAATTTAATTATATTTTATTTAAGGATTGTGAGTTTCGAGTTTAGCCTAAACAGTCGGTTAGTCGTTATAGCTGTTATTGAATCGTAGTTTAACCATTAAGAAACAATTAATCGTTTTAAACGCTAACAGTTACTAACGATTTTGTTACATGTTAACCTAAAACATATTACAACTTTTTCCACATATTTATCGTTTCTCTTAAAAATAATGAAATTATCTATCCGATAAATATTATATTATAAAATGACCTCGAAATTGACGTAGTCAATCTTGTGAACAAAATATATGTATAAATAATTTAATAACGGTTAATCTATAGGTTAATCATTAACTATTATTTTTAATGATTCAGTTAACTGAAATCGTTTAGTCTTAACGGTTCAATTAATTATCCCATAAAATATAAATATTATATCGATTAACCATTACAATTAATGGTTACGGTTTAATATGTACACCCCTGATTTAAACCTATTATAATTTATATAGAAAATCTATAACTGTGAATGTGTTCGGACGTATGGAAATATTATCATTGCTCATAAAGATAATAATTACACCGGTAATTACAAAATTATAGTAATTAACACTTGAATTAATTGAAATTTTTGGTGCGTGGAGGAGCCCACAAGATAATCGGATATTACACCAGATTCACATTCTCCAAACATTTGCTTCTCATACATTGGAAAGTTTCACCTTTTCATTTATTTATTTATTTGAATTAAACCCTCTAGTAATTAATAATTCAACACTTTAATAATTTGTTGCTTATTGGGATAATTTTCCGATTGAAACAGAAACTCTTAATTCTCATTTCCATTACAGTCCCTATTTTATTTTATTTTATTTTATTTTATTTTATTTTATTTTTCCTTTCATTTTTGCTAGGAGTGAGCGTTAGATCGAGTCGAGTAAATTTTTTTTGATTTATTCGAGTTGACGCATCATATTTTATAACTCAAACTTAATTTGAATTTTTTTTATTCGAGTTGAGTTTTCGAGTTCCTATACAGATTTAATTGTAATTATTTATCACATTATTGTACGGTTTGATTCTAATTTAAACAATTTTCTCTAGCCATAATATATATATATATATATTATTTTTTACATTTATAAATAAGATTTGTAATACTATTTAATAAAAATATAATCTAAACTTCTAAAATATATTTATAATGTTATTTTTAAATAATGAACTTTTGGGGATAAAGTATTGATGAGAGTATAAATGAGTCAATAATTTGATGTGAAGAAAAACTTTACAAAAAATTTCAGTTGAATGATCAAATTGAATAAAATGTAAAGTTAAAGGACTAAATTACAAAAAAATATATTTTGTTAAAAATATGAATTGAAGTTACATACATATTATATAGTGTTAGTGAATCATGTGGTTTAATTTTGATCAAAAATAGACTTAAAACGAAAGATGAATTGAAGAAATGAGAAATCATTCAAAGTCGAGGGGCTAAATTGAAAAAAATAGGAAATTTATTTTTAAAATGTGAATCGAAGCTAGATATATATTCTACAGTGGATTAGGAGCACGTGGTTCAAATTTGGTTGAAAATAAACTTAAAATGAAGGAGGGGATGAAGAAATGAGGAAATCATACAAAGTTGAGAGGCTAAATTGCAAAAGGATAAAATTTATTTTCAAAAATATGAATTGAAGCTAAATAGGTATTTTACATTGGCTTAGGAACATGTGATTCAAATTTGGTCAAAATGGACTTAAAATGAAGGAGAAGTTGAAGAAAAATGAAATCATGGACTAAATTGCAAAACTGTAAAATACAATTTTTCGGTTTTTTGATTTTTGAGTTGGGAAAATTTCAACTCGACTTGAACTCGAATTTTTTTCGAGTTACTCTAGTTGACTCGAATAACCCGAAATTAATTTTTTTTTGAATCGAATCGAATTTTGCTCACCCCTAATTTCCACCATTAATAGCGAATAATGTCGGATATTGGGAAGGCAATGAAATTACCGGGTGTTTCCCTACACTTGGATGTTTGGTAAAACTACAGCAGATAAGATAGTGATATGACATGAAATATAGCAAACGATGAAAGCAGTACTTCAAAAACCAATTGACCAACTCGAAAATTTGCAACCAACATTGATTTAACACTACCACATTATATTCGGCAATATATGAGGCTAAAAATGAACAATAATGCAGGGGTTGATTGCAACACATGTGGCCGACTGAAACCGATACGGTCTCGAAGAGAACTGGTCATATTTTCCGGTGACAAAAATTTCGTCGATTTATCGTTTTCAGGTCGTTTTCGAGCTCTTACAAGGCCTATAGAGTCAGAATACATGCCCCATAAGATTGGTTGATTTTTTCTTCTTATGGTCACGTATTGTTCAAGCATTAATGTGTAGTTGGCAATTTTTGTGAGCACTTTGATTCTAACTGATCGAGCAATGGAGCAAATTTGTGGGGTTGTCCACTGAAATATACGAATCAGATGTCTTTCTCGACAAACATGTTTTAAGTTGATGCAAAAACTTATCTTGTCAAGCCAATTTTAGAGAGGAAACCTGTTGGTTTATGATACGATAAGATGGGGAGATTATTATGGGTTAAAAAGGTTTTTTACAGAATTAATATCGTATCTGTTTTTTCTATGCTTTCTATCTACTTTTATGATCGTTTCTTCATCTGATTTTGTGATAATTTTAATTTACTTTTGTGATAATGTTGGTTATTTTTATGACAATTTAGTGTGTGATAAGTATAAACAAGCTTTCTAGTTAATGAAGGTCGTCAATTTATTATACCTATGATTTTCTTTCGTAGTATTTTATCAATATGCCAAGAACTAACAACAATACGATTTACAAAACGATTCACATGGTCAAAATAGATGATTGTTGGATCTTCAATTGGTAGACGGTGTAAATATTTTAGGAAAGTGAGGGGGTTATGCTTTTACATCTTTCATGCACTTTGGGATTTAATGAGACGATGACTTTGCGTCGTGCGGGGACGTGATCCAAAACAATGCACGTACTTGGTTGTTAGACTTCTTTAAATCAATCGATATTTATCCAGTAATGACTGGAAAATAATAAAATAACTAAACATAACCATAATCGTGTCGTGGTATTAATCACTGCCTTAGAAGTGAATTCGTTCGCTCCGATGTGTGTAATCACTACAATGGACGAGCACCCCCTGAAGTTAACACGACTCTCCAAATTTTGTACACCCGCAAGATGAAGTGGACTTTGTGGTACCACTACACCAAACTTGGTATATAGCGGCGCTTTTCACGGCGTTTTTTGAGCAAACGCTGCTAAATTTTTATATTTTGCGGCGTTTACATATCAAACGCCACAAAACGACAAATTTCGCTACGTTTTTAATACAAACGCCACTATATAACAATATTTGGTGGCATTTTTGTTGAGAATGCCACATAACTCGTACTTTAGTGGCGTTTTTATACAAACGCCGCAATATATGCCGTTTTTGGTGGCGTTTTGTAAAAAATGTCGCCAAAGTATCGTTTAAGTGGCGCTTTTTAAAAGAAACGCAACAAAAGGTTTTGTTCCTTAGTGGCGGTTTGCCGCAAATGCCACAATAGGGAAACGATTAAAACTCACCCTCAACACTCCCTCACCTCACCCTAATCCCCAAATCTCTTTCGATGGTGCTCTCTCTTGTCACTCTAAAAACCTCTCCTTTACATCTGCCGATTCATTTGTCTCTAACGATGTTGTCTCGTCGATTTATCATCCATGACTAGCTCCTCCACTCATTCACGCAAGGTTTCTATTCCTTTTCTCTTTTGTTGTTTATTTTGCTGTTTGAAGTTGGTTTTTGTTCTTCTTTACAGGCATTCTACAAAGTCATCCGGTCAATAATATGCCAATTTTGTTCTTAATTTATATCAGATTTTTGTTGATTTTTATAAGGTTTTGATTATAGGTTTTATGGTTTAACTTAATTGTGATAATGGGTTTGTTTTGTTTTAACTATGGTCTATTATTGTGTGAGTTTTGGTGAGAACTCTGATCGCATAAGGGTAAAACGTTGTTCTGGGGTTGAATTTGCTTAATTCAATGCTTTACTTTATCATAGTTTACAATTTGATTCATCTGTTGATTCCTCTTTTCAGTAAATTATCCATCCGTTATTCCGAGGTTGAATTTATCGAATCGATTGTTGCTTGAATTGTTATTCATAAAATACTGTTCTTCATGAAGGTACATTTTGATTTGTGATAAGTTGATCAAACTTTCTTGGTTATCATATTGCTTAGCATGTATCTTGAAGAAAGACACGGGGAGAGTCTCTCTGCTATTACTTTTTATCAATTATGATGAATTTCATTTTGGGGTTCCTTATTTTTCTCACAGATTGGCACAAAGTTGTGGCCATATTATGATTTCGGTCCCAAAGTGGTTCCTCCGCTCATATGGCTTCCTGGAACTGCAGGGACAACAGATGTCTACTACAAACATATCATGTCTTTGTGCATGAAGGTTGTAAGCTATCTATTATAAGTATATTTGACAAGTGAATACTCCCCCCTTTTTTTATTGTTTTAGTTCATGGAAGAAGTCCTGTGAGAGCAAAATGAGGTTGTTTTATCTCTCCAAAACTACAAGACAAATGGAAGGAAGCTTCCACAGGCTATATTTTTTGTTCCCTTATTGTTTGATATATTGGATATTTCTATTTGTTTTTACAGAGTTATCTCATAGCAAGTTATGAATTTTATCATTTTAATAAGTAGAGTTCCTCATTTCTTTTAGATAGAGGCAGCCTGAAAGTTTCCCATTCCATTTATTGGTTGGTGGAAAGATTATCAACTTGAATTGAATTTGAAATCTAATATGATCATTTGATTAGATGCACATTCTAATGATCTGATACTTTTTGACTTGAATAAGCTCTCTTGTCTTCCTATTAATCTAGCATTATTACAAATCTAAATGACTCCTTGATGACATTGTTTTTTGCAGTGCCATTTTACTCCCTATAGCAATCACATTCTATGTAACTTGGGGTTTCATTCATTTTGTTGATGGATTTTTCCCCAATCTATAAACATCTTGGGATCAACATATTTGGTTAGTTTATTATCTCTTTTCATCTCCTTTAAATCGAGTTTTGAGTGTTCTTTTTTTTCCAGGTTTTTTGCCGGCCCTAGTGGTAACCGATATTTTCACAGGCCTTGAATTTGGGACCTCTATCGCATTCATCTTCATAGTTGGTGTGTTCATGTCCTCATGGCTGGGAGCATCTGTTCTTAGTTTGGGAGAATGGTTGAGCATGAAAATGCCATTCATTAGCTATATTTACTCGGTTTCCAAACAAATAAGTGCAGCAATATCACCGGGTAATTATACACTAAACGCAACCATTAATTTCTAGTTTTAACATTCAAATATGCTTAAATACGTTCATCCTTGTATGTATTGTCCTTTCAATCTTTATTAAAATATTTACTTCTTGGGCTTTACTGGAATGTTGTGCTCCTCGATTCTGTTATTATGATGGTATGATGTTATTTGGGGCCATACTGGTGAAACCAGTACTGTTTTCTTCGTTTTAAATATGATTGTCTTCATTGCAATACAGAGCTAGTTCATGCTTTTTCCATTTTTTTCTTTAATTCTCAGATTTGTTTTGTTCACTTTTTTCTTATGTAATTTTTTTTTAGTATAAATGCTTGCAATTGTTCTCTTTAGTCATAACTCATGTATTCTTAATATATCCGCATTGTACCATCACATGGTTATATTGCAAATATTTATGTGGTTTCGTTATGATCATTTACTTTTAATGCAGAAGCATTATTTTTCTATGCTGCAACGTGAAACTGAAAAACTTCGAGGTGACATAGAAAAGATGTGAAGGAACTAAGGTATGTTTCCTAGATCATAATGCAACTGTTTCTAACTTTCCGGAACATCTTCATGGCATGAAATTATTAAACCGATCCCTCAAACATGTATGAAATCGACAAGGTCACTACATGACAACATCTGGATCTAAATCTTGAAAGAGGGTACACATACTTTATTTTTGTTTCTTTTCTTAAAGAGGGTATTTGTTTGCTTTATTTTTCAACTCTTAACTGATTGTTCTTTCTTATTTCTTCTGGAAGTATTATCATTGCTTATGGTAGAAGGCATATTGATTGTTTTGACTGTCTGAAACAGCTATTAACTTCTTCTATTTAACTTTTTTGGTATAGGGATTAAGGATGGTGGTTGGCGGTAGTGCTGACCGAGAGGTAGTGGATCGGGAAAGAGTCTTAGGAACGAAATATGTAGAGGGGATTAAATTGTGACAAAATGTACTTTTTTAACAAAATAAATATTTTGTTTAACAAATATTTTAAGTTATTGTGACTATATTTTTTGGGATAAAATAAATATTTTATTTAACAAATTATTTGTATCTGTAATTTACATTTTTTGACGAAATAGAAACATGAAAAAAATCATTTTTATTATAATTTTATTTCCCTTACAATCAAGCTTAGCAGCGTTTGAGAAACAAAACGCCGCTATAAGCCAGACTATTGCGGTGTTTGAAAATAAAACGCCGCTATAAGCCAGACTATTGCAGCGTTTGCAACAAAAATGCCACTAGATATAACTAACATATAGCGGCGTTTTGCGTAAAAACGCCACTAAATATCAGTCTCTTGCGGCGTTTGAAAATTAAAACGCCATTAAAAGTTAGGCTATTGCGGCGTTCAATAAAAGCGCCACTATATCACTAACATATAGCGCGTTTTGCGGAAAACGCCACTAAAGGCAAGGTTATTACCAGCGTTTTAAAAGTTAAACGCCTCTATAGATATCTACCATTTACGGCGTTTTTTGTTCACAAACGCCGCTAACTATTGCGGCCCTCGATTTAGCGGCACTTCTCGTGGAGCTTTATCTAGCTCCGTTAGTTTTTTAGCGGTGCTTAAAAACGCCGCTAAAAATCTATTTTGCTGTAGTGTACTGCTCTTCTCTCAACTCAAAAACAACACTCATTATAGGTTTATGAAAACCAAAGAGAGTGTTTCTAAAGAAAACACTTGCTTAGATATATTTCAAATGAGAAGAGACGTCCACTATTTATAGTCTAAATAGTGAGGGCAAAAATGTCATTTCCAAAGTATAATTTAATTCTATTTATAATAGAATTAAATGTCATTATGAAATATGTTACTTTTTGAGCATTAACAACATTCCCCCACTAATGCGAAAGAATAACCTTCGTAATTATGAGAGCATTGAAGTTAAAACATGAGAAGAGCAATAGCGAGATTAGTTGCTTAAGCACTAGTGAACGTATCTGGAACTAGAACATAGTGATGATGAGTAATTCTTCTCCTAGATAAGTGAATGAACCTTGAACTTTCTAAGATTAGGGTGAACTCATAACACACAACTAATCATCCACCGAAGTCCTCAATGTGTAAAGTATATATATATATATATAGCCCTCTTTCCTCAAGATTCTAGTAAGTGTATTAGAAAAACGACCCAACATTTTTCATAGAAGATGGCTGGTCCTTCTCACTTTCGTAGGTTATTTCATCAGGTTTATCTCAACATAAACCACTTGAGTATAGGCTATGAAATAGTTAAGAGCTTTTAAAATAGCTCATCCTCACAATAAATAAGGTGAATTTCTTCAAGTTTATCTTAAATGAAACACCCAAACTCGGGGATAAGAAATCATTAAGAATGTAACACCCTCAACCCGGTTTAGAAGAAAACACGAATCGAAGATGTCATCGCAAACATTTCTATGAAGCATGTGACCAAAACTAAAACTCAAAATAATTCGAGACAGGTTAACAAAAAATTTCTAAAAATAAATCTTTAACCATATAACTTAATTATAACATACTATACACTTGACTTTCTATATACTATCACTAGGTAATTTTGAACTAGTACAAAACCAATTTCATATATCAAGCATAACATATAGTGATAAGATAAGAACACCAAACAAACAAGGTTAACTTATCTAATACAAACAAATCCAAATCTTGTAAGGTTTTGGATACACTTAAATCTATAACCGTATTTAAAACCATATTAGGTTCATTCATACATATTAGAGTAAAGTTAGGACCAACTACCCTTAAGGGTTCGAACAAGAGGGGTAAAAAGGTGATTCGGCCAATTTTTTGTAACTCAAGTAAGAATTAAATAAGGCTAAGCTTTAAAGATCATGATCACTTATTTTAACTCATATATGGATATGTTACTTCATTTAAATTTCATAACATGTAGACTTCAAGCATCAATCAAGCAAATAGACAAGTCATTAAGAAAGCATGCGTGAGACCCAAGAAACATTTTCAAACATTCAAAGATCATTCAACCAACTACACGACACCCATCATCTTAATGTCATAGTAAGTACATAAAATAGGCATGTAACTTAGAATTTAACCATATAAGTCATGACCAAACCATTTAAGTAACTTAACAAATACTTTCAAACTTATCAACATTATATACAAATCAAAGGTTGAATTTCTTGCATCATACTTAATCATTGTATCACCATCTAACAAACACGTGGTATGTAATCATATACACATCCTAGATCAATTTACCGATTTAGCAGAACAACAAGCCATGATCACAAAAATGTACAAGCAACGTCAGAATATTAAAGAGTCAATTTTGCACTTAGTAAAAGATACTTATAAATCTTACATATCCATATAGCAAAAGATATACTATGTGAATAATAATCACTTAATTACATCATTCTTATAGTTAAGCATGAACTAAATGGAAAAATAACCTTACAATAACCAATCATATCACATCCGTAGTTATATGCTTTACAACCAAAAGGATTATCTTAGTGAACATTGGTTACTCAAATGCTAATGAACCTACACAAAAATCACATGCCACATTTCTAGGATTTTCTTAAGGAAAACATAAACGATACACAGAAATCTTGGAAAGTGACTTGCAACCTTCAACCACGATCGAACAATGAGAACTCTCTAAGTCCTAAAAAATGCATGAAAATGAATGCATTAGGCTTAAATAGCCTAAGTGAGGTAGTAAACCATGAAAACATAATAATCAATGATATCAACATATAGAGGAAAGGTATAAATTCCAAGTTTCATTAGTAGCAATGAATTAATCAAGTTTTAACTTTAATAAGATTAGAGCTTGTCTTATGAAGCTTTATTAGGGTTCATATTCTTCTAAATCTTATTCAAAAATCTTTCAAAGTTTTAACTGAATTCTTTCAAATTTCTTTTTGAACTTATCAGAGTTTATAACTTACAATACCGGAGTCTTATCAAGGCTTATCGAAGTTCTTATTAAGCTTTCAGAGATCATAACGGAGCTTATCTAAGTTCATAAAATTGCTTATCAAAGTTTCCATTCGAAGCTTAGTATTTGAGTTCATATCTTTTAGAACATTTGCCTTGGATCACATTGGGACATGGGTAGCATTGGTCCGTGTTTGGCCGTATTGGTTCGTGTTACGCATAGCTCAAAGCACAAAGCAATGACTAGTGTCAGAACATAACAAACCTAACTTCTCATCTATCCAACCAACTATCGCCAATCTCCTTATCATCACCCCGCTACCTCCTATTGTCGCCAATATATCACATATATAGAGTCGTCACCCTTGAACCGTAGCTCATGGACCATAGTCCCAAATTATACCTTTGCACCATACTAAAGTGTCCAATGACTTCCATTGTTTAGGCAATTTAAACTTTTATGCTTTATTGTTGGGAGGAGTATCATATGGCGCAAGTAGCATAAGGTGAGCTTTTAGCTCCTTAGAGTGAGTTCTTATAACTTTAAAGTTTAATGTTGTTTCTTGTATTTTATGCTTTCAAAGGATTAAGGTTCGATACCAAATCAAAGCAAAGCTTATACATAAATATACTTCAATTCAATATTCATTAACCATCATGCGATGCATGCAATGCATACATTATCCATGAAACTTCAATGCCATGTATGTAACCCAATCCCATATGCTCTATGTGAGCCTTATGCAAAATGATCATATGTGATCCATACTTGAACATTTAAGACAATAATTCTAATAAAGTAAAGATCGGGGTAACTTCGTGTCAACCAGAACAGTTGCAACTACACTAACCTCTTATCTCGAAGTTACGGGATACCTGAATCCACATTTTCACATACTTCCAATTAATTCCCTTTTCTAGCCTTCATGCCATTATCCATTTCCTAATCATTGTATGTACCTCACATTAAATAGTAAACCATTTTAAGCATTAGAGTCTCTTTCAAATTCCTCGGATCAAATAGGCTTGCTAACAAACATAAAACTCTCTTCTATAATTCACCTTAAGCTTATTATATTCATATATGTTCAAAACAGCCCACTATTGTTCATATACATGCCTAATCAATTCATTGTACTTGCATACATATTACATACATCAAAATAGATCCTAATACTTTTATTTTCATGTAGAACTGTCCCTAACTTACATATATCTCCATTTATTTTACAAACAATTCCGATATATGTATATACATATAACTCAAAATAGTCCACGTGCTTTTCTAACATGCCAAAACAGTCCACAATTCACATATATATAAACATGTAACTCAAAACAGTCCACAATTCACATATATATAAACATGTAACTCAAAACAGTCCACGTGCTTTTCTAACATACTAAAACAGCCCATAGTTCACATGTATATAAACACGTAACTTAAAACAGTCCACATGCTTTTCTAACATGCTAAAATAGTCCATAATTCACATGTATATAAACATGTAACTTAAAACAGTCCACGTGATTTTCTAGCATGCTAAATCAGTCCTTAATATTGATATATTTTCACATATATGTTCACAAAACAGTCCCTACATTGTCATATATACATAAACACATCAAAGCAGCCCTTAACAGTTCTTATTTCATTCAAAACAGTCCAGTTTTCATATACTCACATACATACCTTCAAAACAATCTAATATGTTCTTATAATTACTCATAACAATCCAATTTTCATATACACTCAATTCAATCCCATTTAAATGTGTTTTCATATACACACGTATCAAAGCAGTCTTTTATTCTTCTATAACTATTCAAAACAGTCTATTTTTCATGTGTATTCACATATACATCCATTAATATACAAGCCTTTCATCACACATTAGCTCAATATGCTTAACCAATGTTATCATTCAGGCAATAGCTATATATATACTAGTCATTTCTCAACTCCATTTTCAAGTTGAGTCCTAATTTCCAGTTTATGAAAGCTTGAGCTAACATCAAAGATTTGTCCCTCCAGAATAGGGTATACACTGAAAGTTAATGTTCTTTACATCGTTACAAACTAGATTCAACCACGATTTTAACGGTATAAGCCTCTTAATTTAACAAGACCTATATAATTTATGAGAATTCTTGAAAGTCTCAAGACAGAAATTGTCCAAAGCAGAATCTGCTTCCAAATTTTCTGCAATACCTTCAGTTAAAAATTCATAACTTTAGATTTATAGTTCGAAATCAATCACCATTTGTTGGAGATTAAACTAGACTCACACATGGTTTTACACATATAAAATTTAACTTCTATATCAACAGATACAATTTTATATGAATTTCTAAACTTACTGCCAGAACAAAGCTTTTTTCTGGGCAGATTGCATATCCATTGATTTTAACTAATTTAAATGCTCTAACTCAATCATAATCATCAGCAATTCATTCTCAAATCAAGCAATTATATTTCAAGAATACAACATGTTTTCATCCTCCTTCATTTCTCTACTTAACCTCTTACTCATGTGCATGAATACAATTCAAACATCATCAAAGAATCTAAATTTCCAGCATGCCCTTTCATTCAATTTCTCATAACTTATCTTATAAAAGAAGTGGGCATAATGTTACCTTAAAGATAGCTCAATCATGCAAGCTAATTAGATAAGAGATTGACTTCCCAAGCTTGAATTCCAAGCTGCCCCAACAATGGTGCTAGGTTGGTGAAGAGAAGTAATGGAGAAGATAGTGTGAATTCTTTTTTTTTTCTCCCCCTCCCAAGCTGAACGGTTTTTTCTTTCTTTTACCCTAATTATTTCTTTTTTTAATTATACATGTGGCATGAGCACTCTTCCCTTGCTCACACATGTCTTCCACTCACTAATTATGGTAAAATTACCCATGCAAATTATGAGTTTCTTCCTTGTTTCATTTTGGTCATTCAAAGCTACTTATTCCACCTTACAATTTAGTCACTAGCTCATTGATTACTTTTTACAATTCAATCCTTAATAATTTAATTCATATACTAAATTAACATCTTGATGTTCATATATGCTCCTTCATAATTTCTTTAAAATACAACCACTTTACTAATTGATAACTAATCCTTAGCTCAATTAACTCATTTACCTTCAATTCCACTGACTTGCTTACTCAATTGATTCAAATTGAGTCTTTAGAATTCCATTTATAACTTCTCAAAACATGATTTACCTTGTAGAACTCCTAGCCCGATTTAGGGGTATTACAAAGAATAAATACTCAACCTTTTTAATCGATGAATTCAATCAGTTCTTCTCAAATAGGATTATCCAAACTCTTGGGATTGATTCATTAAGAGTTTAAGAAAACTCATCATCTCTAGCGGCAAGTTTATCTAGTCCTCGACGATAGGACCACCTACTCCGCACTTGGTTATGAACTTATTAAGAGTATATATTTATCCAAAATTAGTATATTCATCAAGTCTTTCTCACTAAGACCACCCAAAGGCTGGGCTGTGAATTTATTAAGAGCAATAAAGCTCACTGCGCATGTACATTATTCGCCATAGGGATAGGTAGGTAGAAATGTACACTATGAGTCTTTCTATGGTTTCGTTTGACCACATTGAACTTATATAACTAAGTTGGGTATCCACCATGAATTCCTCAACCAATGGGCTTTAGACCCACCCCCTCAACGAATCTAGAACCAATTTTTGACTTAACTTTTTGATAAGCGGATCAACTAGGTTCCTCTCTGACCTTAGTAATAATTTTAAGACACCCCCACATTTCTAACATATTTAGGATAGAAATAAATCCATAAGTGTCTTTGGACAACGTGTAGATAAATTCTCTTACACATATACTCAATCATACTAGAGTAAAGTTTGTTATGAGTTTTAACCATAAAACTATGTTTTAACAAATACAAATCTTGTTTATACGTGATTATATTCTCAAAGTTTTGAGAATTTACTAATCATTAAGATTAGCATGCATAACCTCAAACGATTATAAAATTCTTTATATCTTATCAGTAGTCATTCATGACTTTTTCTCATTCAAAAAGAATTTCAATTTTCCTAATTCTTCATAAGAAATGTTTAGGAAAATTATAAAAAAGTTTATGAGGAGTTTTTAACTTTTCTTAACAACAGGAAAATTATTTCAAGTTTACTATGACTAAATTTGGTATTTTACTCAACCAAAATAATTCTCAACTCTTTTAACTTCTGCACTAAGATTAAAAAGATCTTATTTGTCATAGTATTTTTATAAAAGTGAGCACATTAAAGAACAATGCACCAGGTAGGTTACCATGAAAGAGAGGTGGTACACTAGACACGCTTAAAAACCAAGTCTTTCATAGAACCAATCCTAGACAAGGATTTCCATAATGCTTTCCGATAAGCCATTTACGAATTTTCTCTTTCTTTAATTACAAGGTCCAACCCTTGTAACTTGCTCTTCTCTATGGTGAACTAATTTTCCAAGGTCAATCCTTAGAATTTAGCACTCTTTTGGATTAATGACGGTAAATGATGCTAATGCCAATGTTGTATTCTGTGCCGGAAAAGCCCGTAGTCGGATAATTTTGTCTCAACGAGAATCGTATCCGATCTTGATTTCCCTTAGCAGACCGCTAAGTTTGTTCTTAGAGAGTTGAATATGCTACGAGCCTACTCTTCTCCCCAACAGTAGATCAAAACGTCGATCAAACCAACGCGCGCATTTTGGATCGAAGGAGTTGAGATGTTTAAAGGAAAGGCTGATTGCCAATCCAATAATGCCGAAAATCAAGAAAGAAGTTTGAAGGTATGAAGAGCTCTTGCAATTCTCACGAAATGAATTAGGTTTCGCTTAGCTATCGGCTAATGGTAAATTTAGCTAAGCATGACTATGGAAGAAATCATACTTAGCATTAAAATAAAGAAAATTAAAAAGAATAAAAATAAAAAGAGAAGAGAATTTTATAAAACTTCCAAAGGAAATAAAAACAAAGCTAAGAATGAGAGATATGAGAGATGATTTTTCTAGCTTACCCCAATAGGGTATTTATAGTATTCTAAAACCCTAAAATAACTCTAAAAGATAAATCCTAAAAATATCAAAATTAAATACAAAAAGATAATCCCAAATTTAAATTTTAAATATGTCTGATAAGCTTTCCAAAATGCGGCTGATAAGCTATCAAAGAGCTGACATCATCTTCTAGAAGCGCTGACGTGACGTCCAGTCAAATTTTTCATGCCCGGATTCATGCCCACTAGCCCAGCCTTGACTCCAGAAAATAAAACTGCAGGGTTTTGCCCTTTTTAGCACAGTTTCTGAAATCCAATGTCCTGCACAGAAAATACGAGAAAATGCCCAAATTAGCAACATAAACCGACAAACAATGAGTAATTAATAACAAAAAGAATAACTATTTAAATCACTCATCAAATTCTCCCTCACTTATTCAATGCTTGTCCTCAAGTATTTCTCAATTAATGCATCAAGAAATTCAAGTTGCCATCTCAATTTCACAAAATTCACAAGACTTCCAAGAAAATCAAAATCATAGCAATTGATAAAAACTCAAGAGCAATCAAGCTAAAGGCACAATTAAAAGCAAGTAATAGAAAAGCATAACATTCCAATTATTCATTAATCTCAAAGAAGCAAGACTTAGTACCTCACATTGGTTCACTCATTCCGCTTAAGTGTTTCGGGTAAAAAGAATCGCTCAAGCCTAACTAATCAAAGCATTACCATAAGCTTGTAATAACTAAATCTAATCTCCACTACTAAGTATGAACATGATGCAATAATCAAGAGGTCTTTAAAAGGGTTGTAATGGGGCTAAGGTTCGGGTAGGATAAAGGCCAAAGATCGGGTTTTAAAATTCAAGACAAAGAGAAAATTATTCCAAAGAAGTACTCAATGGAAGTAAAAATGAAAGAAATGAACACAAGGAATCAAACAATCAAAGCTTGTTCACTCTCTTTTTCTTTGTTTCGAACTTCTCTTTTTTTTCTACATTGTTCGAAACTGCACTGTGTTATTTTTGCATTATTTTTTCTACACTGTTTTTCTCTGCACTGTATTTTTTTTCTGCACTCTTTTTTTTAAATCTCTCTTTTTTTTTTTGCTTCGGAATAACCTTAACTTTGTCCTAAAAAGGGTGACAAAAAGAGGGGAAAAAACAACAAAATAGGTGTGGGTTAAAATGTGGTAAATCAAGGAAAAGGATAAGGCTCAAAATTGGTTATCTAAGGGGTAAATAAACAAAGGGTAGGCCATTTTTTGGAGGAAGGGAAAGGGGGTAAGACCTAATGCCTCTATCACACTAAAGCATCATATTCAATCGTGTGGTCTCAACAAGCATTATGCCATAAGTTCTAGAATGCAAAGAATTAGCCGGCACACTCAAAATTAACAAAGAGCAAGAATGAAAATGATTGCTCATTAGGCTCAAAACTCTCATGAAAGGTTAATTGCACTAAGTCATGCTATCAATTTAACCAACAAATGCATGGAATGTCAAAAATTTTAAAGAAAAATAAATTAATCATGCCAATTGCCATAATGATTCCTAAATTTCAACAAAAGCGAGATTAAAATTCACAAGAAAAACAAAGAAACAAGGTGAAAAATGAGATATGCAACCATCAAGTTCAATACATCAATTCAAGAAAAACTCAGTTCCAACCAATTGAATAAGCAAAGTAAAATTTGATGCAACTTCCACCCCTCACTTAAATCATATTGTCGTCCCAATATGTTTAAAGAAAGTACAAGAAAGAGAATAGAGATACTCTCCGTTCTAAGGATGGCCGCGGCGCGAATGGGTGATGGCTCGAACTCGAACGGATGAGAACGTTGGTTCTTGTTTTTCAGGTGCTGCAAAGAATGGCGATGGGTCAATTAGTGCGGCCGTTGGAGCATGTTGGTGCGGAGGCGAGACCGGCATCCTTGTGGCGGCGGGACGACTTTGTGTGAGTTGAGGTGGTTGCTCAAGCGTACTGATCATGGTAGGTGAAAAGGTAAAAGACGATGAAATGAAGGTTGGGTATGCGGATGGTGGGGATAGAAAATAAAGAAAATGTTTTCTTTTGTTAGGGTTTATTAATCACGTGGGGGTATAAAAAATAAAAAATAGAGAATGGCGTGGAAGTAGGCTTAAGGAATAAGTGGAGGATTAGATTTAATTTATCACGTGGAGGAATTTTGGATAAAAACAAAAAAATGAGTTTTTGAATTTAAAGAAAAGTGGGTTGAAAATAAAATGAAAAGTTTGTTTGGAGAAAAGGGATACAATTTATCAAATAGGTGTGGGGTCCATGGGATTTAAAATTTTAAAACAAAAAAATGGGTTTTAAAATAAAGATAAGGATTGGGAGATGAGCGGGTAGGTGGTAGAAGATTAAGATTTGGGAATGAATGGGTTCGGCTAAAGTGCACCATGAACTGGAAGGGTTTTGCTAACATGCACCCTTAAATAAAATGGTCTCTCCTATGCGTGTAATGTCCCCAGGGGCTGTACAACTCGATCAAAAATACTGCAATGGTCACCATTAATGTTCGATTAAAAAATACTTTGGTACCTAAAAATTCAAAATAAAATAAAATAAAAATAAATAAATTAAATAAATAAAAAAATGAACAGAGATTAAGTAAAATAAAATAAAATAAAATGGGTTGCCTCCCATTTAGCGCTTTATTTAACGTCGTTTAGCTCGACGACCTGATTCAGACTACAGGCACTGCGAGAAATACGTCCTCCACTTCTTGCGTTTTGTCCAACTGAGGACTTCCCTATGAGAAATTTCACGATTGTGGAGTTTTTTCATTTTTTCTGACAAAATATCTTTTTTACTTTTCAATTTATCAGGCATTAATTTTAGCTCCAAATTTGGTGCCTGCAAGATGGAAGGAAAATTTTTAATTTTTGAGGGAGTTAAGTGTAAATCAGAATTAACAAATGAAATATTTTCCAACTCCCTTATATCGTTATCTTCATCTTCTAATTTCCTGCTCATTTCATCGGATACGTTAGTTTCAACAGGCTCGTATACCAAAGGCTCATAAATACCAATGAAGCTAACGTTTGCCATAGAATTTGGGTGTTTCATCGCCTTATAGACGTCAAACTTAACAACCTCACCGTCAAATTCCATGGAAAGAACGCCACTTCTAACGTTAATTTTTATATTCTCCATACTAAAGAAAGGTGGACCAAGAATAATTTCTGAAAAAGTGTTTGATCGGTCGTTTTCCATGTCGATGACATAGAAATCCGCCGGAAAAATAAGTTCATTTACCTTTACTAAGACATTCTCGATGAGTCCTTCTGGGTATATCATGAATCAGTCAGCTAGATGTATTGTTACTTTCATTTCCTTTAAAGGCTCAGCAAAAAGTAAATTGTACAAAGAAAGAGACATAATATTAATAGATGCACCTAAATCACACATTGCACGTTTAATACCAATCTTACCAATTTTGCAGGGAATGGAAAACATACCTTGGTCCTTCAATTTTGGTGGAAGCTCCCGTTAGAAAACGGCTGAGACGTATTCCCCCAAATTTACCTTCTCAATTCCGGTAAGTCTTCTTTTATTTGTGCATAAATCTTTTAGAAATCTGGCGTATCTTGGTAATTTCTGAATTACCTCAAGAAGAGGTATATTTATCTCCACCTTCCAAAAAATGTCAAGTATCTCATTTTCTTCGGCTTGTTTGTCGCGTTTTACCAATCTTGAAGGAAAGGGAAGTGGGACGTTATAGGGAGATGGCGTGGGAGGAGTTCGTGATTCATCTTTCTTTTCCTCTAGGATATTGTGTCAACTTCTTCCTTCCCCCTCTAGGATCTCGATTCATCTTCTTTTTGGGATTCTGCGTCAACATCTTATGGGACTGGTGGTGTGATGACAGTGTCGCTCCGAAGGGTGATTGCACTAATGTTTTCTCGTGGGTTTGCCTCGGTTTACGACGGTAGCTTCCCTATGGATTCTAAACAGCTCACCGCTAACGTTAATTAACTCATCTGTTTGTCAATTTCTTAAAAGTGTGCTTCGGTTCTTTGTTGAAACTTTTCCTGGGCTAGCGCTAACTTTTCAATAATGGACTCCAACAATGATTTTTTCGGTTGATATTGCTGTAGTGCATGTGGTTGATAAGCTTGATTCGGTCTGGGATTGGGTCCATGGTTAATGTTTTGATGGTCCTTCCATCCCAGATTATAGGTGTCGCATGAGGGTTGTATGACCTTTGGAGAGGTATGGGAAAATTACTCATGGCATTTACTTGCACAACATTCTCCTCTTGTATCATCGAACAACAATCTGTTGGATGTTCTGGACTCGTGCATATTCCGCAAAGTCTAGCTGCGCTTCTTTTGTCTGCAACAAGGGATTGAACTATGTCAGCTAGCTTGTCAATTTTATTTTCTAGGGAAACTGTACTTACTTCGTGAACTCGTCGGGAGGGTTCACTTAAAGGGTGAAATTATTAGGAGTTAGCGGCCATCGTAGATATTAGATTTCTTGCCGCTATTGAGGTCATGTTCACAAGTGCCCCTCCACTTGTTGCGTCGATCATCTTCATTTTCATCGGAGATAGGCCTTCGCAAAAATACTGAAGAAATGTTTGTTCCGATAGCCCGTATTGAGGGCAATTTGCGCACAACTTCTTTAATCTCTCCAGTAGTCGTATAACGACTCAGTATCTTTTTTCGGATACTCAAGATGCTCCGCCTCAGTTCGTTTGCCTTAGCCGCAAGGAAAAACCTGTCAATAAAAAGTCGCGCCATGTCAGTCCAAGTTGTAACGGAATTGGAAGGTAGATTAAATAACCAATCATTGGCAATATCATCTAAAGAAAAAAGAAAAGCGCGAAGTTTTATTTGGTCTTTAGATACTCCATGTGGTTTAGTACTCAAACAAACCATATGAAATTCTTTTAGATGTTTATGCGGATTTTCGCTCGGCAAACCATGATAGGTAGGTAGAAGATGTATCAAGCCCATCTTAAGCATGAATGGTGTTTCTCTATTCAAGAATGTAATGCATAACGGTTGTTGATTGTGTGGTTCCGCGACAAGTTGGCGAATGGTTTGATCTTCGTCAGCCATTGGAATATGTTCGTCGTCGGTGTCCTCAAAGTGTGTTTCAGCTGTAGAGGATAATTCCAGTTCTTTTTGGAATCGTTGTTGTCGCTGTCTTCTTTCTCGAAGTGTGCGTACGTGCAAACTTCGGGCAACTACTTCTATTTATGGTTCAAAATCTGTAAATTTGCCCAGATTTTTCCTGGTCATAAATCAAAGCAAACAATATTAGTAACTTTGTCGTAGTCCCCGGCAACGGTGCCAATTTTGACAAGCGTCGTGAACTGTCAAAATAATTATCTTTAATCTCAGAATAAATAAATAAAAACGTAGTATAGAGAAGAAGGGTCGATCCGCAGGGACTAAGGAGTTTCCAATATTGGTCTGAATCGATCTTTAACCAAAAAACCTGCAAGTAAAAAAAAGGGTTTAGCGAAATGAGTTGAATAAATCTAAGTGAACGTAAATGATAAATAAAGGAAAGTAAACAGTTGAAAGTAATTATGATAATATATAGCCTCCAACTTTGTGTCGCCTCAACTCGTTTCGATCACTGAAATAGATTTTACTTCGAGTTCTTGTCGGTTACAGTCTATAAGGCCCAACCCTTGTAACTTGCTCTTCTCTATGGTGAACTAATTTTCCAAGGTCAATCCTTAGAATTTAGCAATTTTTGGATTAACGATGGCAATCGATGCTAATGCCAATGTTGTATTCTATGCTGGAAAAGCCCGTACTCGGATAATTTTGTCTCAACAAGAGCAGACCGCCACTAAGTTTGTTCTTAGGGAGTTGAATGTGCTACAAGCCTACTCTTCTCCCCAACAGTAGATCAAAACGTCGATCAAACCAACGCGCGCTTTTTGGATTGAAGGAGTTGAGATGTTTAAAGGAAAGGCCGATTGCCAATCCAATGATGCCTAAAATCAAGAAAGAAGTTTGAAGGTATGGAGAGCTCTTGCAATTCTCACGAAATGAATTGGGTTTCGCTTAGCTATCGACTAATGGTAAATTTAGCTAAGCATGACTATGGAAGAAATTATACTTAGCATTAAAATAAAGAAAATTAAAAAAATAAAAATAAAAAGAGAAGATAATTTTATAAAACTTTCAAAGGAAAGAAAAACAAAGCTAAGAATGAGAGATGTGAGAGATGATTTTTCTAGCTTACCCCAATGGGGTATTTATAGTATTCTAAAACCCTAAAATAACTCTAAAAGATAAATCCTAAAAATATCGAAATTAAATACAAAAAGATAATCCAAAATTTAAATTTTAAATCTGTCTGATAAGCTATCCAAAACGCGGCTGATAAGCTATCAAAGAGCTGACGTCATCTTCTAGAAGCGCTGACGTGGCGTCCAGTCAGATTTTTCATTCCCACTAGCCCAGCCTTGACTCCAGAAAATAAAACTGTAGGACTTTGCCCTTTTTAGCACAGTTTCTGAAATCCAATGTCCTGCACAGAAAATAAGAGAAAACGTCCAAATCAACAACATAAACCGACAAACAATTAGTAATTAATAACAAAAGAATAACTATTTAAATCACTCATCTTAATATCGAACTTTGTGAATTAAAGTGTCAATTAATTTAAAATTCGGTTATACATGGGAGTAAATTTTAAGGGCCCCGTTATTCGAAAGTAAACCGCAAGACCACCATCACTACGTTGATACTGACCGCATTTACTTCCGAATAAAAAGGCACCGCATTGGCAAATTAATATTCGATAAGCAATCTTACAACATGGCAAATATAAATATGATAAATAAAAGCGTGAAACAAACGAACAACGCTAACTTAGATAAAGGAGCAACAATACTTAAATAATCAACCGCACATAAGAACACGACATCAACCTTACTAACAAAAATAAAAAGGATAAATACACGAATAAAAAGGTTTAACTTTTAAAGAAGCATGTACGCGTATTGTAAAACAAATTAACACACATATAAAAATGACGTACATAGTAAAAACACATTATACATTTTTATATACATGATAAAAAGTGACATGTATTGGTATATCTATATATATGGCATGAACACATAACTTTAAAAGCATTTATTTTTTACTCGTTTATTGTAACCGTACTGTATACATTGGAATATGTATATATACTAATTTTAAAGCATTTGAAATGTATGGTATATTACATGTAGTAAAGGAACAAACATATAACCCTAATATACCTAATATGTAATATGTCGTAATATCCTACATAATAGTTACATAATACACATTATACATTATACGTACATACACAAGAAAGAAAAACGAACAAATAACGCTAATATATAAAATACAAACTGACTATATATATATATATATATATATATACCATATTAAATAATATATATATATATAAGAAATGCATAAAACAATGTACATATAGGGTACGATAATAAAAGAAAAACAAACAATTCATAACACACATACATCATGCAAACATATATATATGAGAAAAAAAACAAAACAAAAAATAAATGAACAAGCAAGGAAAAACTAAAAAGGTAAATAAAATGCAAGACTAAGAAAATAAATATGCAATGCAAAAAAAAAGTGAATAACAAAACCAAAAAGCTAGGGACTAAAACCGAGATTAAACCACTGAGATTGGGACCAAAATCAAAAGAACTGGAATTTCAGGGGCCAAAAGGGTCATTGACCCATTAAAAAAGGATTTGAAATCTTCTTTGAAAACACGGAGTGGCATAAACGGAATAAACCCATTTATAAACACGGAGTGGCATAAACGAAATTTAAACATTTTGGAAACCTAGATGGACTGCGTGCCGAATTTATAAAGATAAAAGGGTTTGAAAGCTTCTTTGAAAATACGGAGTGGCGTAAGCGGAATAAACTCATTTGAAAAAACTTAATCGGACTGAAAACAAGGGTGAAATTGAGTGATTTCAAAAACTAAGAGGGATGGGGTTGTTATTTTAAAAAACTAAATGGCTTTGGGGTGCAAATACTCTAACGCGGAGGGGCTAATGAGGGTATAAACCAGTACGCCTCTCCGCGTATCGATACCCCTCGTTAGAGCAAAATTCTAGTGAGGCTTTGGTGTACCGGTACGCTCGGGGCATATCGGTACCCACTGTTGCATTGCCTAGAAAGGCTTCGCGTATCGGTACGCCAGAGTATGCATATCGGTACGGGTAAGGATCGGTACGAGGCGATCCCAGTACCGATATAGGGTACCGGTACGAAACGAAGCATAGCGGTAAGGGGCAAAGGTCGATTTCTTTCGAACCTAAATGACATATCAGTACTCACCAGGGAGTATTGATACCTAGATGGGAGTATCGATACTCACCTTAGAGTATCGATATTCGATGGGCAATCTGCCCAAGTTTTTACGTTTTGAGTTCGGGGGTTCTATAAATTGTGACAAAGGTTCTAATGGGTCTCATATGATATAAAATGACTGTTAAAATCGAGATTGTATGTTTCTCTTTGCTTATATGGACTAAATGGCTAATTGAGTATTGAAATGAAGGTAAATTGCTTGGTAAGCGAGTCTTTAGGGATCCTTGGTGGATCAGTTGTAGTTGTGTCGGGTAAGGGCACTTGTTTGGTTATGAGTCCTTGTTTGATGGGATCCGGATACCCTGTGAGTGAGTGTTGCAACACATGAAGGCTATCCGATGTGAGATTCCGGGTGATGAATTGAAGGTCATCCGATGTTGGATTCCGGGTGATGATATTTGCTCGACGCGAGATTCTAAGCCCCGCTCGATGTGAGATTTCGAACGAAGACTCGATGTGAGATTTCAAGTATACCGCTCGATGCGAGATTTCGAGCATGTGTGGGTCTCCCAGTGTGGGGTGACATTGGGCCTCACTCCTGGTTTGTTTACTTTTATGTTGTTGTTGAGGTGTTGTTTGTTTATAGCATGTGTTTAGGCGGTTATAGTAGCGCCATTGCTTTATCCTATCTTGGCATCATATTTCATAGCATGCTCTTAATTATGATTCACCTGAAGCATGGTCGAGTGGTTGTGTATCCACTGAGCTTTGTTAGCTCAGCGTTCGGAATCGTTGTTTTCTTTCGCAAGTTGATAGATAGTTCGAGCGTAGCGAAGCACCATCGAAGCGAGGATCCAGCATTGGCCTTTTGGTAAAGTACAAGTACTTAGATGTAGTGGGCTATGTATTCGTATGACCCTATGTAATTGTAACTCTATTTGATTTAACTTGTATTGGCCAAATGTTTTATTATTGTATCTGGAGCTCCTTTAACTATTTTGAATGTTTTTAAGTAAGCACGGATTTTAATGTTTTGGTTATGACATGTTTGGATGTATGAGATTGACTTTACTGGTTTTTAAAAGCAAACATTTTTATGGGAATGATTCGGGCTTGTGGCCCAATTGCAGCATCCGGGTCGAGGGTGTTACATGCTTGAAGAGAAAAGTGCGTTTACAAAATTAAATTAAATCACTTATATATAATATTATCACTTAATAATAGTGATATCTAATGGATACTTTACATTATTCTCCAAATATAATTTAATCACATGTTAGCATTTAATGGCTATCGGCTAATCAACATATTTAAAGGGCAAGGCCATTCGTTCATGCCAAACACTAGGTGTGTAAAAATATCCGACATGTGATACTCAATATGTTAATCCATCGATCCGATAAAAGAGTTGAGTTTTTTTTTTTAATATTAGTTAGGTATTCGACATGTTAAATAGTATGGTACAAAGTGGAGCTCGAACAATAATATTTGGCTAAATGAATAGAGACGGAGTTAAAATTGAAAGTTAAAATAAACAATCTATAAATATTTGAAAGTAGTAAGGGTAAATTTATAATTTATCTAATCTTTTATTTAAAAAATTATATAATTATAAGGTAAAAAAATTACGTGGGGGCAAGAGCCCCTCCTAATTACACTGTAAATATGTTCCTGTAAATGGGTACACGAACCGACGAGCTAAATTGTATATTTATATTTTTAAAATTATACACATAATTTTTCTATACATAACACACCCAAGCAAAGTAAAAAAATATATATTGAATATATTTTTATAAAAAATATATTGAATATATTATATTGTGGATGTCCATCCGGTATATAATTATTTACAAGTAATATGTTTATTTTTTTACAATTAATGAATACCAACAATATATATTTTTCAGTTGTGAAGAATTGAATATTGATCCAGCTACAAATTAAAATTAAAATTAAAATATTTACCAATAAATGGTGTGTTTTTCAATTGATAACGGGAGATGAACAATATATTAATTACTTAATATTTTTATTTTTGTTTTAGATTATTTTTTTTATTTCTGAGCACCCTTATTTTTCATTCATAAATTATTTTACCCTAACGCTCTAAATCCCTAGTTTTTAGTTTTAAACACATAATATAAGTTTTGAACGTATAATATGTATTGGATTATGTAAACATATAAGTATTGAAGATTCATGAAAGTTTCTGGGTTTTGATGATATGTTAATATCAATGGAAGTGTTTGTTTTTCTTTGCATATTTGTACGAGATTTTTAGTGGATTGGTCTTTTTTTCCTATCTTTTTGATGCACTGTATTTGTAATATCTTTTATCGTGTTTAATAAAATCTAGATGCCATTGTTCAAAAAAAGGTTTTGATCAAATGATAATTTTTAGTTTTAAACACCTTATGTTTGGATTATGTAATTTGGACTTTTAAATTTTTTTGATTAAGTAGATATATTTATATTCTCAACGCAAATGTCGGGATTCGAGCTCATACAATACGAGGTAACATGAGCATCCTCGGTCACACAGTCAATTAGTGGATGTTTAAACTTCTAAATTTTTAAATTTATCGTTTGAATTTTTCTAAATTGTATGGCTTGTACAGGGACGGAGCCAGGATCTAATGTTAGGAGGGGACAAGTTACTTATTTATAAAAATATAAAAATTTATTATGTATTTAAACTCAAAATTAAAGAATTTAATTTACAATGTTAAAAAACATAATTTTTAATATAAATTTATAAAAATTTGAAGGAATTCAATTGAAATTTTCAAAAAAATAAAAGACTAATTATAAAATTTTTAAATTCTTAAAGGGGACAAGGTCCCCTTGGGCTCTGTCCCTGGGCTTGTAAAGAAATTTGCAAACTTGTATTATGTATTATGTGATCTAACCCAATTTTCATGGTCGGGACACGAACCGATTTTTTTACCATCGAAAAAAACGAACACCCAAAATTGTATGTACTCGAAAATACGAATACGTTATTATGAACTCTCCCTACCAAACACTAGTAAAAGATTTGGACAAAAGAAACAAGCGTAAAGGCCGTTATGGCAAGCTAATCGGCATCCCTCAGACAACACCTCCAATGGGGGAGGCAAAGGTCAAACATAAGTATTCCAAAAATGATCCCCCATCATATTGGTGATCGGGGAATACGAGTGTTCATGGTTAACCAATATATTACAATTATTCATCATTTTTGCTAAGATAATAATGTCTGAAGATAATGTCTGTTTTAATTTCAAACAACGCTCAAACTCAATGTAGTAAAAATGGTTAACCAAAACCGTTGTATTACGCTGGTTAACCATGAACACCTTTAACGGTAAGGGTTGTAAATGAGGGATGGCTATCAACTACTCAACGACCAAAAGGCCTACCGTCATAAATGGTCAGGGATGTCATTTATGTCAAAAAGCCAGTACCTCTGAATTTATTCTCTATCTTTTAAAATTTACGTTTTGTTCCTATCTCAAATTTTAACTTCGTCCCTAACCTTAGGTATTGGATTAGTCCCTGACACCTTATAGGTGTTGCCAACCAATCCATAGGTTTAAGGTTGATATTTGCTACTTTATGGAAACTAGAAATAGTGTTGTTTCTTTTGCAAGTCTCGAATTGATAAGCAGGACTTTGATACTGGAGAAATTTTGAAGAAAACAATTAGCCTTGAAAATGAGTGGACAAAAAAATAGTATTAATAATAGATCAATTTAAGTTTTGGGTAGAAGAATCTTAATCTAAACTCCACGTTGTTCAAATATATTCTTGATATCAAGGGTGAGATTAGGTCGGTTCCGTTATATTTTTATTTTTCAAATGGAAAAAACTTTGATACATAGGTCGTATAAATTTTAATTTATAAGTGTATTTTAATTTTAAGGGTTAGGGTTTTAGTTTAGAGTTTAAAGTTTAGGGGTTTATGTTGTATGGTTTAGAGTTTAAAGTTAGTGTTTAGAATTTAGTGTATAATGTTTAAGATTTAGGGTTTAGTTTTTTAGGGTTAGAGTTAAAAATTTAGGATTTGAGTTTTTATATGTAAATACACATACTTGTGTAAAATTAGTTTTACACTGTCTATGTATCAAAGTTTTACTCTTTTAAATTATCTATAATAAATCAGTTACTTCGATTTCTAGTTTTTTCATATTAATTTCAAATTTTTAGACTTTATTCCGAAAAAATGATTTTATTTTTAAGGTTTTTGGACATCATTTAATAAAGGTCCTATGTTCTTTCATAAATGTTTCTAAAAAATTAAATTTATAAGTAAATAAATAATGATTAATTGGAATTTTAAAGTTATATTCACTATTTTAAATATAAAATATTTTTTCTAATTATAAAAGAACTAAATTAAATAAAAATAGAAATTTGTTCAAGTAACTACAATTTTTAAAATTGTATTCTATAAATCATCAAAACACTACCTTTTAAAATGATTTTCATTTACTCAGTTTTTTTGGTCAGGGATGATGCAGGACGAGTAGGGATGAGACAGGTACAAAGTTATATTTACGATGTCCCATTACTCACAATAAATTTAATTTTTATCTTCATCTTCGTCTCATGACCGGTAAAATCTATAATTATCGCTGCTCAATTAAATGTAGAGTGAGACGAATCCCTACAAAACTCTCCTCACTGACATCCTTAACTGATATAATAAGAAAATTCCATGATATAATTTGTGCGGCTATTCTGAAATAAGAAACTGATTGGTTATATGCATCAGGGAGCAATTCAATTTCAACATGGCATTCTACACTTTTATAGCATCATGACAGTGTTGTGAATGGAAACAACTAGGTAAGGAGCGTCGCTTCTATATTAAAATAACTTTGAAGTATAATATTAGATTGTGAATGAAGAAACTCGGTAAGGAGCGTCGCCTCTATATTGAGTCTCTATAAAATTCGATTTGAATTAATCGGTCAATGAGTCGGATACTAGTAGTTAAAAAAAACTTTTACAAGGACTTGCTTCCTATTATGAACATTAAAAACAGCGGAGTGTAATATGGTCAATAGTTATCTGCAAATAACACTAATCAGGATCCTCACAATTGCATAGTCAAATCAGTCTGAAAAGTTCAAAATCATGAAAGCAAGAGGTTCAGAACCGAAACAGAAAATCAGCGAAGTGTTCAATATAACTAAGGGAATTGTGAGTAGTTTGTTTCAATTGGTTTTCTTTCAATTTATTAGATTATATTAAAATATGCTTCAAAACCCTATACTCTTCATATTTTAAAATTTAGCCCCTTTGATTTCAAGGAATAGAAGCCGTTTTCAGTTTCTTAAAAAATCAAAACATGAAAGAAATCTCATTTGGTTAAAAATTTTGAAAATGATTTTTAGAAAGCGAAAATATGGGAATAAAAAAGTTATTTTCACTACAAATATTTTGTATAATTAAAAAGGTTGAAAATAAGAATTTTATAAAAATATTCTTTTTATTTATCATGAAGATTTTTCTTCTATTTACCAAAAATAATTTTAGATTACAAAAGTAATAAATGAACATTATGTACATACTGAAATGCTTACAAAATCGATAAACATTTCTGTATATACCGAAATTCTTATTATTTTTGTAAAAATTTCGGTATGTATAAAAAAGTTGATACCGAAATTTTTACCATTTTTATAAGAATTTTAGTATAGCCTCATTTTAGGCGCCTAAAAAAAACCCTAATGCCCTAATCCCTCTCTTTTTTTATTCAAAACCTCAAGTTTATTAACACAGTTAAAATTGTGTTGTTAAATTCAAGTCACTTGACTTCTACGTTAGTATTTTTTTTTCATTTTAAAATATCATGTCAAGTTGTCAACGAATTTAAGAGAATTTTGATAGAGTCAACAATTAGATTTGGATTTATAAATTAGAAAAATAAAAATATTGAATTCCTATAAATAAAAGCACGAGCATTAAATTTCAAATGTACGAATAGTACATGGATAATTTAAAATTTAACCATTAATATATTATAAATCTGTAAAATTTTAGAATGGGCTACTCGTACAGCTGAACACCACTAACGCATTACATCGTTAAATATTATTAATTTTTAATATTTTTAAGTAATTATTAAAATCTCAAAGGTTCAACATGTAATTAATCATATTTCAAAATAAAATTAGAAGAAATTATTCCATGAACCATTCTCACAATTTCATCAATGGTCCTACCCAATTAAATAAACACACATCGTCTTTATTTTCCACATAATATTTTGTTATAAATTAAAATTTACAAATCACAATCTTCTTCCTTATACCTCATATAAAAAAATCTAATAGCATCTTGGTTCCGACCGCCATATCTATTTTTCTTTATTTCTTTTTAATTTTTTAATAAAAATAATTCTGCATTTTTGGTACGTTTTTTTCTTCCTTTGTGGCAGTTTATCTATGCCTTTTGGCATATTTTTTCTTCTCCCTCGGTCATTTGACCGTTCTTTTATTTTATGTTTTTTTTCAGAATTGGATTTGACGACGTCACGACTAATAAGATGACGCTTATTTGTAATCCTGTTAATCTTTCCTGCTCTGGACCCTCGGATTGAATTTGGGTATGTGGTTTGCTCTCGTGAATAGTTTCTCACAACGCTCGGCTCTGATTTACGGTTCTCGGTGGTTTTTCAATAGCTTAATCCCCTTTTGTGGTTTATTTGCTGATGCAGTCAGATTTATTCGTATCTATTTTTTGCTCGAGATTTTTGGATGGGTTTTTAACATTTTTTATGTATGGTCCTTTATGATCTAAAGTGGATAGTTTTAGGAAAATTTCCAAATTAAGTAGTATTTAGTTTATGATGATAGTTATTATAATTCTAGGTATTTTCTCGTTTAATAAAACTAGTTGCTTCAATTCAAAAAAATCTAATAGCATCTTTCAAAAGTTTTGTAAAAGGATTAATAAAATGCCATGGATATGGAATTGTCCAATGTAATTAGATCCAGTTTTGTAAAACGTAAAGGAAATAAAAGTTGATTCAATTACAGTATTCATCCTAAGTATTTACACAAGGACCCATTTTCATCTTAAGCATCATTAGATTATAGAACAAAATTCTGAGCTGTGAACTATGAAGCACATCAATCAAGAATATTACTTAATTCAAATGTAACATGCAAATAAAATCCAAACTCATTTTACAAAACCCAAAAATCTTTCAGTTTATAAGACAAATTTGATGAACATGAAAGGACAATAACGATTACCACAAAGGAAAAGACAACAACGAATCCAAAATAAACAAAAAACATGTAAGAGCTTGAATCGAATATAAGAGAAAAGAACAGTAAATTAAAACAGAGCAAAGGGGGACCTCAGAAAATCTCCTCTGATCACAGAGAGAGCCAAGACAATTCTTTTCATTCGATACCCTGCTCAGCTGAACTTTCGGCCTTTAAACCCTAGCACATAAAAACGACACCGTTCCAATTCTACTTACATAATCTAATTCTCATCGTTTCATTAAACATGAGTTGACTACCGAAGAAAACTGGAAACTAAACTAAAAACGACTCAAGCAAAACGGCACAATTTCACTTCTTTATTTTGAGTCATTACAATACTCCTCCCTTCGAGCAAATCCTTGACCTCAAGGATCAAGGTAAAACAGTAAGCCAAGCCTTTGAAGGAACAGTCCTTGACCAACATTAGATCATCCTTGCTTTTCTTTAAATGGTTGGACCAAATATTGCCCAAAGCTGTTTTCACCTTAGCTAAATTTGCCTCGGGTACACGCAGAATTGCTTTCGGCAATGAATTATATGGCACAAGCCACATATGAATTCATATATTCCTTGTTTTCTTATGTTTCAAAGCTTCTTCTGCTGTCTCGATTTCTTCTTGACTAGTGAGAAAGACCAAAATATCTCCAAGTGGCTGAATGAAACGAAGGGGCCTTTTTCTCTCACTTTGCTCAACCAAATTTGTTTCAAGGTACAAGGTGATACCACCCATGGCAGTCCAAGCTAGACCCATCACCACCCCAACTGAAGTCTGATCATATATATTGTCTAGATGGAAATTTGGTTTATAAACAAAGTCAACTGTGTTTGAGATATCCACCAACACCTTTTTCATTGCCTCAGTTGCTTCATTTTTCTGATGTTCCTTGCCGTCTGTTACAACATATAACTTCTTAAGTTGGACTTTTGTCTGAACTATGTCAACCTGAACTGAAGTTTCAAGATCCTGACTAATATTTCCTATTGTTTCAGCATCAATATTGGTCTTGATAGCAGCAGTCGTGTAAACAAATAGAACCTTTGGTAAACCCATTAGAACATCAAGAGAGTGGTTCGAATCGTTAAACTTTTGTTCCGGATAAAGAAGCTCTAGCAGAGCACTCGCTGGATGTCCAACATGTTCACTCCCCAGCTTGTCTTTCTCAACAATTGGAATAAGAGGGTTTGCATCAACTAGTTGCAGCCACCACAATTCTGCCAACATTCTATTGATCTTTCTATAGTTGTTCTTGAACAGTGGTCGAATGAGAACAAAGCCTATCGCCTCTTCAAGAATTTCATTTGGATATGCAACACAGTACAACATCACATCTGATACATAAATTGCAACTATATTCATGTTAATGGTAACAATACTCCCTCGCTCGAATAAATACTTGTCTTCAAGGATTAAAACAGAAACCGGTAATTCCAACATAGAAGAACGACCAACCATGTTTTTCTTCCGATGATTTGACCAAATATGTCCCATAACTCTTTTCGGCTTAGCTAAACTTGGCGTGAGAACCGTCAATAACGCTTTTCGCTTGCGAATGTCAGGAACAAATACTTGGTCAAACATAGTTTCCGCTTCAGCCAAAACCAAGTATTTAATGCCATCATTAAGTAGTCGAAGGCTGCTTCTAATAGTCCCAACTATCATGTCGATTTCCATTGTTACATTTGCAAACAAGCTCTCCCATGGATCAAAAATTTTCCTATACTGATCAAAATCCTTCCTTATGATTAATCCACGAAATGCCTTTTCTTTACTGGCACTCATGCAATTTCCAAGACCAGAAGCAATGGAACTAATCAAAATTTCATGCTCATGTAAACCATGATCTTGCATTTCCCAAAACATATCTACACCTTTCATAAATGCATGTCTAGCAGTCGTAGCGAGAATCGATGCCCATGAAATAATAACATTATTAACAACTTCAGAAGTTAAAACATATGAAGCCCTCTTAGAATCTTCCTCTTCTTGTAACAACCTACTCTCCATTATCAAAAGTCGAAACCTATAAGGATCATTTGCATCAACCAACCCATTCATATATGTAGCCTCATCCAAAGAAGAATTATAGAACCTTAATAGTTTCTTAGGCAATCTAGTTAAACAATAGGTAATTGCAGAATCACTTACCAAATGGACAGATCCTATAACAATCAACATCGCTCCCTTGATTCCTTCAATCGTCAGTGCCCCAATGGACCTTCCATTCGGTTCAACAACTTCTACTGGTGATGCCCTATTGAACACTCCATTAGGGTCAGTAAAAAACCCAACAAGTGATGCTCCGACCAAATCACCACTCTGAGCCACATTTCCACTAATCCTTGGAGACACAGGAGAGCCCCGATTTAGTTCAATGGGCTCTTCCACTATCAATGTCGTGCCCTTCGATTGTGCAGGGAGTCTTTGAGTCGGGTTGTTGATTCCAACCTCGATGGACCCAATTTGATTCCCATAACCAAAATTATTGATAATTAACTGGAAATTATCGGTATCATCGTTATCATACCTGAACCTCCTTGTCCTTTATGCTGAAATGAAGCTTTTTCAGTTCAGAGATGGTTTTTGACAGAGTTGATGAACATAGCCCTTTAGAAACATCGGTGATTGTTGCGGATGGAATATCTTCGAATTGAATTGGAAGTGTTGCATCTATGTCCTCCACACCTTCACTACTCTTTTCATTATGCACCAGCACTTCATCAAATGCTTTATTCACTATAGAAGTGATTCCCTCCAGCAATTCCTTCACAAATTCATCAGTAAATTCTCTCATTTTGATAAATGTAATCAAGATCGCGGTCTCTGATACCTTTGTAAGAGCTTGAATCGAATATAAGAGAAAAGAACAGTAAATTAAAACAAAGCAAAGGGGACCTCAGAAAATCTCCTCTGATCACAGAGAGAGCCAAGACAATTCTTTCCATTCGATACCCTTCTCGGCTGAACTTTCAGCCTAAAACCCTAGCACATAAAAACCACACCGTTCCAACTCTACTTACATTATCCAATACTCATCTTTTCATTAAACATGAGTTAACTACCGAAGAAAACTGGAAACTAAACTAAAAATGACTCAAGCAATCACTTCTTTATTTTGAGTCATTACAAAGCAATCTAACGGATCATTTTTAGAAAATTTTCTTTTCTTTTTTCATTTTTTTCTCAGCAACCAAACAAAAATTTCTTGTTTTTATGCCTTTCCATTAGAAAGAATTCAAATCGCCGTTCCGATGTTCGAAAAGAGAAAGAATCAAGATTCATAAAGTTTTCAGAATATGAATACCTTACTTATTTGTCTTTCTACCATTAATACAAACACAATATTTCTCTTGAAAAGGTAATTTCACCAAGAAATTAAACAAAAAACAAAAACATTTAAAAGCTGTTTAAGAGACAAAACTCACAATGGGAATTTCATGAATCACTATTTTTTTGCTTTTGGTTCACAGTTCTGCATTTCGCAATTGCGTTTTGGATTTTCTTCTCCTTTGAGTTATTTCGAATATTCCATAGTCGTTAATTTTTCATTTTGAAGCTCTAAAAAATATGGAATGAATGCAGTGATTTAATCAAGATGAGGTTGAGATTAAAATGTAGTGATTTTATTAATAATAACTTTATTTTTGTCTTTTTTTTGATTGTGAGTTAAATTTTTTAGGTTTTTTTTTTATTTTAACGATTTCATATTAATAAATATATAAGGTATGGAGAAGAAGATGATGCTTTGTAAATTTTAATTTATAAAAAAATATTATGTGAAAATAAAGATGATGCGAATTTATTTAATTAGATAGACCTGATATGGGATTGTGAGAATAATTCATGGAATAATTTTTTTTAATTTTATTTTGAAATATTGTTAATTGCATGTCGAAATTTTGAGATTTTTAATAATTATTTTAAAGTTGTTAAAAAATTAATAATGTTCAACGGAGTATTGCGTTAGTGATGTTCAAAACTCATCCTATAAAATTTAACGCATTTACTAGTGATTATTGGTCAGAAAACGCTTTCAACGCACGCGCGAGACCGTTCATTCTCCCTCTGCCACGTGTCGAGATCAGATGCAGCTTTACTCATTACAAGGCCAGATCTAGGCCGTTCATTCCCCATGCAATCACGGCCGTTGGATCAGATCTGATCCAACGGCCGTGAGTGGATCTGGCAGGGGACACCACCACTATGCTCTCTCCACGCCGACACCACTCCGTCGTACCACCAACTCAACCACCGCGCTCAGAGAACGTGCAAAACATCAAAACAATGGATTATCAGTACCCAAAAATCAGATATGACGTATTTTTCATGTATTGTTTTCTACCAAAAAACTCAGATCAGAGCAGGATATATGTAAACGAACCGAAAAATGTAAAGGGGGGCTCTCCATGTTCCAGAAAATAAAAAAGTGACTCAAAGTTTCCAGTGGTAAAAATATTTTCTTTGCTTCCTTTCTTACTTGCATGCAAAATAAATGGAATAAAAAAGCATAAGGAATAGGAGATTTTACCTTCGGTCCTTAGTTCCCCCACCAGCAACAAGCCTAAATATGGTGAGTCGGTCAAAGAGGGGGACGTTCTTTCGGTCTTGATTTTCTTAAAAATGGTGGTTTTCTCTTATGGGTTTCTTAGATCTAGATAAAAATGGGAGTTTTTGTTTAAATCTAAGTTTAGGTTCGAGTTTGGGCTGAAACAAGGGTCATTTTGGAGGTTTTTTTTTGTTCGCCGACGCCGGCTAGCGGCGGCCGACGGTGGAAGAGACGGCGGTGATCTGCCGATTTCTAGGTTCATCAAGGTTTGGCTCTGGGATTCAGAGAGAAATAAGTGCTTTGCTCTTAAGGGTAAAAAAAATGGGGAAAGGGTCGAATTTCAACCTGATAAATGTGATATATAGAGTCCTGATATTTTCAAAATAGGTTAATTCGGGCTTAAAGACTCCCGCGTTTCTGATCTTTTCAAATTGAGCATCCCCCTTGGTAGAATCACAAGCCTGGTCCTTCTTATCGTTTAAATTTTTTTAATTTCGTCCTGAAATTAACCAGAATCAGCGTGTAAATGGTGAAATTACGTTCTAAGCCCACCGTGTTTTGAAAATTTTCACTTCGAGCTTGCCCCTTGGTTTATTTGCATCTCTAGTCCCCGCATGTTTATTTCATATTATAATTAGGTCCCAAATTATGCTTTTTTCTTCTTTTGTTTCGAGTATTCTGGTTCTTTTTTTACTCAATTTCAGTCCTTTATTTTATGTCAAATAATTGTGGTTTTTTGTTTATTATTAGGTTTTGTGGTACGGTAATTTTGCTCTCAATGTTTTTATCTATGTTCTTGTATCATATTTATCTATGTTTTTATGTAATATGTGTTTATCATGTGCTTTAGCGTTTAATTTATTTCGTTCGTATTATGTACATATCTATTTTATATGTTACGTCTAGTTTCGTTTGCACATGTTGTTTATATATTTCTTCATGTGTTTTATGTATGTTGGTTGGCATATTATGTGCTTTATTTATATTTTTATAATGTATGTATTGTCACGCTTGTACATCTTTTAGTTTATTTGTTCATGCCATATACTTTTCTTTTAGTAAGTGATCATGTTTAGCTTATTTATTTATCATGTAGATTTGAATTCTAACACGTTTATTTGTGTTTTGCATTTTGGGTTACATATTAAAAATGGGTGATTTTTTTGTTACATATTAATATCATGACGTGTCATAATTTATGCATGTAAAGTGTACCGCATGATAAGGGTTTTAGTGTATTTTTGTGGTGTTGTTGATTTGTTAATTTCGTACCATTTTTAGGTTTATGCCATGCATGTTATAGTTGCAGTTCATTTTAATGTGTTTAAGCATGTTAAGACTAATTAGTCTAATTTTGGAAGCAAGCCTTTTCTTGTTCATATTTTATTTTTGTTTTGTTTTTATCATCATGATATGTTATGTTCATGCATTTTAATTATTTTTGTTTTATATTATAGTATTCAGGATTTAATGCCAAGTCAATATGAATGTTTGTTTATGTTTTTTTTTTCTATGTTTTCTAAGATTGCATAATGGTATAAAAATTGTCAATGTGGTGCCCTTTTATCCGAATGTAAACGGGACCAGTATCAGGCGTAGTGATAGTGGTTGGGCGTTTACTCTCGGATAAAGGGGCCTTTAAAATCTACTCGCACTTATAACCAAATTTTAAATTGATCGTCACTTTAATCCGGAAAGTTTAATATTAATAAAGCGGTAATTATTAAAGTACCAATTTTGGGCGGTGTGAGGGTGCTAATCCTTCCCCATCCGTAACTGACTCCCGAACCCAACAGTTTTCAAATCTCTGGTTTTATGGTGACTGACCTACCTAAGTGGCCGGTGACGACTCCACTTTATAAATAAAACGCGGTTTTTTAAAACCCCATGGAATAAATATTCTAATATCCGGAAAACCACAAACACTTCAAAAAGACGATTTTTTTGTAAAAACGGATATCGCTACAAAACGCATTCAAAACGTGGTGGTTAGGAGAAAAATTAAAATTTGTAGTGTATTTTATGTCAAATATGTATATAACGTGTTTATATTTTTTTTAGTAATTCACGTATCAATAGAAAAGTATAGCCCTATGTGTAAAATCCATTCAATCACTTCAAAAACTCAAATTCAAAAGCAAAATAAAATGGAATTTAAGATCCTTCCCTTGTTATTTTTATAACAAACTATTTTTTTTTTGTTCATAATGGCTAATTGATATTTTTAAAATTGAATTAACTATTGCATAAAATTAATATAACGGTATTTTCAATTGAATTTTTCGAGTTGATTTTCGATTCGAACCCATGCTGATTACTGTCACCTGTAATTGTGCTTATCTCTCCGTATAGCTAACCACTTTAGATACCCAGCAGAGATTAGTTAGCATGCAAGTTTAAACAAATAGGGGTGAGTATGAGGTGCGGCGCCTTAATTTTAAGGCTAAAAAACGACACAACTAAGATGTTAAGAAAAACTTAAAATGTTACTCACACCATCCAAAATGTTAGTTAAAATATTTTTGCTAGAAGTTTCGAAACTTGTCTATGAGTTTCAAAACTTACCATCAACCTAAAATGTTGCCCAAATATTTTTTCATGACAAGTTTTGGAACTTATCAATGAGATTCAAAACTTACTACCAACCTAGAATATTATCAAAAGGTATAATATTTTTATTGTGTGAGTAACGTTTTAGGTTCCATGTTTTCTAACATTTCGATTGTGCCGTTCTCTAATACTGCAAAAAACAGGTCATGTCATTACGTTCCTTTATGCTGGATCTTATCAAAACACAATTCTTCTTCCTCACATGGCACCTTTCCACTTATGGATGTGGTCCAGCAAGAAAATAGAGTTCAATGTAGTGGGGTCTCCCCAATCCCCACTGCATCTGTTACCGAAACTGGCAGTTCGTCCAATCCATTCTACCCCAGAAAGTAAAACTCTGCTAGTTCTCATTTCTCCTGAATCAATCGATTATCTTTAACAGTAACAAGCTACAAAATCCAGGCAGATACCAAGAAGCTGTACATTCACTAAATTTGGAGCCACACATGACAACGGCAACTAAATCATGAGGCTTTACATTAGTAAGATCAAGTTGCTTGCACCAATCATGTGAAGTTCAGACACAGACAGAGAGAGAGACCAAGTTAACAGGCCTTCATCGACTTTAAACCAGTAACTTAACTGAAATGGCATGTTAATGGTAGGGAAAGAAAACATATTTGTTTACTAAAATGTGCAGGAAAGTGATGCATATTCGTGGAAAAGGACAATGCACATTGCTGATCTTTTGCCAGCAGATAACAAACTGATGTAAAAACGTCTTCCCTGGATATCACAAACAAGAAATCAGCATCCATCTTGAAACAAATATTACTCTGACCTTTTGCTAACAGATAACAAATTGAAGTAAAAAAGTAACAGGGAATGTTGCTGACCTTCTTTTGCTAACAAGAGGTCACTGCTACTATAGTTTATCTTCTAGCAGCAGCCGTCTTGTAACAAATGGAAGCTTTGTACTTAAATAGAGGGAACTAGAGCAAGCTGTAAAACAAAGTAACTCGCCTCGATTATCTGTATCATCGTATTTCTAGCAGGCATTCGATAGGACTAGGGGTTGCTATGCTCTCTATGATCCCTGTTCTAAGATTGTCAGCTATGCTTTACCGGCAATTATAAGAATCACATATTTCTTGAACATATAAAGAAAGTAAAGAATTGGAAAACATAAGATTTTCGATAGAAATTTTGAAATTGAGCCAGCAATCCAATCCTGCACCTTGAAAATTTCTTATTTTTGCATTATATAACAAATCCAAATCCTAAATCTTAAACCCTAAAAGCTAAACCTAAATCATGTATTAGGATACAAAATTGAAGTTTAGACCTAAAACCTAAAGAAAAACTAATTACTATATCAAATAGTATTATCGCCCCTGTACAAAAAAATAACCGAGAGAAGAGAACCTCCAGGGTGAATCACTTTGTTCCGCCTGAATTCTGCCGCAACGAACACGCCACCACCTGCGCCCATTGACGCAACCTAGTCTTAACCATCTCCGGATCGTCGCCTAAAATTCAAATCAAACAATTAAAAACACGATGTCAGTGTAGTTTGATTAAACTTAATAAGAAAGTTAGTTTGACACTAAATCTGACCTTGATCAATTATCGAGGCAGTGCTACCAGCGTCACTTAAAGAGTCCATCGATGTGGCGGAGGAAGACCTCGACATTCCACCGTTATATTGACTATTAACGGCACAATAAAACTGCAAAGCGGGTAGAGTTTCGGACAGTTTCGGATCCAATTCAGGCGAATCAGGTTCGAAGCCGAAACCTAAATCTATACAGCCTTTGAGCTCCTCTATATCATCGTGCGTGAAGCTCTGAGTACGGCGGATCCCCCGGCCATAGAGTGCCTTCCGCCTGTGCCACGCCTCGTCTCGCTTCGCGTCAGGAGACCATGACTGCTGCTTGTGTAAAGCGCCTCGTTGGTGCAAGGGAGCAGGTAGCGAAGGCGCGTTACGTCTCGACATTGCTGTGAAACGCCGTCTATCGAGGAGGCTGGAGGTTTCCAGGTCAGCGAGGGGGAGAAGATGGAGAGACTTCACTATTGAAATATAAATTATTTATGAATTGCTTCAAAAAAAGGAGAAGAGGAATTATACACCAATTAGGACCTGGGAGTTATTTTGGTATTCTTTGAAGGCATATTTTTAAAATATTCTATTCACCAGGCGCGTTATTTTTGCAAAATTATTGTTTAAATTGTTGGAGGTTTGGTGGGTCCAAGTGGGACCTATTTTCAATAATTGAGAACTTCCACTAATAGTTCAAGGGTAAAGCTGTAAATTAATACTTAATATAAGTGTACCAATAGTTTAAGAACTCTAGAGTTTTGTGTGGAAAGGTTTTTTATTTTCATAGGCAGTAGCGAATATTCTTTTCATGTTTTTTTATACGAAATCAAATTCTTTTTAATCTCTATTTTGTTTGAATTTGGTCTCAAGTACGTAATTGGTATTTATTTAAATTATCAATAAATATATTTTAATAATGTTTAATGGTATTCATTACTAACCAAATATTAATTTTGGTTGAGTTATTAGGTGCACTTATCCAACCCTATATAAGTCTCATTGTAACAACGGTCTCGCCCTCTGTGGAAAGCTCAACCCGTTTTTATGAAAAATATTTGATTTTGAATGGAATGAAGTCGCCACCGACCATTTCGGTAGGCCGGACACCATTAAAAGTTAACTAGAGATTCAAAAAATTTTGGATCGGGAGTCAGTTACGTGTGGAGAATGATGAGCACTCACACAACACCCAAAATTAGTACCTGGTCGATTACATATTGTAAATTAAGAATTCAAATTTAATTTAAAATTTGTGATCCTTAAAATATTTAAAAGAATATTTCTTTGTATGAAAGAAATTTACACCCCTACACCCGGAGCATAATTTCCGTTAGATTCCGAACGAATGGAACCTATTTTGAAAATTATAATTTAAAATGATATTTTGTAATAGGAATTAATGGGAAGCGTCACACCTTATGTTCGAGGTACGTTTTTCACGAGAATCCCTAACAAAAGTTTAACTTTAAAACCGGTTAAAACAAATGAATATAAAATACATATGTACACATATATATAAATATACGATAATATGTATTAAACTATAAATAAATAATTAATAATAATAATAATTAAGTAATAAAAGAAAACTTTACAAACAAAAACATATTGTATGTTGTACACATAATATATACTAAATATAATATATACGAATATGATGTACATTATATAATACCGTATACATAAGAATAACATATTATATGTACTATATAAATACACTATACATTAATACATAATACTATATAATATACGTATATCCATAATATTAAGATAATAATAATAATAATAATATACATATATATGAATGTAAAAAAAATACATAATAAGTAATAGAAAAAAAATATATATATATATATATATATATATATATACATACATATATATAGTAATAATAATAATAATAATATATAAACATAATAATAATATAAATAAATAAAAAATTGAAAATGACTAAAATAAAAAAATTAGAAACTTAAAAAAACAAAAGAGGACGAAATAAAAAACTCTCAAAACTACCAGGGACTGAGGAGACAATTTACCCATGAGGAAGACCCGTTTTGAAAATATTTTTGGAGCGGAAGGACTTATCTGGTAATTTTCCCATTAATATCGGATTTAAAATCAAATTTAGTGACCAATATGAAAAACAATTGAAACATATAGGGATCGAATATATTATTAGACCATACAGCAGGGCAGAAATCAAAACTGGCTAGGGTGGAGAGACTTAGCGTGTGATTTTACCATTTTTTTATTTAAAACTTAAAAAACGCACTGTGCACTTTCCCTTTTTCTTGCTTAAACCGGCTATTCCCCTCCCCCTTTCTGTTTTTTTAAAACCCTAAAACGCAATCAAGTCCCCCCTTTCACATAAATCTAATGATTTTTTTTTGGATAAAAAATGACGAGAGTGATCGGCTTGGGACCATTCATCCGTGGTCCGTCCTCAACGCTATAGAGATTCAAATTCGAACCAAGGTAAACTCTCAAAACACTTTTTTTTAGCCTCTTTTTCTTCTATGGTTGTGTTCGAATAAAAAAGGGAAAATACCTTTTTTTGCAATCGAACTTTGGATCTGAAATTTTGTTTTTGCTTTTTTTATTTCTTTAGTTCCGAAATCCCTCCTCCTTTTGCATCTGATTTTACTTGGGTTTTTATACTCGATTGGAACATGTCAAATGGGCAAAAGGGCAGCGGTTGGCAAGTGGATTAGGTGTTTAGGTTAAAATTAGGGTTATTGATTAGGGTATTTAGGTAATTTTGTATTATTGACTCTGATGTGTTTTTGGGTTATTATATTTGGGTATGGGTTTAATTGTATTTAATTTGGGCTTAAAAGCATGGAAAAAAATGGGTTAAAACACTCATGTTAAAATTTCTCTCAATTTTTTTCACCAATAAGAAATTGTTAATATATATATATATATATATATAAAGTGTTCATTTCATTACTAAGAATTGGCTTTGATTTAGTGGTTGGATGTGTCTAATTTTCCATTCTTCTCTCAAGTTTGAGTCAAATTATCATCTTATTTTTTTATTTATCTTCTTTCAACCAGTAGATGACTCGTATCATCGTCTGATTAGAATAAAATATGAAAATATTTTTAATTAAAATATAACCAATTTGGTAGAATATGTAAATATGAGAAATAAATTTATTGATTTTTTTTCAAATTAAAACTAAATTAATTAAATATGTTAATATGGAAGACTAAATGTGATATTCTAAAATTCTTAAATGACATGTCACCTCTTAATGGTGACCAACGGCGTGATGACATTTTTAATAAAATCATAAGTTTAATGCTTATTTTGTAATATTTTAGAGTTGGATGATTAAAATGAACATTTTGAGATAGTTCAATGACCAATTGTTAATTTTACCCAAATTTAAGTTAGTAAAATGGTAAAATTGTTTTTTACCCAAAATATATTAATTCACCATTTGTATTTAATTTATTGGATGGTTAATCTGTAGTGTGGAGATCTATTATGAGATCAACCATCTCAACCTAATTTATTTTATTTACAATGTCAATATTCGAATTTTTGATCTTGCTTAAGGAATTTAATGTTTTATCCCAATCTGCTTGTTGGTTGTATTTTTATTAATGCAATATTTTATCTTCTATATTTAATTTATTATTTGAACACATTGAGTGATCTCAATGGTGAAGGATGACATGTTTCTTATATTGACTCTGGTTCGAAAAACATAATTTACAAATGTAGATGAATTTATCTAAATTTAAAATCATATTAAAATACTACTTTCTAGTTGAATTCAAATACTAAAAAAAAATATAATTCACATTTAAAAATCCGTTTGTGTACAATAAAATAATTATCGTTTAAAACATGGTAACTTATTTATTGTTTGTAAAGAAAGGTAAAGCAACTCATAGTTGAGTTTTCATTGGACCTTCCTTAGCCTTATTATATGGTCTACAATATTGAAGTGTCTTCAATTTGAAGAAATTCTTTTTTTAATCTAAATTTTGCTCCATTTGATACTATTTTATTTTTAGGATAGACTATATATCATTAGTAACCCAATTATTATTGTTTTTCTACTTTAGTCTTTAATTTTTTTTACAAAATTAATTATTAATGATATTTTTTTATTTTGATCACTGATCGTTAAGCCGGCTTAAGGTCTGGTAATGTTTCAATTCTAGCTTATTATTGAAAGCATGAATTCCATTATTGCTTACTTTTTTTTCCTTAAAGATCTCAACGTATTGTGAAAGTTACTGTCCGAATAGAATGTATCAAGAAGAGCATCGTCATATAATAACTCATCATAAAACGAGAATATTCAAGAGGACATACATATAAATAGACATTTCAAAACATGTGTTTCATCCAGTGCTACTTTATCAAAGTAGAAGTGGAAGTAACCCCATAATATATTGAGATATTTCAGAGAGCTTAACTTGGTGGATTAGATATTAAGGTAGTTAAGAGTTTTCTTCTTAACCTTTACCTACAATATTAATTAATTTCCCTATTTTTTTAGAGACATAGTGAACTACTCTTGTTTACTATTTACTATTACCAACAACTTAAATTCTTTACTAACATTTATTTATTAATGAAGACGTTAATGCTTCTTGTAACTGAAAATAACACACGACATTACCTTCACGGAATGTCTTGTATATGGAAAATTACTTACTATATAGAAATATTGAAATATTAGAATTGTATCAGAGTTTTTACAAAAAATATTAAAATTGACCTTATTTAATTTGTTGAAATATGTGTTAACAATATTTATTGTAATAATGTGAGAATTTTTTGTATCTCATACTCTACTATATAAAAATTCTGACCACATCAGTCCGCAACATGAGAAAATGGACTTCTAAATTTTGAGCATTTTGTCATTCTTGCTATCTAAACTCTATCTAATATTCTGTGAACGGTTCTCTTCACTCGATCTCATTCTCAGCCACATCTAATATTTTTCCACTCGTTCATCATCTTGTCAACCACCACATGTTGCATTCAATGTTATAGGGTATGCTCTAATCTTTCTCTCCGTCTTTTTCTAACACAATATCGTTGACTTATTTGCTAACACTTTTTCGAAAAAAAATTAAAAGATAATTTCTGTTTTAAATTAGGGATTTAAACACATTTAAAAAATAAAATACTTTAATGCACGAGCTTGTGTAAACTTTAGTTTACATAAGCCTTTTAATTTTTGGGTTTAGAGATTTAAGTTGTGGTTTAGGGTTTAAGGGTTTAAAATTTAAGACTTATTATTAGAATTTAAAGTTTAGAGTTTAGGGTTTAGAATTTAGGGTTTTAGATGCTAGGGTTATGGATTTAGGTTTTAGATTTTATAATTCAAATATAAAGGGTTGCGTAAATTTTTTTACACAACTTGTGTATCAAAATATAAACCTTAAAGAATTAAGTCACTAAAACGATTAATTTTAAGTTGATTGAACTTTTAAATTGATAATCAAACAATACTTATTTTTCATACACTATTGAAATAAACAAAAAAACTGTATGAACGAGAATAAAGTTTTTTTTTCATAATATTTTTCAACCTTTTTTTTTTAATTTTTGTATTCAATTTTTCCTTAAAAATATGTTTTGATTATTGGATGTTTTAGTACATCTATGTATATAATCTATAATATATATAAAAGTTAAGGTTGGGAGAAATTTTTGAATTGACAAAATATCATTTATTTTTTAATATATTATTGATTTGACATTTAAAAATAAATTTAAAATATTTTTATATAAAATTTCATAAATTTTTTGATTAATAATTTTATAAAAATAAAGTATAACTAAATTTTAAAATATTACAAAGACCACTGACATATTTAAGGAAAAAATTTTGATGCACAGACCGTGTAAATTTTAGTTTACACGTGCCTTTTAGTTTTAGGGTTTAGAGTTTAAGGTTTAAGGATTTGGGTTGGAGAGTTTAAAATTTAAGATCAGTGTTTAAAATTTAGAGTTTAGGGTTTAGAGTGTGGGGTTTAATTTTTTAGGGTTAAGGTTAAAAATTTAAAATTTAAATTTTTATAGTGTAAATACACAAGCTTATATAAAATTAATTTTATACAAACTATGTATTAAAGTTTTACCCCATATTTAATCTAAAAAGGTTTTAAGCAGTACAACTCCTAACATTAACCATCCGATCAACTTGTACGTCAGTTGATCCGACGGCTGTAAACCTCCCATGTTTCTACTATCCATTGGCCAGACATCACATCAAATTTTCAAGCTCTATGTTATTGGCCCACGTTGCGCAACCTCTACGGCTAATAACGACCCCACTAAAATGTTATAATATAAAATAATATTAAAAAGGGATAAAAAGAAAATTGCAATTAAATCCACCAAAATCTGGGAAGCTCCTTAAATATCGATCCATGTCGAGGCCGAAGTAGACACTTGTCGCCTCCATACAGCTAATGCGTAAAGCCTCCCCGTTTCGCTTCAGAGAAACGATACATTTCTCTCTCGATTTTCAGCAATTTTTATTTTTGGTATCCAAAATTAAAAATACTAGCAAATATAATATCTTGACGGGTAAAAATTTCCTTTTCTTTGCTCCACTGCCTTGCTCTCCCCCTCTCTTTTATGGCTACTGTTTTATTTTATTCTATTTTGTCATTTTCTTATTTTTAGTTATTTTTTTGCTTGATTTTTTTTGTTTATTGAAATGGGTCAAGGGAAGGGAAGGGAGTTCGTTTAGCTGAATATATTCTTGTTCTATAATGAAAGGGATCTTTTTTTCTTTTTCAGTTGAATCTCGGGTTGACTGTTTTCTTGATGTTTACATGCTGTTGATAGGTTTTACGATTTGGAATGATGGGTTGGTTTTAGATTTTGTTGAAGCTTCGTTTTCTGGTAGTCTTAGAAATGACAGTTTGATACTTGTTAGCTGTTAATTAATTTTTAGCTGCAATTTTGTTTTTCCTTTGAGTTTTTGGATCTGGGTTTTGGAGAAAAAAATGAAATTGGTGTTTTCAGCTTATTCCTTATTATCTGGATAAATTTGATGGATTTGCAGGAGATTTTGTTTGGTTATGTGTGTGATTGTATGTTTTGTACTAGTTGTTGATCTTTAGATTTTGAGATTTGACATGGAAGTTTTTTTTTATCTTAATTGGTTGGAGTTTATGGTTAACTTACGGTTTACTTGCATTGAAGAAAAAAGTTTAATGAAAGGGAAAGTGAATGATATGATCATCTCATCTACTTTGGATTTATAGGGTCATTTGAATAGAGTTTATTGGTGATTGCTGCTGTTCAATACAAGAAATGGGATCTAATCTGAATTTCAACAACTTTGGTGAAGCTCCAAGTATGGAAGGAAATGGATCAAAGGCAATGGACCATTTCCCATTGGCTAGGCTGTCATCAGTATACTCATTGACCTTCGATGAGTTGCAGAACACATTCGGTGGACTAGGCAAGGACTTTGGATCGATGAACATGGATGAACTCTTGAGAAACATATCTACTGCCGGAGAGACTCAGGCTGTGGTGACAGCTTCAGTTCCTGGAGTAGAAGGTGGTGTTTCTGGTGGTAATTTGCAGAGGCAAGGTTCATTGACATTGCCGAGGACTCTGAGCCAGAAAACCGTTGAAGAAGTATGGAAAGACTTATTTAAGGAAAATGATGGTGATAAAAATGTAGGTAATGGTGGTGGTGCTGGTGTTGGTGGAGTGAATCTGCCGCAGAGGCAACAGACGTTGGGAGAGATAACTTTGGAGGAGTTCTTGGCAAGGGCAGGTGTAGTGAGAGAAGATGTCCAACAGATTGGAATGCCAAATAACACTGGATTCTTTGACAACAACGCTGGTTTAGCTATTGGGTTTCAACAGGCAAATGGAAACAATGTTTTTTTGAGTAACAATAACTCGGTTCTTAATCAGCCTCCAAGGTTACCATTAGACATTCTTGGATCCAAATCATCACACTCTCAGCAACAGCAACAGCAACAACAACACCAGCCGATCTTTCCCAAGCAGCAAACAGTTGCATTTGGTCCAACTATGCACTTGATAAACCCTACACAGTTTGTGGGTTCGGTAGTTGGAGGAACTAGTGACCGTTCAACGAATACTAATCTAGTTCAGACTACCGGGCTGCAGAGTGGTGGGATGGGGATAGTTGGTTTAGCATCTCCTGCAAGCCATATATCTTCATATGTGATTTCGAACAACAGCGTAGATACCTCTTCTTTATCACCAGTCCCTTATGTATTTGGCCGGGGAAGAAAACGCAGTGCTGCTTTGGAGAAAGTAGTTGAGAGAAGGCAAAGGAGAATGATTAAGAACAGAGAGTCAGCTGCTAGATCACGAGCTCGCAAGCAGGTTAGTTGGGTGATTGAGCCACTGCACTGTTATCTTTCCATCTCAGTTATTAGATTCTATAACTTTTCACCTTTAGATTTCTAGCTCATTTATGCAGATTGTTGAAAAAGTTCTTTAGTTTTAAAATTTGTTACTTGCTAAAAACTTGACACTTATATAATGTCAGTATGGTTTGTTATGGTTTCTAGTTGGCACCTTAAATGCATTACCAGTGAAGAGCTACTGCATTTTATATAAGATGAAAGGCTGCTGCAATTGTTTGTGTCAGTATGAAGGAAAAGGCCTAGTCCTATGCATCATTATTGTTAAGAGTTTTCTGTTTGTGTCAATTTGAAATGTTTTTGCTCGAGTTCTTTTCTACATTATATTCCTGTAGAGAGTAGAGACTACACTATGTGATGGTCAGATGTGTAAGAAAATCTAACCAGACCCTGTTTACTGACAAGATTACTAGTGACCGTGCATCAAATCTAATCTTGGGGCACGACTAAAATTTGAAGTGAAAATTTAATACCACAACTGTTAAAGTTAATTCCTTGAACAAGCCTGCAGCAAAGCAAGCCAAGAAAATTGACATTTTTGGTGCAAGCATCATGTATTCATTCGATAAAGTCTAGGTTGCCTAGTCTCGAACGTGAGTGCTGGACAGGGGATTTGTCCAACATGAGTTTGCTCAATTGGTTTTTTTTTACTTATTACTATAAGGATCATACCTGGTTTATATTGGAGATGTGTCAGGACATATGTGTCCAACATTGGTTACAATTGTATTATTTATCCTTTAGCTCTATGCATCACATAAATTTCCATAAAGCTGTGAAATTTGTTTGAGTGCTGAAGTTTGGTGATCCTAGAATTTCCTGAATTGTCTTTTGGGACCAAATCTGGTACTATAAAAGCATAAGCTGTACTGATTATTATCATTGAATTTGTCCTAGTTTCATCCCAAGTGTAAAAACAACTGATTGTATAACTGTTCTGAGTGTCTGGCAGGCTTATACATTGGAACTTGAAGCTGAAGTTGCAAAACTTAAAGAAATGAACCAAGATTTGCAGAGGAAACAGGTATGTACTATATCCGGACTAAGATTCTCTGTATTTCTTTGAATACATTGGGTGAATGGCACTCCTTGACTGTGCTTTGGTTGGTGCAGGAAGAAGTTATGGAAATGCAGAAAAATCAGGTAATGCTCATTTCTATCTCTTCTACATTGCATTGATATTATAGCATTCCTATGCAGCAAACCAGCTTTTAGATGGGTCCAAAGCCTAACAAATTTTGCAAACCATAGTATAAATAATGTGTTGTTTCGGATTTTCATTGTAATTGTTCCAACTTCCATGTTTTAAGATGTTCCTTTTATGCACTGCGCTTCACATGCTGAATAATCCCACTATATGCACTTTATCGCTTTGAGATTAAAAAGATGATAAGGTTTTCTTCATATAACATGATGCTGAAAGTAGATTTTTTCAGGGTGATCAATAAAAACCGACTTGTCATCAAATAAAGAACGTATTTAACTTGAAACCAAGTACTTTTTTTAAAGTCATTGCTGGATTGAAGAGTCAAAGATGAGTTACAAACTTACAGTTAAAAGTTTCACCAAGGCCAGTGGGTCGGTTTACATCTGTTTGCTAACCTCATATGACAATAGAGCTGATTTCAATCTGACCTTTGTTGCCTTATTTGAACAGATGCTACAAAAACTGAACCGGCCATGGGGAGGTAAACAACAATGCTTGAGAAGAACACTGACCGGCCCTTGGTAGAGTTGAGGAACTGCTGATTGTAGAAACATTGCTTTGATACATAATCTTGGCTGGTTCTGCGGTTCAATGGTTGCGGCTGCATCTATTATCCATATCTTGATACTGCATAGTGCTAGATAGCTATATACATATAGGAACAAAGGGTTTTGATTTTCAAGTTATGAACTTTGCAGGCATTAGTTTCACTTTGTAGATTATATTTTCTTATTGGCTTGATCTCTGTTTGCCTATCATCATTTAACAACAAAGGCAAGCTTGTAGGATAATTAGATGTATGCTCCAATATGTTTTTGTTCACTTTACCCCCATGATTTAGTTAGTCTCTAAACCTTCATCCGATTTGACTTGTAAATTAAGACATATATATCTGTTTGCATGTTGTTAGAAATAAGCTATTGATTTTGATTCTGGGTTATTTTTGTTTCTAGATCAGCATTGTCCCTTTATTATGCTCCAAGTCTCACCGTCTTTTGTATACTTTTTCCTGTTATCACTATATTATCTTTCTGTCTTATCCGCCTTCTCTGTATTACTTTCATTCAATCAGAGGCTGTCAAATGGAAAAAAAATCTTTAAAAAAATAAGAAAAATCTGAAAATAATCCAAAATTTATTACGTTCAGATTTGGTTAAGTAATGAGTAAGAGAGAATGATGGTACGGCAACAGAAATCTAAGTGAGAATTAGACTAAAATACAAGGACATCAAGATATTAAACCAATATGAATTTAATTAAATTGATTCATAAAGCCACTCATAAAAAGATGACATTCTACAAGTTCAGATTTTAATTCTAGAATCTTTGGACCATCAATATAGGAGAATAAAGTTCTGGTATGCTTTGTTCAAATCCAAATCGAACAGTTTGGAAGGAAATGAGTGCAGAAAAACAGATCATTGATGAAAGTGATTCAAAGTAACCAAAAATACTGATGCTTACAAGAATCTACACGCTCCTAAAAGACGCAAAATAGGCCTAAAACAAAGGGATATCGTAGTAATATTTGACCCTTTAAATGTATCATCTTTTTGAAGAGGATCCAACTGAAATATAACGGTGGAGAATCTGCAGCATTGTTCCTCCCATGCCTACATCCCCTCACTAACATATCAGGCCTTTACTTGTACTAGTTTAAATACCAAATTACTGTATTTGAAGATTAAGTAGCAGATCCTCATTTTTTCTGCTTTGGGCCTCACAGGCAGGTCTAACCTCTGTTTATGTCTGAGCATGTTTCTGTGATGGTTTTCTCCTTCTACTAGATGTTCAAGTTGAGGGATCATATAACCTTATGTGTACATCTTAATGGCATCCGGAAAATTGCCATTCATCTAAACTGCATCTTCTAACTCCCGGGGTGCTCAAAAACAAGACCTGCAATACACGTAGTAAGCTGATTTACCAATAATTCTCCAATCTCCTTGGCCACAGACTCCCCGAAAAGCTTTTCTACTAAGGCCAGAGCAATCGCAAAACAAGTTCCTGGGCCGTGGCTTGTAGTAAGCTCTCCTGAAACTTGAAGATTTGATTTGACAGCATAGAAGCTTGGAAGCTGGTCAAAGAATGCAGGGTGGCAAGTTGTCTTGCATGGCAAACCACATCAAATTTAGCAATCAAAATGCATAGATATGAAACAACAATTTTAATATAAACTGGTACTCACCTGCTTCCTCCTCAAGAGTCCCCAAGGGAGAAATGCAACTGCCGGAGCAGTAGATGTACCTCCATAGGGCCTCTTTTCCTCGGCTTGTTTGCTTGTAATCTTCTTGAGAATTTCACAATCTCTTAATCGTGCTGATCAGGCATTCCTGCCTCCAAACAATACGCAAACGACAATTGCTACATGAACTATATAGTACAAACAATTTACTCAAAGGAATATCAGCAACAGATCAATATAATGTAGCCTTATTCTCCAAAAGAGAAAGTGGCAGATTAATCTGTATTTTGAGAGGGTCGTTTCCTCTAGGAGTCTCAAATTCCAAAACATTAATATGGAATATGCAGTCATAGTGACATTATATCTTAAGCCAATATGAAAACCAAAGGTTTGAAGAACTAACAGGCAATGCCACGAGATCGAAAAATTGATCAGAACAAGTGGAGATTGTGGTATCAGCAACCAATCTGGAGCCTCTGGACGCTTGAATCTCGAGCTATGGTTCCACCAAGGTCATCGTCACCTCTGCCTCAGCACAGTGCAAAACATCAAACAATATAACAGCCTCCATTTCCTCAGTACCAAAACCAATTGGAACCAAAACCTAACCATCCACATAAACAACAACAATCAAAATTTTAAACTCTTACCTCATCATTAAACTAAGTGCTGAACAACATAAGCAAACGAAGCATTTCCAACTCTATGAATCTCTAGTGAAAAGGGTTTTGCACATTTTGAGATAAATCAATTGCCAAAATAAAATGAAGCATTTATATAAAAGTAAGGTGAAGGTTTTAAGAAAGGAGACACCTTTTTGGTAGACGGTGTCTGCATTTGTAACAGTGGTTATCCAAAAAGATCACACCCTCTAGATCCCCCCCAGTGAAAATCACAAGCTTGACGGTATTCCTTGCATAACAAGACAGCGCACACCTGCTTAGTTCATGGGTGAGATCATATTCTCTCTCAAATAGAGGCAACTTTCTCACATAGCTGGATGAAGGAAACAAAATGATTGACCTCAAAGAGAGTATGTTTTTAGGAGATCACAGTGAGCCGGTTTCTAGTAAAATGGTTCTACTACAATATGACCTTGATGTACTTGAAGATGAAGCAATATATTTTCCTTCCCCACAGTGAAAAAGAGTTTCACTCCTAGGAATGTTCACTTATTTGTACTCTTCCGTCACTACCTTCGTAATCTTCATCTTCAACAGCCCGTATAAACCCACTTTGCGTCGGATCTGAACACTCGTACAAGAGCTGAAGGACCTGTTTAATTGAAGGCCTAGCCTGCCCTTCTCTTTGGGTGCACCATCTCACAATGGTCACAACTGTCTGAAGTTGGTCTGATACGGGGGTCCACAAGCTCGATTAGCCTCAACTCTGATGCCAACAGTATTTGAGTTGATTCTAACAAATTCACACCATCTTGTACAGCTCTTCTTGCGGTCACCATCTCCAAAAGTAGCACACCGTAGTAGTATACGTCACTTTTATCGGTGAGCTCTTGAGTGACCACATATTCAGGATCCATATAACCTGAAAGTCATCTAATGTTTAGATCTTTAGTAAAGCCATGAGGCAATTTTTAACCTTCCAAAGATGGCTAATCTGGAGTACCACGGATGTCAGTATGTACTGGATCGAAGCAAACAGAACCGTCTATTGAAGCTCGTGCAAGGCCAAAATCCGCAACCTAGAAGGATACAGTTAAGCAGAAAGCACAAACTGTTTCAAAGCAATGTACTTTGATGGTTTTACCAGTAGACAAGTTCTTATGTAGAGAAAGAAAAACAAAATGCTATTTACTTTATCTTAAAACCCACATATTGAGAAAATGACGAGGAAATTGAAAGTTCTTGCGAATTCAACAGACATGATACCTTTGCAACAAAATTCTCGTCCAACAAAATGTTGCTTGATTTGATGTCCATGTGGCACAGAGGTGGATCACAATAAAAATGAAGGTACTCCTGCATGTACAAACCACGTACAAGGAAAGAGAAGTGATTTAAGGAGATGATAATTTCGTATAAATGAACTGCAAATTCGAAAACAGCATAACCTACTGCTATTACCAAAGCATTAGCCACATCAATGGCAATTTGTATTCTGGTTTCCCAACTCAGGAGCGTTTTTCTGGAGGCTGCATGAAATATGAGACAATATCCATTTAGAACATCGAATGAACACATGGACACAGAAAGAGCAGTTAATGAAGTGAATTAAAGGAATGGAGAAGCATACAATGAAGATGATCCTCTAGGCTTCCATTTGACATGTACTCGTACATTAGAAATCTGCCAAAAAGTAAAAGCATTCAATTTGCTAGTAGATGGATCAACTGCCAGGACATACATACAAGAATGAACTACCTCTCGTGCTTTTTAATGCAAAATCCTCTTAGAGCAACTAGATGCCGATGGTGTAACCTTGCAAGAAGTTCTATCTCTCGGCAAAATTCGTCTTCTCCTTGCTCTGAGACTTTGTTCATCTGCTTCACAGCTACCAATGATCCATCACTATATTGAGCTTTGCACACTTTCCCGAACCCTCCACGTCCGATGACGGCGCTAAAACTGCAAGTTTCCCTTTTTGTTTCCTTGTAGCTATATTTCCGAAACATTGACGAAGTACCTGCAATTTAATAGCTGTGGGTGAGAAAATGATTTTCAAAACTTGCCATTATCAAAGGAGAATAGGTGATATCAAAACAAACCTTCCTGAAATTTATGCATGGCCCTACTTGTAGGAAAGTGTTTTGAAGAGTTCTTTTTTGTACTCTCAGAATCCTCCAGCTCTCTGCTTTTCTTACCAATCAAGACTAACAAAACTATAAGCATCATCACGGCAGCTATCATAATTGCTATGCCAATGCCAAGAATAGAAATTAGGTGGTATTCATGGTGTTTCTGGTTCGGAGGTACCCCCGTTATGTGTTGACTTGGTGCAGCAGCAATCAGTGGACTAGGAGAAGCCTTCGGGGCAGGCAGAGACGGAGGTGACACCGAAACTAGCATCATAGTTGGAACAAAGTATTAGCTGATTGGAGGGATATACAAATGTTCTTTTACTTACAGAAAATAAGCCATGAAAAACATACCCATACATCTAATGTCTTGATGCAGTTAAAGAAGAAAGGAAAACTACAGTTTTAAATGATATTATATTAGGAGCATTAGATTTCCAGGCATACTTGGATTTAAATTAGTATGTTTCTTGATCATAAATAATGCTTCTTGGCTCTTTGCACCACTGATATGAGGAAATATGAGGAACGGGATACGTTAAGAACGATAAGAAAAACATTTGAGCCATACAAGAAACTGCAGAAGTAGGAGAAATCTTACAAAAGACTGTCTACATTGCAACAGATATATCTACACATCGTTCTCATACAAAATTAAATTACAGTTTTTTAAGAAACTAATTACCTGGTGGGATACTAAATCCCTCAACATGAAAGAAGCAACTTGCAATTTCAACAGCTGAAATGTTGTCAACACGGCTCGCAACTGCAGCAAAGGTAGCATCTCGGCAAGTACTCAATGTTCTATTATCTTGAGATCCAACTAGATGATGAACGTAGTTGATGCCAGCATTTAAACACTTTCGGCATTTTTTCCTGCGATAGTGGTAGTTTGCAGTTCACAGTGACATCCACAAACTCTGGAGACTCAAGCATCTGTGTTACGGTTGTCTGATTTCTACAGTTAAAACTAACGGGAATCTTCGTACCAAACCCACAGAAATTTGTGGCATTTCGTGCGACTCCATACAGTTGCATAGTTTGCAATATGGAGCTGTAATCACTAATTTTATCCGGGGTTTTAACCCATTTGTTATTTTTGTTAGCTTCTTTAATAATAGGCTTTGATTATTATCTTAGTATAATTATTATCTATTATTGCAAAAACACAAAAATTATTAGTATTATCTATTTATAATTAAAAAAACCCAAAAACATTATATTAGGTTACTGATTACTATTAGATTTTATTAATATTTGGAAGGAAAAACAAAACACAAAATTATGTTGTTGTTATTATTATATTACTATTGTTAATATCATATTACTACTGGTATTATTATATCGTGTTACTATTGTTACCTTATATTATTATGATTATTATTCTATTATATTATTATATATTAATATTAATATTATCATTTATAATTTATATTATTGCTATTGTTCTTATTATATTATTATTATTAAACGAAAACAAACAAAACATTAAATAACTAAATAAGAGTCCAATTGTTTAATTTTAAACGGTCCATTTACAATAAATCAAAGCCCCAAAACAAATAAATGTTACAAATGGCCTGATGAGGCCCAAATAATTACACTACCGAAACCTTAATCTGACTGTCTCTCTTATGCGCAGCCCATTTTCAATCGTCATATCTGTTTTAGATCTGACGATCCAGATTAAGCACTGAAGGGAAACCCTAATGCAGCTGCCCATCTGCCCTATCGACGCACTCATCACAGCCGTTGGATCTAGAGATCTGAATGGACGATCCATATTGCAAGGAAGATTCTGAAACTTACACGCGCTCACGTGCGACTCCTCAGCTACTCCACGCGCACGTGGGGTACACGTAGCACTTCAATTTCCCAGACCTTTTAGCTCCTCACTCGCGCGTACGCCACACTCCCGTCGTTTCATCTCACGCAGCTCCCGCTTGCGTCTGATCAGCTTTCGAGTGCACTCCCATGTGGCAGGGTAATCAAAGGTCAACAGAGAGCCTTGCTCCCTAAGCTTCTCCCCACTTTGATCCCCTCATCTCCCTCATGCGTCCACGATGTGCATGTAACAAAGATAAACAAACATTAAAACAGAATACTAGTGTCCGAAATAACTAAAACAAGCAATTATCAGGGGACAAACCAACATTTTAGAAGAGGCACCAAAACACCAGAAACATCAGAGGCAACCAATAGCGTATTTCGAGTTTATTTTCTTTTTTAAGAGATGTAATTATCATGGGTATATAGTGAAAACCCTAAAGATTGTAAAGGAAATTTCTCCAAAAAAGGCAATAGAAAAAGCCTTCGAATTTCAGAGGTATCCTGGCTCTTCTTTTCTTCTCGAAGTATCATCATATAAAAAAAAGACTAGGGTTCAATTTTTTACCTCCGATCGTTTCGTCTCCCTTGCAATGTTGTTATCCCTCGCCAGCAATAAACCCACGGTCTTCAGGCCGGAAGTGGTGAACCGACGGAGAGGGGTTCATTTTAGAATAGAGTTTTTTTTTAGTTTTGAAGTTTTGGTCATTTGTCCAGATCTAGGGTAAACAGGGCTTTTCTAGTTTGTTTCTTTAGATCTAGACGATGTTAAGGCTTTTTTTGGTGAAAACAGGTTCAGATATGGGTTCAGAGTGAGAGGAAGGGGTGTTTGGCTTGTTTTAGGGATCGCTGGCCGTCGGCGAACGATGGTCAACGCTGAAAAAAATAGCCAGTTTCTGGGTTTATCAAACCCTAAGAGAGAAAAGAGGGTAAAAAAGGAGATCTTTAAGCCGGGTGAGGTCTTGATTTTGCCAAAAGGAGAATTTTTTTGGCTAAAATGGCGTTTATATTCAGCCATTGTTTTAAAAAAAATGGCCATTTCACACTTTACACCCTTCCGCCCCGGCTTTATTACGTGTGTTATGGCTTCCGCGTTTTTAAATCACCTACCCGATCCCTCTATGTTTTCAAAACCTCTCAATTTAGTCCCCCAATCAGGTCGAATCTTATCTTCACAAATGGTTTTATTTGCTTTTAGCCCTTCCGTCTCTTTGTAGAATCTTTCAGGCCCTTCCGATTTCCTAAATTCGGTCCGCAGTCCTTGGATCTTTTTCCATCTTTGCAATTCCGTCCTTGTGTTGATTTAAAATCTGGCTTTCATGGGCAAATGCCTTTTCAGCCTCTGAAATTTCAGTTTCATTCGATTTTGGTCCTGATTTCAGTGGTTTAATCTCGATTTTAGCCCCTGCCTTGGATTTACTTCGATTTTTTAAGTTGTTTAATACCCCATTTAGTCCATAAAACTTCATTTCAGTTATAACTTAACCCAAAATCCAGTGTCCAGCCTCCTTTTTTTGTTTTATTTTCATTTTGGTCCTTATCATATTGCATGTTTAATCTTTGTCTTGTACCGCATTTCTCTTACATTTTAGTCCTTTCATTTTATATTGATGGTTGTTTCATTTGTTATTATGTATTGTACCATTAGTTTATTGTTCAGTATTTGTTATATGTACATATGTTTATTGTATGGTATAACACGTATGATTTCACATAATATGTGATATGGATATATAGACGTATTATATTTGTTTTAGTATACGATAATAATATATGGTTTTTACAGTATATAATATACAATTTTAATACGTATATATGTATTTTAGATATTCCGTATATAGTATATGATACATATATATATATATATATATTATATTGCATAGCTAGAATGTATATATAATAATACGGTTACTGCCAAACCTAAATCTCATATATTTATACGTATTTATAAATGTATATAAAACCTTATCATATGTACATGGCATAATTTTCATACGGTATAGTGTTTTACTATTTGATGTTTGGAATCCATTACTTGTACATTTGTCTCATGTTTTTTTTTATTTGTATTACCGTGTTTATGCTTATTTGCCATGCCTTATAAATATTGCATTTGGATATTTAAATATGCTAATGCGGTGTCTCGTTATTCGGGAGTAAATGCGGCCAATTTCAAATGTAGTGATGGTGGTCTTGCTGTTTACTTTCGAATAACGGGGCCCTTAAAATAGACTCACATGTATAACCGGATTTTAATTTAATAATCACTTTAACTTGTAAAGTTTAATATTAATAAAGCGGTAGTTATTTATTTTCTTTTTACGGAACCAATTTTTGGGCAGTGTGGGGTGCCAAAACTCTCCCATCCGTAACCGACTGTCGAACCGGCTTTCAAACGAATCTCTGGTTTTTATGGTGCCCGACTTACCCTAGTGGCCGGTGGCAACTCTGAGTTTTTTTTTCTTTCAAAAACACGAATTTTTAAAGAATTTTCCATTTTTCAAATATTAAAAAAAAAACAAAAGGAAATCTACTACTCCTTTTTTAGCGATCACTCTCAACTACAAGTTCGAATTTAAGAAAATTTTAGGTCGCTACAGTTGGTGACTCCGCTGGGGAATGGTTTTGATTTTTTAAAACTAAAGTGAGTCAGAAGATTTTTCAAAAAGAACAAAAATAATCATCGCTTTATTAATATCGAAAGTTATGAATTATAGTGACGATTACATTGATATCCGTTTATAAATGCGACTTTATTTTAGCGCATTTAAAATTTGACATTTAAACCCGTCCTTTTAAGTGGGGGGAAAACGCTAGTGCTTTCGTATGGATATTGTTCCTCCGTATGGGCCTAGTAAGTACCTTCAGGGCTCGACTACCCTATGTTTTCATGGGAATATTGTTTCCCCGTATGGACATAGCGAAAGGGTCCCCTGAATTGAACTCGGTTGAAAGGAGCCTATAATGGGTGATGACCGGGGGCCTTGCTACCCTTTAAAGGGGACAACAAGGACAGTTCGGCTACCGTTTAGAACCAAAATTGCATCTAAAGAACATAGAAAGCCTACCCCTTTAGAGCTACGCGATTAAACCTAGGTCTTTAGAAAGGGTGTGAATAGGGTTGTTTTATTTAATTTCCCGCTTTGTTTCTTTATGTATCTGTTAAATTTTACCCGGTACTGACTTGTTTTTTTTGTTTTATTTTGTTTTACATATAGTTGGCATATATACATTGCATAACATCAAGGTGTTGATTCGAGTGGTTTGCCGAGTTGAAATCTTTCATCATGGATAAAAGGTACCTTTCGAAGGAAGAAATTAACTCAGCCGTGCGACATTGGTCTGAAGTTAACCAAAGGGTCCAAGGTGATAGTCTACCAAGTAAGCGTATTGTGGCGAGGTATACATATGTCAGTCTACAACAAAATAATCTATGGGATTTGAAACAAATTTGGGAAGGACGGGATCGACGATTGCAAAACTTGTTTCAAGAAAATTATGGTGACATAGCACATTTGATGTGTGTTCGAATTAATCAGCATATGTTTCGAGCCATCTTTCAGTTTTAGAATCCCGCCTTCTGTTGCTTCACTTTCAACGGGAAAGATTTGATGCCTACGATCGAAGAGTATACATCTTTGCTCAATCAGAAGAACATTCATGAAGATTGGATTTACACGAAGCCGACAAGTTCTCAAAACTACCCTTTGAAGCTTAAAACCATAGTCGGATGAGCGAAGATTGGGTCAAGGGTTTGAGGTGACATCACTACTTTTTCATGAGAGTGCATTCTAGATGTCATACCAACACACCCGGATGAGGGTGTAAAGATGGATTTACTCACTTTGAGGATATACGGTCTGATAATTTCCATAGAGTTTTGGGTAACATTGATGTGGCAATCTTGACTGAAACTTTTATTTTCTTGAATACAAGTCGGAAGCATGACGAATGATGTTTTAAAGGGTGCGCACAGTTACTTCAGGTATGGATTCAGAGTCATCTTTGGAAGACAACAACTAGGGTTCTACCTGAAATATTTTCTGGAGAATTTTTCCCTCTACGAGAATACTTAGCGAAAGAATGGTGAGAAGAACGAGATAAATAAAAATGGACGGTGATCTTTAAAAATATTCAAGAAGAAGATATTGTGTGGAGGGTGCATTGGCTCGGTAGTGTCCTTCAGTTCTTGTATAGTTGTAGGGATTACGATTGGCTAATGATGATAGGATTGTATGGTGGAATCACTTGCACTCCTTTGTTGGTGTCAAGGCAATTCGGGTCACAACAGTTTGTGCCTCTTACCACCGGTTTAAGTACCTCTGAGTTTTTGTTCAAGAATGAATATAGGGCAAAGGTTCAGGATGTTTTTCAAGCTTGAGACCACCTTTACCGCATAAATGTCGAAGAGGATGAAGAGTGCATGTTCACCCCGGACTACGTTTGAGATGCAAGGCGTGAATACGCTTTTTGGATGCGTATAAGAATCAATGACTATTTGAGATGCAAGGCCGGTAGAACTCTACCCTCGAGACCTTGAGTCAAATTCAAACCCGAAATACTCAACTAGAAGAAAGGATTGGGGAGCTAAATCAGTCCCTTCGTGAATATGGCGCTCGAAATGGCTTTCTTGAGCTACAAGCTACTCGACAAGAGAACGAAACAATCCGAGCTCATATTGAGACATTAGAGACCACAGTTCAAGATTACCTCAGAAGAATTATAGTTCTTGAAGAAGCCGCCAAATGAGGAGACAATTATTGGTTAAGGCGCCTTCACGACGCTACTCACATAATTCAAGAATGAGATCAGTATAACACCGATCTGATGGTGCAAGTGCAAGATATTGATCAACACGTGAGAAACCTAGCCAATAAAGCCAAAGCCCTTCTTTCTTTTGTAACCCCGGACATGGAGGAGGCACCCAGGTTCATTATGCCGCTTGAAGCTATCGAAGAAGTTAGAAGTTAGGGTCGGGGCATATATGAAGGAGTTTATCTTTCCTTGTAATGAGAACCTTTTAGTCTTCAATGAAAGTTGTTCTAGGGTGACCACTAATGGAATCAATGCCTTTATTTGCATACATCCGTGCATTTTATTTGTTCCATGCATTGCATAAAACATATATCATGCATTAAGTAATTAAGCAAAAAAATTAATTGTGGAGGGTTTCGTGATAGTAATTAAAGGCTTCATACTCACATGTTCTTGACGTTAAAGAATGCAAATAAAAGACAGTTTTGCTAAAGCAAAAACCAATTTGAGAAGGGCATTCGTCTTAAAAAATAGAGAGAGAAAAGGAAGAACTTCGAGTCAGTACAGCTTCAGAAGCATGAATGACCTAGCGGCTAGGGTTGATAAGCTCGAACAGCTCCAAGAACATCTAGTTTGGAATCAAAGAGAGATAATAACACATATGAAGAAGCTCCAAGAGGAAACTAGAGGGCAAATTGATGAAATGATGAGTATCATGGCCAAAGAAAAATGGCTTGACTGAAGGCTCATTTGATCAAAGAGAGATGGAAAAAACAAGTGAGAATTGGGATTGCGACTTCATAGCGAAAGAGGCTTTGTCTGATAAAGATCAAGTCATCGCCAACCAGTATGAGATAGTTCGCACTACTTCCGAATGTCTCATCAAATTGTGTTAGATAAGATTGAAAATTCTCTCTTGAAAATCTTGTCTACGCCAAAGGACAAAGAACCAGCTCAAAAGTAATTGAATCAGGAGGTTAATAACACAGACACTTACGAAGCCCCTAGGAAGCCGGTAGTCTCATCACCCCAGGCCATGTCCCTAAATGTGCAAGGCTCAAGTAGAAAGAAAGAATTCTTCACCCTTTTACCAATCTCGTACACGGAGTTGTACTTGCAATTATGCAAGGCTGATTTGGTCTGACCATGTCCTGTTGCTCCCTTTCAGTCACCTTATCCCTCGTGGTATGACCCTAATGCACACTATGATTACTACACCAGAGTAGAGAGACACATAATAGAGAATTGCACGGTATTCAAGAAAGTGGTGTAAAGCATGTTAAAAGATGAAGTCTTAAAGTGTGAAGGAACTAGTGTGGAAATTAATCCACCTTCCAGCCACGGGGGTCAGAACATGAGTGCTCTTGAAGAGGTATATGCAACAAGGGCAAAGATGGATGTGTCAGAAGTTAAGTCTTCTTTAAGTTAGGAATTCGGATCATTGTACATGGCAAGGTCGACTGAAAACTCTCTCATGAATGAAGAGATTGCAAACATAAGTGAAAGTCGGGACTATGAATTTATAGTGGAAAAAACATTGTTTGATTAAAACCAAACTATCACCAACCAGTGTGAGGTAGGCGGTGTCACCTTTAAATGTCCCGCCAAACTAGTGATAGATGAGACCTAGGACTTTCTCTTAAAAGATTTATCTTCGCCAATGAATGGAATGACAGATGAAGTAGAACCACAAGAATCTCTTCAGTTGTCGGCAAACCTAACTTTCAGTTCTCAATAGAAAGTCAAGAAAATAGAGGGCTTTCAATTTAGTCCTATTTCTCTTACCTACCATGAGTTGTTCTCTAAGTTACTAGAAGCTCGACTGATTGTGCCATGCTTTGTCAAAGCGCAGTTACCTCTATATTCGAGATGGTTCAAAAAAGAAGAATATTGCGATTACCATGCCAAAATTCAAGGGCATTCTTCTAAAAGGTGTGTGAGTTTTAAGCGTAAAGTTTAACATCTTCTAGATCTTAGAGTGATAGAGCTTGGGACAATGGGTCCGAGTCTAAAGATTAATTTCCCAACTGTGGCCAGCACTATAAAATTGGGAAAAGATTAGGTCACCATGATAGAAGAGGCAGATAAAGAAAAATTACCAACATCATCAAAATCTAAAAATGTCAGCAATTATCATGATCCCAACTATTCCATAGAAGACGTTCTGAACTCGCTTGAAAAGTTAGGAGCGGTTCTAGAAGAGTCCACGAAAGTGACAATGCTTGAGAATGACGACGTTCTCAAAGAAAGGGAATTTTGTTTAAGGAAAATGGGGCAAGGAATGCTAAAAGGCAATACAAAGATGCGAAAGGGAGTAACAAGAGGACGAAGATATTATTCCTTATGTCAAATTCTGAGTTGCTACCCCTGTTAGTTCAGAACAAACTCTTGAGGCTGCCTCCCATAAAGCGACATGCTTATTTCAATCCGGATATGTTTGGTACCAAGGTTCCATGTGGATATCATCAAGGTGATCTTAGCCATACAACGAAAGAGTGTGTATTTCTTAAAAGCTAGATCTATTAACTCTTTATGAAATGAATACTTACTCTTGAGAATGAGAGACCTAAGATCAACAAATGGGTCAAGTTTTTGGGAAAGATTGAAGATCCAGGGTGATTGACCGGTATTGCAATGTTCGAGTTTTTTAATGCATCCTATCCATGTTTTAGGTGTCATATTTTTCGCTTTATCTCGCGTGTTTTTCTTGTTGTCCTTTTATGTGTGTGTAATCAACTTTGTTACTCTTTGCCCGAAAGTAGCAAGTATCTTTTGAAGGGGCATATGTTATGTTTGCCTTTTTTTCGTTTCAATGAAAGGATGCATCTTTTGAGTAAAAATATGTGTATATTATTTCTTACCCTCGTAGATACTCGTATATCACGTGCATGATGTGACATTGATTATGATAAAAGATCAATTGAATGTTGTGATCATGATGAAGTATGATTTCCAGCTCAGCCCGCTCTGGTCGGTAAAGCGCGAGACGTAAGATTACTACTCTTTCGATAATGTTCGATGACAAGAAAATCTCCTAAGAAAGACTAATGAAACAATTTGAATGTGAGAATTCTTTTAACGTAAAAAATATATACTTATCTGTCAAGAAATGAACAATTAGTAGGGTTGTCGGGAAGAACAAATATAATAAGAAACTAGATTCCACCTGTTTAATACCCCAGTATGAGAGAAAAAAAAGGAAAAAAAGAAAAAAAAGAGAGAGACAAAAGAAAGAGAGAAAATATGGGATAGAAAAATAAAAGAAAAGAGAGAGAAAATAGGAAGAATTAGGTTTCTTTGTATTATTTTGAGAATAAAATTTATGATTCAAGGACAAAGGCGTACGTGATCAACCTAACACCGATAACCCGTCAGTGATCCAAAAAAAAGACTGATAGCAAGCCTTAGTATGCTATACAGTTCAAAGACTCAAAATAAGTATATGTCGTAATGCCTTGATTGATTCAGAAGAATGAAGATTGAATCCTCTTGAAGAAATGGAATTTTGAGACTTAGGGGGCATGTTTTTTGACCTACCATTGAGATAAAAGAAAGATCATCCCGTTGGATCAGAGAAAAATAATAGCCAAGCCTAAATGCGAGATAAATTATTACCAAAATCCAAAAAGAAGAAGATTGTTCTTCTACATGGTTTCTAGGATAGAGTTTTAGGTCATGGATGTGCATGGTCAATCTAATACAAAACCCGTCAATGATCCTAAATAGAATATAACAAGACTCAGTGTGCTACATAGTTCAAAGACTCAACTTGATTGGATCTGCAAAATGATGATCGAGTTTTGTTGAAGAAATTTTGGGGCATGCTTTCAGCCTAATATCGAGACAAAAGAAAGATTGTTTCGATATGTCAAGGGCAAAATAACCGTTAAACTCAAAGGTGAAACGAGAAATTACCAAGGTTAAGAAGAAGAAGAACGTTTCCTTACGTGGCTTCGAAGTTTTAGGTCTACATAGTCATCCTAACACAAAGGAATAATTTGTCAGTGGTTGGAATGAAAATAGTCGCAAGATTTCATATGCTAGACAATTCAGAGACTCGTGGTAAATTTCAACCATAATATGTCATATGGCTTAAAATATTGAAGACTCGAGACCTTATTAAAAATAAGGAAAGTTTGGGAATCTGGGGGCACGATGTTCACCCCAATGTAGAGATAGAAGAAGGCTCGTTGTGAAGAGTCATAGAAGAGGTGACAGTTGAGCCCAAGCTGAGTGAGGGCAATTCTATAGGATGGAAAACAATAGATTCTATATGACCAATGTAAGGCAACGATTGCCTTTTAAAATCACACGAAAGATAAAGATTCAATAAAGACATAAGAAATACTTTGTTTGGTTTTTGGTTGCATGGAAACGTAGCCGCTCGAGGAGAACGGGGACCATGGAGAAAGTTGCTGGCTGCGGGTTGTGGTAGAGGAAGAATCAAGGGAAGTCCAGAGGGTGCGCGTGTAAACGCGTGTAGATCTGGAGGGTCTCGCGTGCGCCACACGCACGCGTGATAAAGCGGGAAAGACGCGCGTGGGCTCGTGCCAGTTTTAGAAGCTTCCCGGGATGATCTGGACCGTCCGTTTGAACCTTCAGATCCTACGGTTAAGAGTGGGCTGCGCATAAGATATTAGGGCAATTAGGGTTTTTGGAATTAGACAAATTAGGGTTTTGGGCCAAACATGCCGATTATAATTTAATGTTATTGGGTTTTTTACAACGTGAAATGAACTGTTAAACATTGGACTTTCTTTATTAATTTTGGGTTTTTTATTATCTATTTAATATTCATTGGGCTTTATTTATTTTAATTATGTGGGTTTTATCTTAATAAATAATATTGTTTTTTCTTGTTTTGTTTAATAAAGATAATTATAGTAATAACAAAACGATAATATTAGTAGTATAATAAGAATATGAAATTAATACTATAACAACGAAATAAAAAAAGAAAAAAAAAAGAAAATAGTAGTACTGAATTAATAATAATAATAATTTTTAGTGTGCATTTTCATTTTCTTTTCAAATTAAAGTACCAGATTAGTAGCTATTAACATGTAGTAATAATATAGTATACTAATAATAATATATTTTTTTCTTTTTTTAAATAGGTAATAACAATCATACTAGGTGACTTAAGCCCATTATTCAAATATTTATAAAAATAAAAACCCCGAATAAAATTAGTGATTACATATATGAGAAACTCGAAGCTTCAGGTTCGAGGAGAGGAAGAGCGAGTAGTTCTATATATGAGGAACTCGCAGCTCAAAATCTTTAGACAAAGAAGTCGGATAAAATTAGCGCTTATGGTCTTTGCTTTATTCTTGTTCTACAAGGATAAGCAAAGAGGGGCAGCTGTAATCACTAATTTTATCCGGGGTTTTAACCCATTTATTATTTTTGTTAACTTCTTTAATAAGGAGCTTTGGATATTATCTTACTTAGTATAATTATTATCTATTATTGCAAAAGCACAAAAATTATTAGTATTATCTATTTATAATTAAAAAAACCTAAAAACATTATATTAGGTTACTAATTACTATTAGTTTTTTTTATTATTTGGAAGGAAAAACAGAACACAAAAATATATTATTATTATATTACTATTGTTAATATCATATTACTACTAGTATTATTATATCGTGTTACTATTATTACCTTATATTATTATGATTATTATTCTATTATATTATTATATATTAATATTATCATTTATAATTTATATTATTACTATTGTTCTTATTATCTTATTATTATATTATTATTAAACAAAAAACAAACAAAACACTAAATAACTAAATAAGAGCCCAATTGTTTAATTTTAAACAGTCCATTTACAATAAATAAAAGCCTAAAAACAAATAAATGTTACAAATGGCCCGATGAGGCCCAAATAATTACACTACCGAAACTCTAATCTGACTATCTCTCTTATGCGCAGCCCATTGCCAACCGTCAAATCTGTTTTAGATCTGACGGTCTAGATTAAGCACCAAAAGGGAAACCCTAATGCAGCTGCCCATCTGCCCCAACGCCGCACTCATCACAGTCGTTGGATCTAGAGATCTAAATGGACGATCCATATCGCAAGGAAGACTCTGGAACCTACACGAGCCCACGCGCGACTCCTCAGCTACTCCACGCGCTCGTGGGGTACACTTAGCACTTCAGTTTCCCAGACCTTTTGGTTCCTCACTCGCACGTACGCCACAAGCACGTCGTTTTATCTCACGCAGATCCCACTTGCGTCTGATCAGCTTTCCAGTGCACTCTAATGTGGCAGGGTAATCAAGGGTCAACAGAGAGCCTTGCTCCCCAAGCTTCTCCTCACTCTGGTCCCCCCATCTCCCTCATGCGGCCACGATGTGCATGTAACAAAGATAAACAAACATTAAAACAGAAGGACTAGTGTCAAAAATAACCAAAACAAGCAATTATCAGGGGACAAACCAACATATCAGAAGAGGCACTAAAACACCATAAACAACAGAGGCAACCAATAACGTATTTCGAGTTTATTTTCTTTTTTTAAGAGAAGTAATTATCATGGGTATATAGTGAAAACTCTAAAGATTGTAAAGGATATTTCTCCAAAAAAAGGTAATTGAAAAACTTCCTAATTTCAAAGGTATCCTGGCTCTTCTTTTCTTCTCGAAGTATCATCATATAAAAAAAGACTAGGGGTTCAATTTTTACCTTCGGCCGTTTCGTCTCCCTCGCAACTGTTGTCATCCATTGCCAATGATAAACCCACGGTCTCCGTGCCGGAAGTGGTGAACCGACGGAGAGGGGTTCATTTTAGAATCGAGTTTTTTTTGGTTTCGAAGTTTTGGTCGTTTGTCCAGATCTAGGGTAAACTGGCTTATTCTAGTTTGTTTCCTTAGATCTAGACGATGTTAAGGCTTTTTTGGTGAAAACAAGTTTGGATCTGGGTTCAGAGTGAGAGGAGGAGGTGTTTGGCTTGTTTTAGGGATCACCGACCGTCGGCGAACGGTGGCCGACGTTGCGAAAGGATAGCCAATTTCTGGGTTTGTTAAACCCTAAAAGAGAATATGGGGTAAAAGTGGCGAGATTTAAGCCGGGTGAGGTCTTGATTTTGCCAAAATGAGAATTTTTTTGGTTGAAATGGTGTTTATATTCACCCATTGTTTTTTAAAAAAAATGGCCATTTCACACTTTAAACCCTTTCGCCCTGGCTTTATTACACGTGTTAGGGCTTCCGCGGTTTTAAATCACCTACCCGATTCCTCTATGTTTTCAAAACCTCTCAATTTATTCCTCCAATCTGGTCGAATCTTATCTTCACAAATGGTTTTATTTGCTTTTAGCCCTTCCGTATCTTTGTAGTATCTTTCAGGCCCTTTCGCTTTCCTAAATTCGGTCCGCAGTCCCTGTATCTTTTTCTATCTTTGCAATTCCGTCCTTGTGTTAATTTAAAATCTGGCTTTCATGGGCCCCTGCCTTGCAATTTCGTCCCTGAAATTTTAGTTTCATTCAATTTTGGTCCCGATTTAGTGGTTTAATCTCGATTTTAGCCCCTGCCTTGGATTTAATTCAATTTTTTAAGTTGTTTAATACCCCATTTAGTCCTTAAAACTTCATTTCAGTTATAACCTAACCCAAAATCCAGTGTCCAGCCTCTTTTTTTTGTTTTATTTTCAGTTTGGTCCTTATCATATTGCATGTTTAATCTTTGTCTTGTACTGCATTTCTCTTACATTTTAGTCCTTTCAATTTATATTGATGGTTGTTTCATTTGTTGGATGTATTGTACGGTTAGTTTATTGTTCAGTATTTGTTATATGTACATATGTTTATTGTATGGTATAACACGTATGATTTTCACATAATATGTGATATGGATATATAGACATATTATATTTGTTTTAGTATACGATAATAATATATGCTTTTTACAGTATATAATGTACAATTTTAATACGTATATATGTATTTTTGATATTCCGTATATAGTATATGATTTATATATATGTACATAGATATCTTCTTTTTTTTTGTTACATATATTATATTGCATAGCTAGAATGTATATATAATAATACGGTTACTGCCAAACCTAAATCTCATATATTTATACGTATTTATAAATGTATATAAAACCTTATTATATGTACATGGCGTAACTTTCATACGGTATAGTGTTTTACTATTTGATGTTTGGAATCCATTGCTTGTACATTTGTCTCATGTTTTTTTTATTTGTATTTACCATGTTTATGCTTATGTGCCCTGCCTTATAAATATTGCATTTGGATATTTAAATATGCTAATGCGGTGTCTCGTTATTCGAGAGTAAATGCGGCCAATTTCAAATGTAACGATGGTGGTTTTGTTGTTTACTTTTAAATAACGGGGCCATTAAAATAGACTGCATGTATAACCGGATTTTAATTTAATCGTCACTTTAACTTGGAAAGTTCAATATTAATAAAGCGGTAGTTATTTATTTTCTTTTTACGGTACCAATTTTTGGGCGGTGTGGGGTGCCAAAACTCTCCCATCCATAACCGACTCTCGAATCGGCTTTCAAACGAATCTCTGGTTTTTATGGTGTCCGATCTACCCTAGTGGCCGGTGACGACTTCGAATTTTTTATTATTTTTTCAAAAACACGAATTTTTAAAGAATTTCGTATTTTTCAAATATTTTCAAAAAAAATGAAATCTACTACTTTTTTAGCGATCACTCTCGACTACAAGTTCTAATTTAAGAAAAAAAATTTAGGGACTCAATTTTTTATTTAAGGTTAATTTTTTTCAATACTTATTATTAGAGACTCAGTTTTTTCAACACTTGTTATTAGGAGCTTAATTTTTTTCTTAATATTTGTTATTAGGATTCTATTATTTAAATTTAATTTTTCAATATTTATTATTAGGGGTCTAATTTTTTCAATACTTCTTATTAGGCCCCATTTTTTCAATACTTGTTATTAGGGGTTCAATTTTTTCTAATATTTGTTATTAATGGCTACTCATAAAATTTATTTTCCCCAATATTTGTTATTAAAGGTCAATTTTTTTCCCAATAGTTGTTATTTTTTCCAATACTTGTTATTCAAACACTTGTTATTAAGGGTTCAATTTTTTGACAAATGCCGCTATAAACGCGCACTTTAGACAAACGCCGCTATAAGATTTAAATGTTTATATCCCACATAGACTACATTTATATCTTACTGAGACTTTATAAAGAAGTGAAGCGCGTGTATAGATCGATGAGCTAAGTAATGAGCTGAGGGTGCGGAAGATACATTGTCAATAGCAGCGTTTGGAGGTAAAAAACGGCACTAAAGACAAGGTTGTTTGTTGTAGTGTTAAAATTCTTTTTTTAATATTTATTATTAAGAGCCCAATTTTTTCTCAATACTTATTATTAGAGGCCTATTTTTTTCTCAATATTTGTTATTAGGGACATGCTCTTAAAATTTAATTTTCTTTTCAGTATTTGTTATTAGAGACCCATTGTTTCTAATACTTGTTACTAGAGACCCATTTTTCTAATACTTGTTATTAGAGACACATTTTTTCTAATACTTGTTATTAGAGACCTACTTTTAAAATTTAATTTATCTCTAATACTTATTAGTAGGGGCCTAATTTTTAGGTTCATTCTGGACCACTAAAATTGCAGGAACGGGCCTATAAGCATATAACTTAACTCATTTTGGACATCTTTTTTTGGGGCATATGTGATTGCTCATATTGTATCTGTTCTGAACCACCCTAGCCTTGACATAATTATCAAATGACAAGGTTATAGTCCTAAAATGCCTAGTTTCAACTTCTATCTTAGGTAAATTATGTGTGGATTATCTTTAGATTTATATGTGAGTCCTCTCTGAATATATTCCGATGATTAGTCTGATTTTACTCTGTAACAATTATATACTTAAAAAAAATCCTTTTTTACAATAGAAGTTTGGCATAGTGTCAACAAAATGTCATTAACGTTTGATTGAATAGTCACTTTGATCCTTATTCTTTTTTGAAGCACTTTAATCCTCATTGTTTCATTTTAAGTCAATATGACCCCTCCGTGAATGAAAATTAATAGTCAGCTAACGATAAAGAGGTTGAAATAACTTGACAGAATGACACATCAGTAGGAAAAATAATTTTATATTTTATATAATTTTGTAAAATTAATTTTTAACTGATGTGTCATTTTGTCAAATCAACACCTTTGTTTATATGACACTTCTATGCTAGTGTACACTGCCATATAGGTTTACCACATCATTTCAAGTCATTTATAGTTAGTTGACTAATAGTTTTCTTCCATGTAGGGGTTATTTTGGCCTAAAATGAAATGTTGAAGGTTAAAGTGATTAAAAAAAAAGAATAAAAAACAAAATGACTATCCAGTCAAACGTTAGGGGTATTTTTGACATTATGTCTAAAAGTTTTAAAATATTTTATAATTTTATCGCTTAATCAAATTGTAGAGCGTTTCATTAGAAAAACATCTCTAATCTTAGCAATGCTGTGAATTTATTTAACTGTGTTTGAAGTTAAAAGGTCTGCTAAATTCAACGAAAGGAATTGCTTGGTGATCATTTGTGTTTCATTATCAATGAAGTAGGAGAGTGAAAGAGACAAGAGACAGGTCGAACATGCTGTTTTACACATGCATAAAAAATATGTGTTTTTATTTCTTAATAATATATAATATTTCTAACAGTAAATTCTGGATTCTGGAAAGTACAAACGCCAATGTAACATGCTTTCAACCATGGAATATATATGGTGGGAGAGAGGGCAGCAACATGGAACAAACAAAGCTACCTTGAGGCATATGCAGAAAAAATTAAAAACAAATAGGAGCTTTTGATTCAAATATATGGATTTGATGACACCTTTTATGCATAGAAAAACTCTCATGCACATAGCTTCTATGAAAAGAAGAAATTACATATACATACATACATACATACAACATACATACATATGTATGTATGAAGATGTTTTCAAGAAGTAACCCAGCACATGATCTCCGCTGCTGCTTGTTTGAATATTTCGTCGACCTGAAATGCATCTCCCAGCTGATGATTAGAAGCTGCTGTGCTTGCCACCTGTTTATTATATGTTCTATTTTAATTAATTATGATTCCACAAGGCACAATCCTCAATAATATACTAAATCAATGGAAAAACAATGAAAATCTGGTGCAAGTTCAGATATATGAATGAAGGATTGTTTATATGCTCAACTCAATTCATGCATATTGACATTGTCATTAAGAGAGAGCAACCAATCCTCTAATTGGGTTCAATATTTATTATAAGAGCAGTTATGTATGTCATTGATTGATAATATTCGATCGATTTAATCTATTAAAGCTAACTTTGTTTATCTACCTGACTTAATTGAACAATTTAATCAACTTGTCTCTTCATAGTACAATCATGGCACTGTCCTCCAACAAAAATGTCTAGAACTATATACGAGATTGTTGCTTGGATTACATTCTTTCACCCTAACTTTGCATGCAATTAGACAAGGTAAGCACTAACCATGTAATTAATCAAATTAACGACATGCATAAAGCAGCAAATAGTTTGATGTAGAAAGTAAAAAAAAAGTTGGTATCAAACTTACACGAGCTTGAATCATGAACATGCACCGAGTAGAATCCGAGGAAACATGAGCAGATGCCACCTCTATTTTGTGCTTCTCCAAAATACAGCAAACAGTGGTGAAGAGCCCGGGCTTCTTAGGTGAGCACACGCTTATCTGTGCTTCTGTACCGCATATGTTCAACACAACGTTGGGAGAACTCCAGGTTTGAAACTGCAAAGGAGATTGGGAGACCGAAAGAGAGTTCAGATTCGAGAACTTATCGGTTGCATTTACTCGGTCCGCCATGAATGCTTCCCTGCTGCTTGAACCAAGGGCGGCGGCGGTGGTGGCCGTCGGAGGCTTCTCGTGATGACAACCGAGGTCAATGCAAGCTTGGAGTCTGTCTAGCTTTTGTTTCTGTAGCTTTTGGAGAGTTTTCTCTAGGGTTTTGATGTAGTTCACTGCTTCATCAACTATGGTGGATTTGTCAGCCTGTAAAAATGATTCGGGCTGTGATTACAACTATTCAGATATTGAGATAATTGGTCCGTCAACAGAAACTGTGATTTGGAATGATTAATTATGTATGCAGATTATGACAACTCAGCCTTATTAAATACATTTCCATATTAAACAAATGGAGTAAGCAATCTTTCCATAACTGAAACCAAGCTATGTTATCTTCTTGTTTACGGAGTCTAACACGATTGTGAACATAACAGATGAAAAAGTTTCGTATTGCGATCGTTATTTAAATTCGAGAAACTGTTTACCTTGGGAGGTAGCTGAGGAAGCAGGTCATGAAGGCCGGAGAACATGTTCCTCATCTTCCTCCTCCTCTCCCTTTCTGTCCATATATGCATCTCATGATCCGAGTCTGCACCTCTCTTATTGGTCTTCGTATTGGTCGAGTCTTGCAAAGGTTGTTGTTGTTGGTCGTTGGTTTTGCCTGCAGATTTGTCTTCACTGGCTGTACCTGCTGAAGAATTGTTATTATCGGAGTTGGATAAAGCAGCTGTCCATGGCTGGTTTTCCCATACTAAGAAACCGCCATGGCCACCTTCTTCAGACATGACTGAATTACAGAGATAGGTAGAAGAAGAAGAGAGAGAGATATGTAAGAAAAGGAAGAGAGGAGACGTTTAAAAGGTGGCAAACAAAAGGTGAAAAAGGGGAGAGAGGGGAGGATTGTCATTGAAGAAGGTAGAGAAGAACCCAAAATACAATCATAAGGCAATGCCGTTACTCTAATATCAAAACAAAAACGTATGTGTATATATATATTGGATTTATAAATAATAGTAAAATTTTGATATACCATAAAACTTAAAATTTAAATTTTAAACTCTAAATTTTAAATCTTATACCTTAAACTATAAACATTAATATTAAATTTTAAACCTTAAAATTTATAACTGCTAAAATTAAAATTTTGTGTAAATTAAAATTTATACTACTGTGTATTAAAATTCTTTTTTCTACAAATAACCATATATACTCTAAACCGCGTTCTAGCAAATATTTCTTCTTTTCTCTCCCCTTATGGTCCCACAATTCATGATGATCCCACTTTATCATGTATTATAATATAAATATCAAAAGTGTTGAATGGAGTATTGAAGTACATTGTAATTTGTACCCGAAAGTATAAGTTCGAACTTTGAAAATTCATTGCTAGATAGTGGCGTAAGGTAGAAGAGATCGTGGACGCCCATGCCCCCCAACCCTAAAATTTTGGTTTAATAATTTAAAGGTATTCAACTTATACTCTTTTTTCAGTTTAGTGTCTAACGTTTTTTTTAGTTATTTTGGTGCTTATCATTTTATTTCATAACTCAAACCAGAATTTTCTGTCAACAGCTGTTAAAAAATACCGTCATCAATTATAACATGACATGTAGCATGGTTTTTTTATTTATTTAATTTTTGAATTTATTTAAAAATATGAACTTTTTAAATAACCCCAAAATTTTAATTTCTTTCGATCGAGCCCTCAAATCACATCTCCCTCACCGTCCGGCATCCCCACACATCGGCGGTTCACCGTTCACCACTCAAGCTTCGCGTACCTTAGCGTTCAGCATCTCTCACCCTCTAACCATCGATTAAAAGCCCAATCGGTCTCTTTTTTCTTTACCGTTGGATGTTCGTCGACAGAGAAATCGACGATTCATTCGTCGGTATACGACAAATGAATGATGAGATTTTCAGTCGTAGGGGCCGACGAAGGCAAAGGTGGTCGGTAGTGGTTGAATAGATGGTGGGAGGGGATGAATTTAGGAATTTAGGGTTTAGGTTTGGGGTTTTTAGAGAAATTAAAGATTTTGGATTTTTTTATAAAATTAAAGATTTTCTAATTTAAAAATAAAAATAAAATACCAGAAATATGTCACATGTTGTGTTTTTATTGGATAATAAAATTTTTAACATCTATCATGGAAAAAACTAATTTGAGTTACGGAATGAACCGTTAGGCACCAAAGTGGGAAAATGATATAGGTTGGGCACCTTTTTGATTGTTAAGCCTAAAATTTTTAAAATTTTGAATTGGATTAATGGTAAGATTTTTCATTTGTTCTCTATAAATATATATAATTTATTATTTTTCTAAAAAAGTCGTTAATTTTATTAAAAATATTTAAGATTACAATAAAAGGTTTACAACAATAACCATAAATTACACACATAATTTGAACATTTTCATATAACCTTAGAAACAATAAATTAGACACGTGAGATTATTTAAGAAATGTATAAGGAAAATGTTAAAAACCCATCAGAAGATTTGAACAAAAGATAGATACCAACAACACTAGTAATCAACAATAAATGATAAAAACCATCAACATTAACATTAAAAAAATGCATATAACACTTAAGACACGCTGGCAAAATGATTATTACCACAACTCAATCGCAATTCGCAAACAATAAATGGTGAATGTGAACACGTATCCAATCCAGCCCAAGAGTCCAAAATATGAAATGTCAACAAGATAACAAATAAACTTCATTGTATCTGTAGCGGCGTCAAATTCAACATTACACACTACGCGCGGTTTGCCCTGGCTCCGTCTAAGGCAGCCAAAAATCGCCTGACAACGCGTGTACACCACGCGCGGTCTTACATGGCTGGAAAAATGCCCAAAATGCATGTTTCAGGCAGATTTTAACACCCACAACATTACACACTTCAAAATCAATCAAAAACCCATCAAAAATAGCCCAAAACTTACCGAACTTATCTATTCGGCCAAACGTTGGCGGAGGCTTAAACGATGCCGATTGGATGATCGGATGGTAGGGTTGAGATCGTCTCGACGTGAGGAAGGCAACCGTGGTGGTGGAACTTCTAACAGAGGTCAAAGGTGGCCGAAATTGAAGACGGACCAAAGGGATTTAACCCTAGATTCGTCGAACCTACAAACGCAGATTCTCGGCGAACAGCTTAGCATACCGGCGTATGGCCTTAAGGGTTTTGGTCAAAGTGGAGAGACAGTTTGGATAGACGGTGACGGTCACAGTGCGGCGGTGAGTGAGATCAGGCAGTGGCCTGTTAAGGCGTAGGTAAGAGATTTGGGGATTTTTTTTATTCGAATAAAATAAATAGAAAGATGAAGGGTCAAAAAGTCTGATATAATTGAATTTTCCCATATCCCTCAAATAAAGCTTACGAATAAAATAGGGTGACTTAAAACCAAGAGCTCCCTCAGCTCAATTGGCTGGGTCATCGGCCATACTCCCTTAGGTTGCGGGTTCAAATCTTGTAACCTGCATTTTCCCCTCTTTTTTTATATATAGAGAGTGTTACAACTCTCCCCCTAAAAGAAATTTCATCCTCGAAATTTACCTGGGCTAAAAAGGTAAGGGAACTGTTCTCTTGTAGATTTCTCTGTCTCCCATGTGGCCTCTGCAGAACTACGGTTACTCCACTGAACTTTAACCAGTATGCGTCTGTTTCTCAAAACTCTTTCATCGAAGTCTAAAATCTGCACAGACTCCTCGTCATAAGATAGATTTGGTCTTAGCTCAACATCCTGAACCTGAATAACATGACTCAGATCCGGCAGATCCGGGTGATACTGCCTCAACATAGATACATATAATACATCATGGATATGGCTAAGCTGGGGAGGCAACTCAAGTTGATAAGCAACAGGTCCGAATCTCTTCAGAATATGGTATGGCCCAATAAATCTCGGAGTAAGATTGCCCTTGCGCCCAAATATTAGAACTTTCTTCCACGGAGATACCTTTAAAAGACCTGATCACCAACCTCAAACTCAATATCTTTTTTCTCCGATCAGCATAAGACTTCTGTCTATCAAAAGCCTCTTTTAGGCGATCACGGATCAATCTAACAATCTCCTCAATCTCTCAAACTAAGGGCCCAAGGTCTTTTTATCATACAACTCTGTCCAGTAAATAGGAGTATGATATTTATGACCATACAGAGCCTCATACGGTGCCATACAGATGCTAGCTTGATAGCTATTATTATAAGCGAACTCGGCTAAGGGCAAAAAATCTTCCCAACTATCACGAAAATCAATCATACATCCCCGCAACATATCTTCCAAAATCTGAATCACCGTCTCTAATTGACCATCTATCTATGGATGAAAAGATGTACTAAAATTTAGATATGTACCCAAGGTTTCCTGCAAAGCCTGCCAAAATCGAGAGGTAAACCTCATGTCTCGATCGGAGATGATGGACAAAGGCACACCGTGCAGTTTGACAATCTCAGAGAAATATAATCTAGCCAATTTGTCCATAAAATAGTTAACCCAAATAGGAATGAAATGAGCAGACTTGGTGAGTCAATCAACAATCACCTATACATAATTCTTTTTAGAATGAGTCAAGGGTAAACTGGTAACAAAGTCCATCGTGATACGTTCTCATTTCTACTCAAGAATCTTAATGGGTTGCAAAATACCAGACGAATGTTGATGTTCTGCCTTAACCTGCTGGCAAGTTAGACACCTTGACACGTAATCAGAAATATCATTCTTCATGCCCTCCCAACGATACCTTTGTTTCAAGTTCTGGTACATCTTATCTCCACCGGGATGCATAATATAAGGGCTACTATGAGTCTCACTAAGAATAACTTACTTTAAATCAGCATCGTCGGGCACACAATAACGACCCTTGAAGCACAGAACCCCATCCTGGTCAAAAGTATAAACTAATATAGATCCCTACTCAACCTGTTATATGACAGAAAGTAAGGAACTATCCAAAAATTGTTTGGCCTTGATCTTCTTGGCCAAGGTTGGCTTAACTTGTAACTCAGCCAGTAAACTACGATCCTCAAAGATACTCATCCTGGCAAAAAGAGATTTCAAGTCTGAAACAGTCTTACGGCTCAAAGCATCAGCAACCACATTAGTTTTTCCCGAATGATATCCAGTCTCACAATCATAGTCCTTAAGAAGCTCAAGCCAACGACGCTACCTCAGATTTAGCTTCTTCTGGGTTAAGAGATACTTTAAGCTCTTGTGATCGGTATAGATATAGCACTTCTCCCCCATAGAGATAGTGCCTCCAAATATTCAAAGAAAACACCACAATAGCTAACTCAAGGTAATGGATAGGGTAGTTACACTCATACGGCTTCAACTAACGTGATGCATAAGCAACTATTTTCCCATCCTGCATCAAAACACAACCAAGTCCAGAGTGCGAAGCATCACTGTAGACTAAGAAATCTTTTCCAGGTTCAGGTTGTGTCAATACCAGAGCTTGAGTCAAAGTTTTCTTCAGTTTCTCAAAGTTTTCCTGATGAGCTTCGGACCAAACAAAAGGAACATTCTTCTTCAATAGCTTAGTCAAAAGGGCAGCAATAATAGAGAAACCCTCAACAAAACATCGATAGTACCCAGCTAAACCCAAGAAACTGCGAATCTCCCATATATTCTTAGGTTGCTTCCAACTGGTGATAGCTTCTATTTTATTAGAATCCACCTGGATACCTTTAACATACACAACATGCCCCATAAACGTCACTTTCCTGAGCCAAAATTCACATTTGCTTAACTTAGCATACAAATAATGCTCTCTCAAGGTCTGTAAAACAATCATCAGATGCTCAACATGTTCTGCCTCTGTCCGAGAATAGACCAAAATATCATCGATGAATACCACCACAAACTGATTTATATAAGGCCAAAACACACGGTTCATCATGTCCATAAAGGCGGCCGGTGTATTTGTCAAACCAAACGGTATCACTAAAAACTCGTATGGTCGTATCTAGTATAAATAGCTGTCTTAGATACATCAGAACCTTTATCTTCAACTGATAGTACCCAGATCGAAGATCAATCTTCGAGAAAACTGTGGCTCCTTGAAATTGATCAAACAAATCATCAATCTTGGGTAGCGGATATTTATTCTTCACTGTCAACTTGTTCACTTTCTGATAGTCAATGCATAACTGGAGCGAACCATCTTTCTTCTTAACAAAGAGAACTGGAGCTCCCCAAGGTAAAAAGCTAGGTCGAATGAAACCTCGATCAAGCAACTCTTGCAACAACATTTTTAACTCTTTTAGCTCATTAGGTGACATACGGTAAGGAGCCATTGATATAGGTACAGACCCCGGATAAGTCTCGATCTCAAATTCAACATCTCTATTAGGGGGTAAACCATGTAACTCCTTGAGAAATACATCAGGAAACTCATTAACTGCGTAAATTTTTTTAATCTTAACCAGAGAACCCTTCGTATTCAGAAATCAAACAATGAAGGTCTCATATCCTTTTTAATCATTATATCAGTGGTTAAAGTAGTTACCATATCAGATAGATAACCCAGACGTTCACCAATTAACATCACTGATCGCCAATCAGAAATCTTTAAGATGAATCTCTTTACCTCACAATCCAGGCTAACCTGATGTTCAGACAACCAGTCCATACCCAGAATTAGATCAAACTCCTCTAACAGAAGTGCCATAAGGTCGACCAAAAAGATTTCTACTTGAACCTCAAGGGAACAATGCTTAAACACCTTATCTACAGTCATTGATTAACCCATTGGGCTCATAACTGTGACAATGCTCTTCGTGGCTTCAATCGGAACCTGAAGATTTCGGGATACGGATCTCGAAATATAGGAATAGGTGAAACCATTATCGAGCAATATAAAGTATGGAATATAATAAATGGTAAATGTACCTGCAATAACATCTGGATCGTCTCGGTCATCCCGACGTCTAGTAGCATACACAAGAGCAAACTGCCTAGCCTCAGATAAAATCGATCCCTCACTCTAATATGGTCGAGCTCTACTATTCGACCTGGTAGCAGACCCAGAAGGTTTACTCTGGTTACGACCCCTAGCCGGAGTCTGAATAGAAGCTTGTGAATGAGAAAGAGTTTGGGAGGATTCCCGATACGTAGAAGGTAGAACTGGGTAACTCTTCAAGAAATGATCTCTAGATCTGCAACGAAAATAAGTACCCGCCATCTTTCTACACTCTTCCCGATGCCATCTACCACAATGCTTACATAATGCCGCCTGAGAGAAATCAGACGATCCACCTCTACTAGCTATTGGAGGTAGAGGGGCTGCAGGCCTAAAACTGGTATTACTCTTCTAAGAAACGGTAAAATGAGCCTTCTTACTAGCATGTACAGAAGACTCTGTGCCAGAAGGTCTCTTAGATATATCTTGATCGTCTCTATCACCACTAGTGGCTGTAAGCTCAACCCCTTCTAGATCTTTTGCCCTCCCAACCACCTTATCAAAATCCTCATCAAAATGGCCAATAACTTACACACACAAATTGTACTGGAGACCAAGGGCAAACTTACGACACTTTTATCTCTTGGTGGGTACCAAACTAGATCCAAATCTCAGGTTATCCAAGAACTCTATCTCATATTCTGATATGGTCATATCCCCTTGTTTCAGAGTCCTAAACTACTCTCTCATTTGCCTCAGATAACCCTATGAAATGACTCCTGAAGTGTTCTTTAAAAAATTCCCAAGTCAACCGAGTGGCAGAAATACTGCTCACTACAGACTCTCACCACGTGTGGGCGTTTCCATACAGCAGAGAAATAGCTCTTAAATATCTTTTGGGTGGCTCAAAACCCAACTCATCCATACGTTTCTCGATATTATGAAGCCACTCCTCAGCTTCAGTCGGGGCTCCATAAAAAGAGCCTTCAAAAGTCTTTGCCCCACTAGAGATCAGGGTCTGAGAGACGGGAACCTCAGGTACTACACCAACTGCTCTAGCTACACCATGGATCAGTTGTAAAAATTACGTGCTAAGAGTCTCATCTGTCACCACTGTCGCTAGCTCAGAACTGGACGTAAGTGCTCCTCTAATCGAAATTGTCATCTCTATACCAGAAGAAAGTGACGGATCTAAATGAGCTGTAGAACCTCTAGGAGCGGGAGGATTCACAGGGGTTGGGGAATCCACAGGAGCTGAAGGATCACTAGTTATTTTCTCAATTGGGTCAAAAAATCTAACAGATCGACCTCGCCCACGGGCAGGTCGACGACCCCGCCTAGTGCTCATCAGATGATCTTGGCTCACTACACATAAGTAAGAAAATCTAAAATCAGAACTGGCACTAAAGTGCCGTACATAATTAAACATATAAAACTTGGTGACATGGCCCCTTATGAGAAATATTTTTAAAACATTTTATAAAAATACTTTATTTATGACCTATTCACGATCTGAGGTTTGTAAAACCAAAAGCTCTGATACCAACTAAATGTAACCCCCTAGACCGACCTATGCATAAAGTCCAAATCTAAAATATCACATTACTTACCAAAATTGTTTCACTTAAACGTTCAAATGTTTAAAGATTTAAAATTTTTAAAATAATAGTTAATTTGAACATAAGTCAAATTAGTAATCCAAAATAAACCATACTGAGTGATACTACATCATAACCCTATGGGGCAATATAATAAGTCATATAATAACAAAATATAGGCTCGTGTCATCGTAATTGAGATAGTTTGGAAGATAAAAATATTATAATAAAAAGGTTATGTACAAAATATGTCGATCCTCCAAGTGCCAGATCCGGAGAGCCTATCCAAAAGTATCTGAAAGGAAAATTTTAAGGGTGTGAGCTAGGGAGCTCAGTGTGTCCTGATAAATACAGAAAAACATATAATATTTCAGATAAGCACAAATCATTTCAGTAAATTATTTTATATTCCATTTAAGTTTTTATTTTAAATTTAGCTACCCATCAACCGAGCACCGATGTGCAGTCCCCATGAACTACACTCAGAAGGTCTTACCCTAGGCCCGCAGGCGTAGGAGCCTACCTAAGGTTATGCCTTAGGCCCAAAAAGACTTACCCTAAGCCCATTGAGCATATGAGCTTAATAGAAGGATTTACCACTGGATCAGGGTTATACTTGCAGACACTTCAAATCATATCCCAGCAGTATACCCCAAGTAAATCAATATACAGAGTCATCAGAAATTAATTGGTAGACATGTATACAACTTAATAAAATATAAATCAGATATCTCAATTTTAGATCAGGCATAGGGTATACTTCCACATATAAGATAGCATGTTTTTATAACAAAAAAATATTCATGTTAAGATCAGAAGGTCATCCAGTACTTATATATATTTAGAGAAATCATTTTAAAAGTTATTTAAAATAGTAATATAGCACACACGGAACACACCTCAAAAAGTTGATCAGAATGGTATACTGGGCACCTACCTCGCCACGACCTGCAGCGGTGCTAGATCTTAAAATATTATGATACAAGGTTACAACAGAAGAATTTAAATTCTACTTAATTTAATTTACTGAGTTTAAGGTCATACGAGTAACTATGGGGGCGTTGATAAACGGATCAGGAGGAACTAGGCTGAGCAGACGAACGATCGAACGAGTCTCGGGTACCTTTAACAAAATAATATATCAAGTCAGAATCCTTAATCCAAAACTTTGCTCGTAAATTGAATAATTTAAAATCTTATGCATGATTAGGTTTAAGGCCAATTTCAAAGAATTTTGGGTTATAATTTTGCGAAACGGGCTTCATAAACGAACTTAGGGTTTAGAAAAATGTAAAATAGGGGTTTTTGAAAAATTTGACTTTTTGGGTCAAAGTCAATGCTGACATCAATGGTCAAGGTTAATGTTGATGTCATCGGTCAACGATAAATACCGACGTCAACAGTCTACGGTCAATGCTAACGTCAGCGGTCAACGATCAATGCTGACACCAGTGGTTAATGCTGACGTTAACGGTCAATAGTCAATGTTAACGTCAGCGGTCACTGCTGTCGTCAGCAGTCAAGGTTTTGGCTTGGGCGAGTTGACTCACAGAGTTGACTCGGGCAAGTTAACTCACTAAGTTGACTCAGTCAGGTTGACTCACCGAGTTGACTCGGTCAGGTTGACTAATTGAGTTGACTAGGTCGGGTCGATCGGGTCGGGTCGGTTATGCCTTAGGCCCAGAAAGACTTACCCTAAGTCCATTGGTCATATGAGCTTAATAGAAGGATTTACCAGCTGGATCAGGGCTGTACCAGCAGATACTTCAAATCATATCCCAACAGTGTACCCCCAAATAAATCAATATACAGAGTCATCAGAAATTAATTGGCAGATATGTATACAACTTAATAAAATATAAATCAGATATCTCAAATTCAAATCAGGCATACTTCCATAGATAAGATATCATGTTTTTATAATAGAAAAATATTCATGTTCAGATCAGAAGGCCATCCAGTACTTATATATATATATATATATTTAGAGAAATCATTTTAACAGTTATTTAAAACAGTAATATAGCACACACGAAACACACCTCAAAAAACTGATTAGAAGGGTCTATTGGTCACCTGCCTCGCCACGATCTATCGCGGTGCTAGATCCTAAAATATTACGGTACAAGGTTACAATAGAAGAATTTAAATTCTACTTAATTTAATTTGCTGAGTTTAAGGTTATACAAGTAACTATGGGGGCGCGCTGATGAGTGGATTGGGAGTAACTAGACTAAGCAGACGAACGATCGACAAGTCTTGGGTACCTTTAACAAAATAATATATAAAGTCAGAATCCTTAATCCAAAACTTTGCCTGTAAATTGAATAATTTAAAATTTTGTGCATGATTGGGTTTAAGGTCAATTTCAGAGACTTTCGGGTTATAATTTCGTGAAACGAGCTTCATAAACGGACTCAGGGCATCGAAAAATGTAAAATAGGGGTTTTTGAAAAAATTGACTTTTTGGTCAAAGTCAATGCTGACGTCATTGGTCAACGGTCAATACTGACGTTAGCGGTCAATGTTGACGTCAATGGTTTGACTCAAGCAAGTTGACTCACTGAGTTGACTTAGGCGAGTTGACTCACTGAGTTGATTCTGTCGGGTTGACTCACTGAGTTAACTCGATCAGGTTGACTAGGTCAGGTCGAGTCGATCGGGTCGGCTCGGTTCAGAAACGGTTCAAAGAAAAAATCGGTTCAAGGCCGGTTCAGGCTCGGTTTGCCTTGGCTACCGTCCAAGGCGGCTGAAAATCGCCTGGACGGCGCATGTACACCACGCGCGGCCTTACACGGCAGGAAAAATGCCCAAAATGCATGTTCCGGCCAGATTTTAACACCCACAACATTACACACTTCAAAATCAATCAAAAACCCATCGAAAATCAGCCCAAAACTTATCGAATTTACCTATTCGGCCACACGTCGGCGGAGGCTTAAACGCTGTCGATTGGATGATCGGCCGATAGGGTTGAGATCGTCTCGACGTGAGGAAGGCAACCGTGGTGGTGAAACTTCGAACGGAGGTCAAAGGCGACCGAAATTGAAGATGGACCAAAGCGATTTAACCCTAGGTTCGCCGAACCTACAAACTCAGATTCCCGGCGAACAGCTTAGCATACCTGCGTGTGGCCTTAGGGGTTTTGGTTGAAATAGAGAGGTGGTTCAGATGGACAGGGCGGTGACGGTCACGGTGCAGCAGTGAGGGAGATCGGGCGGTGGCCGGTTAAGGGGGTAGGTAAGAGATTTGGGGATTTTTTTATTCGAATGAAATAAATGGGAAGATGAAGGGTCAAAAAGTCTGATATAATTGAATTTTCCCGTATCCCTCAAATAAGGCTTAAGGATAAAATGGGGTGACTTAAAGCCAAGAGCTCCCTAAGCTCAATTGACTGGGTCATCGGCCATACTCCCTTAGATTGCGGGTTTGAATCCCACAACCTGCACTTTTCCCTCTTTTATATATATATATATATATAGAGTGTTACAGAAGCTGCGTACAAAATTTTTACATATTTGAAAAGTACACCAGGTCATAAACTGAAAAAAGAACAGTCAAAGTCTATACATATTCAAGCTGGGCTAATGAAGTTACTGAAAGAAAGTCAACTAGTGGTTACTGTTCATTTTTATAAGGCAATTTAGTGACATGGAGAAGCAAGAAATAAACAGTTGTTGCAAGGAGCAGTGCAGAGGCAGAATATTGAACCTTAGCATTAAAAATCTATGAAGGAATGTGGTTGTTCAGGAGTTAGGATGAAGCAAGGTGAGAAGTTTTAGATTTTTAGTGACAATCAATCTGCCATTCAGATTGTTAAGAATCTAGTTCATCATGATCGAACTAAACATGTGGAAATCGACACACTTTATTGCTAAAAAAATAAATGGAAGAATAGCAAGCTTTACATATGTCCCTACAAAAGAACTTGCTGATGTGCTTACTAGAGCACTTTCCAAATACATTTTGATAAGTTTACATCCAAGCTGGATATATTATACCCAGCTTGAGAGGAGTGTAAACTATAATTGTATACAATAATTAAAGTTTTATTATGTAAATATAACTAGAGTTCTAGATAGTCTTATCCTAAGTTTAAAGATAAAAAGTAGAATTTGTATCTAGCATAAACTCTTAATTGCTGTTAAACTCATATACCTAAGTTTTTAAATAGACTTTGTACAACATTATTTTAATATATCGAATTACTGAGAACAGTTTGTTCATCAGATTCTACAAATATATATGATTAAACCATTTCAATTCAATTAGCACCGTCGCCGGTAGAATATACATAAAAACGAACATGCTTAAGTAATCTTCATTACAGACATATAATAACGGTGTCGATATATAATATATTAGCACTAGCACAAGCACAAGTTCTTGCTCAAACTTTTAAGAATTAGTACTATTGACATGCTTAATGCTTGATAATGCCAATAAAATACTATATTATTTCAAATATGTTTATCATCGTCATGATTCAAGTTATTGAACAAACTCATCCTGTAATTAACGGCTGCCCCGTCGCCTTGAAAGTTACAGTTCAAGGGTAAGCGAGGCCGGTTTGAATCAGATGATATATGATCCAACCCTATTATTGGATCCGACAACAGCCATTGCTCTCACTTGAGCAAGCCTGTTGTCTTACAAATGGGGCACAGGTTTTTTAGCATTAACCATTGTTTGATGCAGTCTGTGTGGAAGTCATGTCCACAATCTAGTATCCCGGTATCATCCCCATCTGCATATTCTTCCTGCCATTGTTGAAGTTTGGACAAGGTAAACGTGATTTTGAACAAATGGGTAAAGATGAACGAATATCTACTATCGTCTAGTATCATACCTGACAGATACAACATGGTTCCAATTCTTGTGTGGATTCTGTTGCGGTGGATGAATACTTTTTCTGTTTCATCAACTTCAGAATGGTTTCCTCGTTCAGTCCGGTGCTAACATCACCGATGCTTTCTTCCAATGCCAACAATTCCTAGTGTTCCATTTGCAATGTGAGAAGAATAACCTCCAATGTGAAGTGATTGAACAAAAAAACAGCCATCCCTTTTTACCTCATACGACATGTTATCAACATCAAGGCGCATGTCTCCATGTCTGTCATGTGTTTCGGCCATACCATGATATATGAACGGATCAAGCACCATATAATCCTGAAAGGGTATCGCATAATGATATAAATGAATTATTTTCAGACAACAGAGCACTTTCTAGGCTTTCTAAGCGTGGGCCAGGGGCTCCACTAATAGAGCTCTTTATCTCTCAATTTGTGGGAATCTGTTTAGGAAGTAATTAGAAATTATGCAATGTGAACATAAAAATTACATCAATACCATATCCAACTGTTGAAGCAATCTAGGTATCGATCTGCAGAACAAACTCTCTGAAAGATTATTCAAGACTAAGCTAGTAACATAAGGAGAATCTGGTCTCGAATCTCGATAATGAGAACCTACTCTAGAATACTGCATCATGCCAACTAGTGAAAGGAGGTCAATAAAGAACGAGAACGATAACATTTCCACACATTAGCACCAACACGTCTCCAACTGTTATAGAGAAACATTTGTACCAAAGCCATCTAACTGCTTGAAGCTACTAAGTTTTCAATCCTGTCCTAAGAAATACATTCATTTTCAAAAAAATCATAACTTATTGAAATGCCTCTAATGGCAGTTTAGAGAAATCGTGGTATGAGTAAAATTCAATAAATGGGCTTCACAGAAACCATCACTTATTGGTGAAACCTTGAAACAGTTTTGTAAGATAAAAAGAAAGGGAAATGAATCTTTTCAAACTTAACCAGCTAAATCATTATAGTCGATGTAGCCAAAGAAAAAAAAATAAACTCTGCGCATAAAAGTAAACATTGCACGAATCAAAAACCAAACCTCAATTCGTAAGTTCTCCCCTCTACGCATGGCATTCAAGACTTGGCGTATCTGACACGGAGAAGAAAATGAGTAGCAAGGAATTAGAATATTTTCTTATGTTCAATTGCCATTATGGGGGGAGGGAGTTACGGTGCATATCCTTGATCTCAAAATTTAATTGGTCAGCTTCTATAACAGACATTATTTTTTGAAATGTGATAAATTAACAAGCTTTATATCTGGGTTGAGATTGCTCAAGACTTCATATCTTTATTACGTATTAAGGCGAGAAAACATAACAGTCTGGTACAAAAGAAGTTAAATGATAAAACTTGTATGCAAGGGACAGAAAGCATTAATGGCAAAAGTCGATACAGACTAATTATGGACTAAACACAAAAGATGATCATCAGCAGGGATCAAGAGTATACAGCTTAGAGAAGCCTTAAAAGAAAGAAATGATTGGTATAGATTATCCAAATAGCTTGCAGAAACACTCATTTGAGCCTGATTTACTACAGGTTGTCTTATTTCTCTCATGTTTCCATTAGCTCTTTTCCCTCTCTCTAAAATATCATATAAACTTATAATTATGTTCAGATATTTGAAGATTACATGTTCTAGAAAGGGAAATTTTACATCAGAATTTGATGAAGAACTAATATGAAATGTTAACTGCATTGATTATTTCTGAGAGTGCAGATCATAAATAGTTGCCATGATGCCCAGTATGAAACTACAAAAGGGAAAAATCAGACAAGTTATTCTTGTCACAAAATAAGCATAAGATTGTGATATAATTTTGAAGGAAGAAATGTTTTGATGAGGATGAAGTGGACGGACGTATTAGATAAAAAGAACACCTACAAAATGAAAAATAGAAAGGAAAAAAAAAGAATCTACAAATCTGCTTTTTCCTTGACGGTTCACTATAACTTAAATGGATAAATAAAGGTACTTACAAATATCCTACCCAAAATGAATTTGTCAAGAACATTAAATATGAAGTGCCAAAAAAAAACAATGTTAATAGCAATTTAGAAATCAAATCATCTTCGAATCTGTTTATGGTTTTAAGTTTGTCCGTACAAGCATATAAACCATAGGTGTGTATGCAGGCATGGGTGTAAGTTTATATGCATATAAACACAATACTAGTTACTAACTTTAACTGCACATCATAAGATTAGGACACTTGGTAATTCGAGAATGCTACTAATTATCATTATATAGAAAGCCAATTCTGTTACTATTAAATGAAAGCAAACACTATTTAGGATGCCTAGACATAAATGTACAGAGACAATGAAGTTTAAAAAAATTCATAAAACATGCGACATATATGTATAGAGACAAGGAAGCGTAATTATCATATGTTGACTTTTCACGTGGTTTTAGGAAGAAAGAATTTTCACAAAACATGTGATGTAAAATAATTAAAATGACAATTTAATCCTTGACCGGCTAAATTTTGTTTTCGGTTGGAAATTAAGAAAAAGGGTAAAAAGGAAATGTGACTTACAAAAGTTGTTGAATTTTTCAAGGTGACAATTTGAATGGGACAATTTAAAAACACAAAAGTGACAAGTTTATTGGGACAAAGTGAGTACCAAAAAGACCTTCAGAAACAAACCTCAGATATTAATCGGTGTCTCCCTTCGATGTCAGCAGCCAAAGCTCGCAATGAGTGGGGCATCCCAAGGACATCATCATCTTGTCTATCCAATACGAATGCTGACCTTGGATATGGTTGATTGTTACCTTGAATGTTCGATCCAGATTGCACCACCGTCTCTTGTAAGGAAGCAGAAGCGCCTGAAGACAATGAATGAAAATGGCCACTACGACCACCGGTTTCAGAATCAATTGGAGGAAATAAAGACCATGGAGCAAATTCTGATCGTCTTTGTTGATTATGCAATGGTGGGTTGTGAGGAGGAATCCAGGTATGAGTGGGCAAAGGATGGGTACTTGAACTAGGCCCAGGTCGACTAGAAGATGGCATACCTCCTCCAGAAGTGCTAAAATTTCCAGAAGCCAAGTTCCTACTTGTTGGATCTTCTGTTACATTTCTCATCTCAGTTGCAGGTACAAGCATGGGATGCTCTGGATTGTTTCTTGGGATATTTCTTATGTTTGGTTCGTCCCGTGATGCAGCAGCAGCTCTCTCTCCAAAAATTGTAGAACTTGAAGGGTTGGCAACTCTTAAACTGGAAGTGCCATTCCAAGGGAAATGATTCACATTTCTTGGCACAACAGAAGTGGTCCTCATATGAGGTTGAGTCAGCACGGAACTAGAATTTCCAGCTATTGCCCCAGAGGATCTCAAGTCTAAAGTGTCACCAAACAGGGCAGCTCTAGGGTGACCAGGAGATCCAAAACTAGAATGCCCAGCAACCCCGGTTGACGATAAACTATATGGTAAAGATTCATGTTGGGTTCCTGGATTTGCTCTTCTTACACTAGAAGTAAATGCATCACTAATTACTCCTCTCATAACAAGCCCAACTCTTGGATTCGGCTGATCAGGAGGACCAACATTAAGGAAATTCCAAGAGGGTGTTGATAAGCTCAAGCTGCTAGAAGCATCATTATGAGAGGGACCAGCTTGCCATGCAGCATTTTCCATTTGTTGAAAACAGTTCGAAGCACCAGCAGAATAAGACTGTGCAGAAGTACTTTCAAGGACCTTCCTTTTGCAGGATAAACCCCAACTCCCCAAAGAAGAGCCAGAACCATCAATGTTTTCCTCTTCCACATGATTAGAGCTTCCGGATGAACTACCAACATTATCAGAAGAAACACTGGCATTAGATATCTGTTCTCTTTCTAGTCCAACCGAATTGTGGACATTGAGACCTATACCAGTTCCCATGCTTGACCTTCCATTACCACTGCTGCTAATAAGCCCTTCATTTAGATTCACATTTTGTGGGCTGTGGTTAGAGCTTGAACCTTGCAAAAATATGGGCCCACTCTGGACCTGATTGCCACTTCGACCGTTATTCAGTCTCCCGGGAAAAATGACATTTGCTGGTTCAATCCGCCTTTCTTCTGACCTTGGAGCAGCCTCAACATGAACACCATAAGAAGGCCAACCACGATCTATTTTTGTTCCATCATCACTAAGCTGGTGATTCAGAACATCCTGCATCACCTGGTTTTGCATTCTCAATCTAGAGCTCGGTTCACCAGAACTCCACCCACTAAAGCTCTGAACACTGGGAGTAGTAGTATTTCCATGCATTGTCCCACCAGAAGACACTGCATAATTGGATAACCTATTTTCCACAGGATTCAGCATGTTATGCAAAGAATTCGGTTGACCAATACTCGTGTCATTGGGACTAGATCCCTCATCAATGTTAACAGTTTCAGGAAAGGAGTCAATGGTGCCCCCCTGACCTTGCATCAGGGAAGATATATTCCAAATATGTCAGAGACGCTAAAATTATTCTAAATTTCGAAACAAATGTCCACTCAACCTCCCAGTTCTCAGGTCAAACTATGAAAGGGGCCACAAGCTCAGACTGGTAGTTGAAATCTGAAAAGATAAGCACAATATCCATATTCATAATTCAGTCATAAAATGTGGAGAAAGAAGGGTCATCCAATGCATGCAGAAAATGAAGTAATAACAAGTAACAACATAAAAACTATATTGCAACGTTAGCTTACAAAAAATGTTCTGAAGTTCCTGAGTTATTTAGCTTTACCAGGTTACATATGTCTGCAAACGACAGTCCCAACCAGTAAACGCCTTGATCCCAAAAGAAATAACTACCTCACTGACAACATGTATTGATTTTTGAGAGGAAGTGCAGCCAAGAACAACTTACATTACAAGGCATACAACATGATATCCTAATAGTTCAAGTAGATCAAAATTAAGCAATGAATATTGGTCTATCAAAAAAAAAAAAAGAAGAATGCCACCAGTTCTAGTTCAAAAATGCCATGTCAAATAGAGATCAAGATATAAAGCAAGTAAAACTCAAAGTTAGAACCGCACACGTGAAAATGCATGTGTGAAACAAAGTGGCCAGTCCACAACTGACCAACTCAAACTTTATGTTCAACGGTAAACAGCAACACCATTTTTTGGTACAATCAATAATTGGGGACTGCGGGAAGGTATGCTAGGGATTGAACCCCAGCTCTCATGGCACTAGACCAGGTGGAAAATCAAGGCAATTGTTAATATATTCACAACCCTCGATCAAGTGCAAACCACAACTTTATAACTACTCAATCACATTATGCGCGGATCAAGCTGTCAAATTCACAGCACCATGACCACGTGGAAACAAACCAAGGCATGCAATTACTACTAGCCTATAGCTGATGTACAACTATGTCAATATCTCCGTGCATTGACATCCATAACTACCTGCAAGCTAGCAGAGGAATAAAGAAACAATGGATGAACACTGAAAAAGTAACATCAGATAGAACAGCATTGAAGTAAACTATTACAACATATAATGTGCTTGTTATTAGCACTAACCTTCCACTCACAAACAGGAAGAGTTCAAGTCTTCCAGTGAAGAAAATTCTGGCTTTTGTACGAAATACTTCGAGGCGAAATCAGGAGATCAAAAGGAATAAAATGCTGAAATATGGGAAATGTAAATCAGAGACTCGCTTCTTGAAGCCTCAAATTACAAAATCAACAGAATGTAGTTTGCAGAATCAGAAATCTAAGAAAGCAAAATTAAGCGTCTGCATCAAGGAAAGAGGGGGGTCAAAAATTTAATCACACTGACAAACCCATCAAAGAAAATGGAAACGGATCCAAATAAAGGAAGGCCTTTTTAGAAATCATGTAACTCGCTTCTGTACTAGTAAAGCTTTGGTCTTTTTGACAAAAATGTAAGGAAACAAGAAAACCCAATCCCATTTCTTCCCATGTAGTTAAAAAAAATCAGATGATTAAATTAAAAGAATGCATTTTTTATCTAAATATTTGACTGTTTTTTAAATTTTTAAAAAAGGAATTAAAATCGAAAACGCTTGTAGATAAATTACGCAATTAAAATTGAAAAAGCAAATTAACAAACAACCCAACCTGGGTCGACCTCGATCCCTCCTATAATTTCAAAACAAAGTAAATAACAATAAAATCAGCAAAAAACTAAGAAATCCCATAAAGAGTAAAAATAAACGATCTCGAAAAGCAAACTATTTTCGATCATTATTACCCTTAAAAATACTATGCATTATCTATGAAAAAAACACCTGGATGAAGAGAAATACCTGGAGAAGAAAGCTGCGACGATGAAACGCAAATCATAAAAGAAAAAAAAAACAAATAGGAATGGGGTGTTGGAAATTACAAGGGCTTTAATATAAATGAATTATAAGGAGAGGAGTCACAGCCACAAGGGTTTCTTTCATTTTTTTAATTTCTTGCTCTCCTTCTCCTTGTTGCTTTGCTCTGTGTTCAAAGGATTTTATTTACGATGATGATAAAATAAATAAAATATATAAGAAAAAAAGGACAAAACCAAATCACTGAAAAAATGGATGAGATGATCCGAGAGAGACTGAGGAAGACAACATGTGTATTCTGTCTGCAACATTGGTTTTTCTTCGTTTTTCCATTTTTTATTTATTTTGTAGATATATTAAGATAAATAAATAAGGTTTTGTCTAAATTTTAAGGCATTAGGGATATGGTCAGAAGTGATGCTGGTGTCTTGGGTACACGTAGCTCTCATGCATCACCCATGCTCCAAATTTCACTTTTGTTGTGTTTTCACTTTCTTTTAATAAAAATGTAAAATATGTATAAAAAATTAAATCGCTTAATATTTAAATAAATGTTTAAATTATATTTTTTTAATTTTAAGTGTGCTATTAATGATCATTTAAAAAGTTTTTTTAATTTATCAAAATATGACATGTGGCATGTTTTTATTTTATTTTAAAAAATAAATTTTTAAAAAATCTTGAAATTTAAAAAAAATTCAAAATAATCCTCAAATCTTCAATGCCCTAACTCTTAAATTTTGATTCTAACATTTGTCGCTGCCAATCATAGATAGCATGCCCACCACTTCTGTCGTCGGACCCTCATGATCATATATCTCAATCTCTCATCGTTGAAAGTTGATGGACGACGTACCTAATATCAAAGGAATATCGCTTGCAAAAGGAATGATGGGCAGCAAACGATGACCAACCGAAAAATGAATGACGAGTGGGTCTTGTAACAAGAGGAGAAGGCTTCATTTTGTCGTCGTCAGTATGATGAATGGCGATGATATTAGTAGGGGTGAGCAAAACTTGATTCGACTCAAAAAATTAATTTTTTTTCAATTTCGATTCGACTGAAAAAATTAATTTTTTTTTCAATTTCGACTCAAAAAATTAATTTTTTTTCAATTTCGAGCCATTCGACTCGAATAACTCGTACATTTTTTTATGTTCGAGTCGAGTTGAAAATTTAGAAACTCAAAAAATCGAAATTACAAAATGAAGTTTTATATTTAAAGCTAAATTATACGGTGCGTTTAGTTATAGCCTTAAACCCCTAAAAAATTTTCCTTCCTTCTCGAGTTCTTCTCCCGAATCGTAACCTAATGTCCTAAATCCCCAATCTTTGCTACATCCAACTTTCAATCTCAAGCTTGGGCATCACAAAAATTCATCGAAGAGTCTTCAAAGTTCAAGACTTCAAGGTAATTAGTTAGGTTTTTCTTTTTAATTAGTCTCTGTTTTTTTGTTTTTTCGAATGAAAACTATGATGTTGTTCTGCTTGTGTTTTTCAAATCCCAGTAAATTTAGTTGATTCTATTTTCAGAGTTATGACTAGAATTGAACTCGACAAAACTATGTTGTTTAAAAGAAATATAGAACTATGGCTTACTTTCATCAAGTCCAAACCACTTTATTTGTTGAACCATTGTATTCTTTCCTTTTTGCTTTTTGTCATTTTTTTGTAGAACCACAATATTCTTTCCTTTTGTCAAAACTTTAAATTGCAATGCATAAAATTTTAGAACCATTGTTTGTAGAGGTAGTTCCTTTGAACGAGAAAGATTAGTTGACATATTACATACAACCATGCTTTCCCTTTACATTGGAACCAATAAAAATTTGATCCTTAGTGCTTGAGTTTTAAAATTTGAACTTAAATTTCCAATATCATGTTTGACATCTTTGTTAATTGTTATGATTGTATTGTCAAAAAAAAAAACTAATAAAAATTTAATATCATACAGACTACAGTAGGTAAACCATTACTATTATGATTTAATCCTAGGCAATTATACTAAGTTATAAAGTATAAAGTTAATATCTGCATTTTTTAATCATTTTAGACCAGTGTGAGAAAGAATATAATTGACTTGAAGTAGGTAAACTTGCAAGGACAATTTGCTCGTAATAGTTGATTTTAAATTAATGTCAAAGTGTTATATTTTGATTTTATAGATAAGTGAATCACAAGGATAAGGGACTCAAAGCTCGCAAAGTTCTACTCCCTCCAAAGTCAGTGGACCAACATTAAAGCGTAACAAAAGTGTTCGAAAGAAGCAACAACCAAGAGCACCATGTTGGAGCTATTTCAGCAAATATATAACTGAAGATGGACAAAAAAGGGCAAGGTGCAATCATTGTGACACGACTTACACCATGGAAACTAGATGTTCTACAACCGGTCTAAATAATCATATGAAGACATGCTTGCAAAAACCTAAAGGTAATACTTCTGATCTCAAGCAATCAGAAATAGCATTTGCTAAGGTTGGGACTGTCCCTAAAAGTGAAACGACAATTTTTTCAACTTGAAAATTTGACAGAGATGCCAGTAAAAGGCATTGATTCATATGATAGTCGTTGATGAGCTACCTTTTTCGAATTGTAGAAGGAGAAGGGTTTAAGCAATTTCTTTCTATTGCATGCCCAAGGTTTCATCTCCCATCTCATTTTACAGTTAGAATGAATTGTCTCAAATTATTCAATTCCATGAAAAAGTTTTTGAAGAATTCTTTTGACAAAGGGACAAGTAGAATGTGTTTGACAACTGACACATGGACTTCACTTCAAAGAGTATCTTACATGGTTCTAATAGCACATTGGATAGATGATGAGTGGAAGTTGCAAAAGAAAAGCATAAACTTTTATTCGATATCTACTTATAGAGGTGAAAGCATTGGTCAAGCCCTTGAAAAGTGTATTCTAGATTAGGGGAATGAAAGAGTCTTTACTATTATAGTTGATAATGCATCTGTTAATGGTGTTGGTATCGAGTATTTGAGAAAAAAATTGAATCATTGAAATATATGCATATGAGATGTGTTGCACACGTTATTAATCTCATTGTGCAAGAAGGGGTTAAGTATGCTTCTGTGTCTGTTGATCGAGTTAGAGCTACTGTGAGGTACATAAGAGCATCACCATTATGGATGAAAAAATTTTATGATCGAGCAAAAGAAGAAATGATAGATACTAAAGCTCATTTACAATTAGATGTGCCTACCAGGTTGAACTCGACGTACATGATGTTAAATGTGGCTGCAAAATATGAGCATGCATTTGATTCATATGCTCGTGATGACAATAGCTTCTTTCTTGACCTAACAGTTGGAGATGGGGTCCCTACATTTGATGATTGGGAAAATGTTCGAAGAATTGCAAAGATTCTGCAACCATTTTATGATCTTACATTGAAGGTGTCCGGATCATTGCATGTCACTGCTAATTGCTTTTGGAAAACATGGATAGAAATACATTAGCTACTTGATGAATGGTTGAATTGTGATGATTTAGACATAGTCTCCATGGCTTCTAAAATGAAGGACAAGTACAATAAGTACTAGGGTGATGCCACAAATATGAACTTCCTGATTTACTTGGCAATTATCTTAGACCCACGACGTAAAATGGGCTTTGTGGACTTTGGGGTACATCTACTTTTCCCTGATGTTGCTGGTGAGTTTATGAAGATGATTGAAAGAGATTTGCATTGTTTGTTTGATGAATACTCTTCTATTGCCGGGAGAGTTCAACCTGTTCAGGTCCATGGACAATCAAGTATTCCGACAAAAGTTTCTATGTCTACGGAATTGCATCAATCAAAGACAAGTTTGGCCTACAACAATATCTTTTGAAGAAGCAGCAAGTTGGTTCAGAAAATAAATTTGAGTTGGATAAATATTTGACTGATGAGGAAGATAAAAATAACTCGGTTTCATTTGATTTGTTATTGTGGTGGAAAGTGAGTAGTTCAAGATACCGTATTCTTGCACAAATGGCTCGAGATGTTTTCTCTATTCCTATCTCGACAGTTGCCTCAGAAAGTGCATTTAGCACGGGTGGACGTGTTCTAGATGGTTTTTGAAGTTCATTAACGTCGACTATAGTTGAAGCTTTGATCTGCACTCAAGATTGGCTTCAAAAATCTAAGTATTCCATCAACCTTGACGGGTATGTTGCGGAACTTCAAGACATGGAAGATGCTAATGTTTTATTTTGATTAATAAAGTTAAATTTTTTTGTGTCATTGATGATATAACGTTATTTATAATTTAACTTACATATTCATTTTTTAACTTTGTTAGATTTATCCAGAATACCCGAAGATCAAGAAGCTTTCTCGAAAATGCCGATAATGCACAAAGAAGATGACTAAAGTATTTAGCAATATAATTCGACAACTCGAGAAGAAGTTTGTTGCAATTTGCTTTTTGAACTGTTATGCTTGTTTTTCGTTGATTTTTATCATTTGACATGTGTTGTTGGATTTTCTGAACTATACTATGTTCTTATTTGATTTAGTTATTAATATATTTTGGGGCACTCTTTTCCTCCTTCTGTTGTCTTTGGTCTCGCCTCGCCCTGGCCTAGATAAGGAGGTTATTAACGAGTCATGTAGTTGAATGAAATGACATGTTTTTACTTAAGGTATTCGATAATATAATTCAAAAATCTTATTTACACATGTGAAAAATTATATGAAGAAATATTTATAGATCTTATATAATTAGAGAAAGTTGTTTAAATTGGAATCAAATTGTACTATAACATTATAAATAGTTACAATTAAATTTGTACATAAACTCGAAAATCAACTCGAACTCGATAAACTCAACTCAAATTGAAAAAAATTTAAATTAAATTTGAGTTGTAAAATAGGACTCGTCAACTCGAATAACTCAAAATTTTTTGACTCGACTCAATCGAACACTCACCCCTAGATATTGGTTAGATTTGGAGATTTAAAGATTTGGGGTTATTTTGTGAATTTTGGGAAATTTAGGGGTTTTAAAAAATAAATTAAAAGAAATAAAAAATAAATTAAAATTAAAGTCATATGTCATATTTTGATTGAATAACGAACGTTTTTTAAACAGCCTTTAACAGCCAGACACCTAAAATTAACAAATGAAACGTTAGACACTTATTTTTACCGAGGAAAAAAACTTTAAGCATCCAAAGTTAAAATGAGGTATATTTTGGACATTTATTTTTATATTAAGCCAAATTAAATTAAATTCAATTAATTCATATAAAATTATTGAAATTTGTACACGAATATATTATCAAGCAAGTCAAACTAATAGTAAAATAAAATTGTAAGAATCTTTCTCCAAAAAAATATTCTCTACCTTCTTTTTAAAATTTTTAAATTTGTTTCTTTGGTCTTTGTTGAGTGGCGTCTATAGTCATGAGTTGTTTGGTCGAAACCCTTTTGACTGTGTGATCGACATCTTTTTTCTTTCTTCTCTCTCGATCTTCTTCTCATTTTATGAGTTGTTCTTATTTTTCGTTTTTTTGTTATTGTTCGTTTATGAGAATTTCTCCAATTGTTAGATAAGAAATTTTCTTTCAACGTTGATTTGTCCTTTCCGAAGATCAAAAAACAAAAGAGAAAATGATCACCTTTCCGTCAACAAGTAGTTATATGAGTTGAGGGGTTGAGAGGCTTATTTTTTTATTCACTAGTCATTTTTTTCGTTCGGTGTCGTCTTTTTTTACTTTTTCTTTTGTTCATTTTTTGTGTTGTTTCTTTTTACAAGTTTAAGTTTGAAAATTTTATTTTTTTATCGTTGTCTTTCTTTACGGACTCCAACTATTCTAATTATTTTTTTACAAGAATGAGAAGTATTTTAATCTGCTCGCATGATTCATCTCCAACCTATCTAGTATACTACCTCATTGGAACATCGTCAATGTTCTCAAACCCTAAGGCCTTCTTAGTGAAGACCTTTGTTTGGTTTAGACTGTCAATGCTAACCCTTTCACATTTGACAATTTTTGTTGCTTGTTATTTGAGATTTTTCTGTTTCCATTATTTTGTTGTTGTTGTTGTTCTCCCCTTGTCAGATTTTTTCTCTTTAGGGGTTTTTTAAGCTTGTCTTATGTGAGTTTTTGTTTGTCATTTGTCTTGTTTTATGTTTTTATTACGCAGAGAGATATTTATATTCTCAGGACAAATGCCGAAATTTAAACTCATCAAGATGAGGCAATATAAGTATCATTGACTACTCGACCAATTATTAGATTACTATTTTTTGATTAAATAAAGATGTATTACTTTCTCAATGAAAATGTTGAGATTCGAACCCATAAAAGATAAGACAACATAAACATCCTTTGTGTTCTATGTTTTTTTTAATGAATGCAACTTTTATTTGAAAAGGCAAAGCAATTAAACTGATTTTCTAGTTTGTGTAATGACAATTTTTACCCTTAAACTTTCAAAAAAATCATTTTAGCCTTTTAAGTCTTTTTTTTCATTTGGCCATGAAACTTTTATTTTTTAAAATTTAATTAACTTAAAAAAATAATGAATCTATTATGTTGACGTCAACTATTTTTTCTTTTTAATGTTGGTGCCGATTATTATGTCCTTTTGTGAAAAATTAAAGAATATTTAAAAATATAAAAAATAAAATATTGTAAGTATATATTAAAAATTGTAAAAGTTACAAAAATCATAAAAATATGATTTTTTTAAATTAAAAAGAAATACGAAAATTTTAATATATATATATATATGTTACTTTTTCACTAGTTGATTCAATTGACAAAATTAGAAGTATAATTGTTATAACAGGTGGAAATTTTGTTTTGAACTAAAATGATTTTTTTTTAAAATTCAAGGGCCAAAATGTCATTAGACCTTTCTAATTTTGTGAATGAAAAAATTGGACCAACAAATCTTTGGTGTGGTTGGGGAGCCGATTGAAAAGCTTTAGAAATCCAAGTGTGGTTTAAGGTAGTGCCTAGTGCTAACACCCACCATCATTTCACAATGCCCATAGTTGTTGGGCTCCATTTGTATTTTTTAAAATATATTTCACATATAGGAGTAATGCACCAGACCTCGTCGAATTATCATTTCGATATTAAATTGTTTTTAGACATTATAATTGAGTCACTAAAATATTAAGGATTTATATTTAATACACTGGCAGGGAAAATTGAAAGTTTTCACAAAAGTCTTTAGTTTTAGGGTCTTAGTTTAGCGTGTAAGGTTTAGGGGTTTATGTGTAAGGGTTTAGAATTTAGGGATAGTGGTTAGGATTTAGGGTTTAGGTGTAGAGTTTAGAGGTTGGGGTTTAGTTTTATGGTAATATGGTTAGGATTTAGGTTTTAACTTGTAAACCCTGAATTATAATCCTAAACCTTAAATTTTAACCAATATCCCTAAATTCTAAACCCCTACCCCTAAACCTACACCCTAAACTAAGACCATAAACCTTAAAATTAAAGCACTTGTGAAAACTTTCAGTTTCCACCTCACAGTGTATTGAATAATTACCCAAATATTAAATATCATATCAGTTATTTTTTTCAATTTAATTATTAGATTGGGTATTAATCATAGCTTAAATTTAACAAGAAGCATATACTAAAAATACGTGATCAAATTGTGGATATTTGTATAATTATTGTATGGACAACTTAGGTATCACACATTCAAGAAATAACCCTCCTAAATTATTTTACATTGTGTTTTTTAACACGTTTGGTTAAATCGTCTATGTAATAGGTGTAAGCGTGTTTTACGTATGTTCTACGATAGACTTGAACCAACACTTAATGCTTATCTTGATTGTTTCACCGATGAAAGGACTTAATTGATACAATAATAATATTTTGAGGATTTAATTAGAATATTTTAAAGTTTATATACCAATTTAAGATCTAAGCAATGATTTTGAGACATTTGATACACTTAGTTATTTTCATATATATTTAAACATGGATGCCATAAAATTAATTGAATTTTATTTTAATTGACATTCTTATTGTAGTAGCAATTCAAAAGGCACCGGGTTCTACTAAGCATGTAATTTCTTCTCATTTAAATTATTGAAAGAGTTTATGGATAGTTTAGATTGTATAAAAAATTGACATATAATGATTTTTAAATATATAAAATTAATTAAGATTTTCTCCCTTTTTCCCTTCGTCTAATAAAGTACTACGAATAAACACTCCTAAATTTGGTGTTTTTTCAAATTAGTCTCTGAAACTTTATTTTGATTCACATTAGTATTTGAATTTGACAATTTTTTTAAATTTATTATCTGAACTTTATTTTGATTCTCATTAATTCCTAAATTTGGTGTTCTTTGACAATATCAAAGATTTCCCCATTTCCCGACAATAAAAAGATGTGCCATATGGATCCTCGGAAATCGCCAGCCTTGCTCTCTTCACTTGTTTCCCAATGGCTATGGAAACCAACATGTCATCACAAGAAATGGAAGAGAACCCATTGTCCAGAATCTGATTTCGAGCCCACCAGTGAAAACGGCGACCGAGCCAGACTTGGCTCGACTCGGAATCTCGACTTGTTCAAAGGCGGGTCTAGAATGAAATCTTACATCTTTGAATGGCTCGCTTGAGCTGTTGTTAAAATACCGTGATCTAATTCGTTATTCGATAACAGTTTTTTCAACCGTAGAGATATAAATGATTACAAAATGAAATGTAAAATCAACTACTTTGACAAAAGAGAAAACTTTAAATAATATATAATTTGGAAAATAGCAATATATATATAGTAGCTAGAAATAAATACACATGCCAACCAGTTTTAACATGGTGGTTGGAAGTTGGAACCAAAGCTTTTCTTCGTTTTTATTAAGGTTTGAGATAGCACCAAAGCTTTGACTCAAAGCAATGCTGTGTCTCATCATCTTCACCCAACGTGGAATACAATTCCATGCTATGACAATGTGGTAGTTATATCCCCAACGTCTCTTTTATTATTTTATTTATTTATTTATGTTCAATGCTTTCCCAAATTCCGCCAACCTCTTTTACCAATTCTCTCTTTGCCTAAGCTGGGATGGGCGAGTCGGGTCGGATTTTTGACCGATCCGACCCAACAATATCCTTTTAAAACTTAACCCGACTCAATCCAAAATTTATATATATAAACATGATTTCGTTTTATTAAAAAATTAATTTTAAGGATTTAATTGTAAAAAATTAAGGACTTAATTGTAAAAAAAAATTTAAAGACTAAATTATAAATAAAAAAATCCAATTTTAAAGACCTAACTATAAAAATTATAAAGAGGGATATTATTATAAATACTCTTACAAAATATAAGAGAAAATTACATTATTAGCCTCGAGTCAGATTTTTTTCACCATAAACCCGAAATTAATTTTTTAATAAAAGATCTGACCCGATCGAGCCGGGTCAGGTCCCGATTTAATCTTCAGTATTGTTTAAAAAATATAATGTATTATTCTACTAGATCTACCGCGGTTGGTTAGGCTCCTCTGTCTTTGGTTATCAAGTACTATTGTAAAGATTAAGAAGGAAAGTGATATCACAACTCCATGATAAGTGATAACCACCTCATCATCAACTCATATAACTTTTGGAACATGCCACACCGTGAGTGCAAGACTGGGTCCCAATGGATTTTTGTATCTTCACCAACTCCCGACCCGGTTGGTGAACCCAAAAATTGTCGGTCCAACTTCCATATAAGCTTCTTGCATTTCCTTATTCAGATCAAAGGCATAGAATCGAATCCATCTCCGAGTTCCCGAAGAAGCTTTGAAGAGTCGCGGCGCCGGCAATGGCAACCAAAGCAGAAGAAGAGCAGCAATCTCAGGCCGGCAGGCACCAAGAAGTTGGCCACAAGAGCCTTTTACAGAGCGATGCTCTTTACCAGGTACGCTGCTGGTTATTTCATATTCAAACCATGTTTTGATTTGACAGTAGCTTTTTTGATTTCATTAATGGAGTTTTGGTTTAATAACAGTATATCCTGGAGACCATTGCGTATCCTAGAGAGCCTGAACCCATGAAGGAGCTGAGAGAGATAACCGCCGAGCATCCATGGTTGTTTATTTCTTCTTTCCCATTTTTCATATTCTACAACTCTTTGTTGATTTTTTGTTTGCAAAAAAAATGGTTGAAAACAGGAACCTTATGACAACAGCAGCCGACGAGGGCCAGTTCCTAAACATGCTTCTTAAGTTGATCAATGCCAAGAACACCATGGAGATTGGCGTTTACACCGGCTATTCTCTTTTAGCGACGGCCCTTGCTCTACCTGATGATGGAAAGGTAGCTCTACTCTATCAGCTAATCATTGAGTTTATCCTTTAAATAACACCAGAAATTAAACCCAAATTTTTGCAGATCTTGGCCATGGATGTTAACAGGGAAAACTACGAGCGGGGTTTGCCTGTTATCCAAAAAGCTGGCGTTGCACACAAGATTGATTTCAAAGAAGGACTTGCAATGCCGCTTCTTGATGAATTAGTCCAAGATATAAAATTCAAATTAACAAAGGTCAACCCAAGTACAGCTTATGTTTAAAGGATCGTGAGGGTTACGGTGACATGCACATGTAAAGTCCCTTATGGGCTATTAGGTTTCTGAAATGAACACTTCTCATACCTAATTTCTATCCTATTTAAGTGGCTCTCTTGACCTTACTAACTCATCATACCCCATCCTTCCCTCATTTAGGTGTCGATCAGGCATTCGAAGTTTGACATTCCTTGAAGAAAGGTTAACCCTTATAGGTGGGATGTGATCCGAAGACAAAATTATCCAACTCAGATATCCACATATGATCTGAATGGTCTTTGTAGGCTTGTAGTGTAGGCTATGGTTCACGGCTATAAAAGAAAGGATATATAGGCCCAAATAAGTGTTTAAGAGTGATGATACCAAGGATCATTTCTTTTTGATGAAAAATCTTCTATGTACTCGTTGATCGGAATGTGTTCAAATAAAAAAAACCCTTTAATTTATTTCTTGGATCGCTCTAGACTGCCCGTTTCTGGGTTTTTACCCTAGAGTACATCTCATTCTTTGTAGCTTTGAAATGTGTAGCTTTGGACTGATTTGTGTCTTGGTTCGGCATTGACGTGCAAGCGATCGATCCACCAAAGTTCGTATAAATTTCCAATCAAAGCCTTATTCATGTATTGCTTGAATTGGTGTATACTCACACAGAGTAATATATTCATTGGATCGCTCTAGACTGCTCATTTCTGGGTTTTCATCCTAGAGTTCATTTCCTCTTCTCGTGTAGCTTGCATTTTGAGTGAATGTTGATGCCCTTCTTATTCAAATGTGATCAAATCTTTAAGGCTTTTAATGTTCTTTATTGTACTTTCTGACTTGGTGCTTTAATTCTTGACTGTGCCAACCTTCTTATTGGCAAACTTTCAATTTGGTTTAGCCAGTCCTTTTGAGCAAAAAATTCTCTTATCGGCTTATTCTGATGTTTCTCTTGGTCTTCGTGTCAAGTACATTGGTTCTTATTCCTTGCGCTTATTCATGAAGCAGTATCTTTGTAATGTGGTCAAAAATAGGCAACTTTAGGTTGCGAACAAAATCCTCGTCCTCTTTGCCTCCCAGTGTGAGGCTGATCCTTGGTTTGAGTTCTAACAAAAATAAATGACCAGGCTCAAAGGGGGACATCAAATGCATATTTTTTTCTTATTTGTGAAGGGAAGAGAAGGGATGCCACTCATTATCCCATACATGGTTATCAAAATAGTCTTTAAGGGGTAGAAGCTTAGGGTCAACACTCGATTCAAGGATCTTAAACAACAAATGCCTGAGAGGAAAATTCACTCAGTGGGATCTGCCCATTATCTGAACACTAGTTTTGTTTCTTTCGTCTCCCTAAATAGAACAAAAGATGTTCACACTTGCAGTGTCCTTGCAGTATTCATTTCCTTTAAAAATAAGTTGCTCGGAATTGATCGTTGGACTAGAATTCAAGTCATTCTTGCAATTAATATTTAGGTTCATGATAACAATGATGTATGTATATGCATAGGAAAACAAAAACCATCCCGTAGTAATGAATGAAATATTTAAAGAATCAAAGAATATAAATGTTTGTCAAAAAACAAAATATCATATGAAACATGTACCATTTGATTACACAGGCCTTTACAAAATATTTTCGTTACTTTAGACCAAAAATGAGAAAGTTAAAGCACAAAATATAGAGGATCGACAAAAAGAAATAGGTTCATGGATATGATACATCACAAACTAATCAAACGGTAATGGTCTTTGGTCCAGCCAAATTCCTCAATCTTCACCCTCTTCGAGAAAATCAATCTCTCTACTGCTTGCCACGATTAGGCAGATGGTTGATTATCGCATTTGATGAGTAAAAATCTAGAATTCTCGTCTTGGTTAGGCTCTGAACCACCTTTTTAAATACTTTACAATTATCAATGTGCTATCCGATAATTCTCGCGTGTTATTCACATTGTGCTTTAGGGTCACACCGCTTAGGGTAAGGAGGTTGCAAGGGAGTAACATAATAAGGCCGGATCATATCTGCCTTGAACAAGGGAGTAACATAATAAGGCCAGATCATATCTGCCTTGAACAACTGAGTATACAATTCGGCATACGATATCTGTAGGGGAGTGAGAGACATGTTCTTCTCCTCTTGGGAGCTGGAAGCTTGATTAACCAACAACATATTAGGTTTTATAATAATTGGCATTGTCGGTTGTCTTCGTGCCAAAGTTGATAGCTTGGATGTCGATGCAGCTGATGCCTTTATTCTTTTGTTCCATCATACGCCTTCTCCTACATGCAATCTATTTTTATTTGAGCTCTTGTTTTCAGTAGAAAATAAGATCTTCAAGAGAGCGTCTTCAGCCTTATCTAATATTAAGCTGGTAAGACATTCTAAAGAGGTGCGAACTACCTCATACTGGTTAGTGATAGCTTGGTCTCCATCAGACAGAGTCTCTTCTTCTACGAGGTTGCGATCCTAATCCTTGCTTGCTTTCTCCATCTCTTTTTGCATAGAAGAATCTCCTATTGAACCTTTTCCTTTGGCGGCTATCATACCTTTCAATTCATTGATTTGCCCCATTGTTTCATCTCGAAACTTCTTCATATATGTCATTATCTTGAATTGATTTTGGACCACATGTTCATGGAATTCTTCAAGCTTGCTTACCCTGGCCACTACATTATTCATAGTCCTAAAGTTGTGCTGACTGGAGGTCGTTTTCTTGTCATTTCTGTTTTTAGAAGCGAATACCCCTCCCAAGTGGCAACAAAAATGATGCAATGACTGCACATGAATGTTTTACTGAACACAATTAGTGTAATACCCCAATATTTGCCAAGTGACTAAAATAAAAAAAGAATTAAAAGTTAGTGGTTTTAGTTCAGTGACTAAAACATAAAATTTTAAAGTTTGGTGGCCAAAGTGAAAAGATGGGAAAAGTTTAGGGACCAACGTGGTCATTTTCCCAATAATTATTTTTATGGCAAAAATGAATAGCTTATCCCGGTATAAGAATTTTGGTGGGGAATCGGATTTTTGGTACGAGATTTGTGTGAAAAGTTATAAAGGGGATAAGTTTTAGAAATTAATTCGAATGACTATTCGAACTCAGAAAATTATGAAAATTTTATGGAAGTCTTAGAAAGATCGAAAGAATATGATATTGTGGTTTTTGAATCGTTTTTATTCGATTTAAATTTGATTTTATGCAGTATTGGGTGAAATAGGGGAAATGGCATTTTTGAAGATAAGTTGATTCATTAAGGGCAAAATGGTCATTTCACCCTTACTTTATGAATAATTATGATTTTTAAGGATAAGATTAGGCAAGTGTTGGCTTGTGATTGGTTATAATTCAAGGGCAAAATAGTCAATTGACTATTAAAAGGATTTTTATATTAAATAAGGCTTTTAATATGCCATTTGGCATAAAATCAAGAATTAGAAAAGTTTGGAGAATTTTATCATCTTTCTCTTCTTTCTGTGGGGTTCCAAGCAAGGGTAAGAAAACTTTATTTCAATTTTTAAGCTCGCTTGATTGGATTTGAGCTTTAGATATGAAATAAGAAAATGATCTCCATTGAATTCTCTATCTTTTGGTATATGTTTTGCTTAGTTTCCATGTCTCGAAGGTTGAGTTTGGTAATTAGGGTTGATGAAGAGCATGATGGAATTTTGAGTTTTAATGGTTTATCATGTTGGAAACATGCTTGTGGTGTTGTTTCTATTGTTTAAATGTTGAATGTTCCATGGAAAACCTAGTAGTGACTATTCGACTATCATGGAAAAATTAAGGGAAATTATGGCAAAAATTTGTTTGATGTTGGAAATGATGAGAATGATGTTAGATTAGTGTGATCTTGATGTTAAGATGAAGAAATACCTATGTTCTTGAATTATGGAAAAATTAGGGTTTGAGCCAAGTTTGGAATTTTAAGATGTTAATGAAGGAAGAATGGTTAAATATGATGATATGAGTGGTTTGGAATAAAAATCCCTAATTATTTGGCATTAGGGATCAAATTGTAATTTTTGAAAAGTTTAGGAATTTGATTATTGAACTTGTTTTTGAAGAATATTGGGTTGAAAAATCAAGTTTGAAGGTTGATTTTGAAGTTTATTCTAACTTTTGGACCATTTTGTGAATTTCGGAAAATTCAAGGACCATTATGTTAATTTTTAAAGTTTGGGTCCTAAAGTGTGAATGATGAGAATTGTAAGGATTTGGATTGAAAATGATGTTTGGAGGCTTAAAAGTGTCCTTAGGGACTAAAATGTAAATTTTGGGAAAAAGTTGGAAATTTAAAGAATAGTTTAAGAAATATTGGTTCGAATATGGAAATTTTATCGGATCAATTTTTGTAAATAATGGATAGTTATTCATTTACTTTCCATTATTTTATATAGATTGAGTATGTTCTAACATATGCTTCGAAATGATATATGTTATTTTCATCTAGATATCGATAAAGATCAAGGTCGTACTAATAGACCGAGAAAAGAAAAAGTTCGAGACTAATCGAATAGTAAAAAGGCAAGGCAAAGGTGAGTGCATATATGTTTTTAGCATGGTACTTTATTTTAATAATTTACGGGTCATGGCAGTATACCATGAATATTATAAAACATATTGGGGTATGAACTGCTCCAATATAAAATGTTTTACATGATGTATGTATGGATATTGTGTTATTTGCCCTTAATTGCAGGAATTGTTTTTAAGGTTGCCCTTGGTAATGTAATATTAAGTTAGACAATATTGAGGTATACTCTTAGAGACTTACAACTTCTGAAACAATTATGTCTACGAGTTATTGACAATTCAATAAGTTATGATGAGTTGTCTTATGGACATGTAAAAATATATTAGTCGATTATGGATTAGGTTATTTAAAGGCATCACCAGTCATATAAGTTGGTTAGTTGGTTTAAAGGCACAATCAATCATATAAGTTGATTAATTGGTTTAAAGGCATCATCAACCATATAAGTTGGTTAGTTGGTTTAAAGGCACCATCAACCATACAAGATAGTTAGGTGGTTTAAAGGCACCATCAACCATATAAGGCATTCTATGAGTTAATGACACTTGAAGAGTATTATAAGGTTATTGACACTTCAATGTGTATCATAAAGTTATCGGCACTTTAAAGTGTCATATATGTTATAGACACTTTATTGTGTCTGCAAGCAATAAAGAATAGTACTCTTAAAGTACATGACTCTTGTAATAGCACTTAATATTTACCTTGAGCTATATTCTTCTATTACAAAGTATGTAATTTTTCACGATTATCAGGTTTTGTAAAGTATCGTGCATTATAAAGATTTTATAAATGTTCCTTATTTTTGCCTCACTAAGTTATACTTAGCGTGTATTTCTGTAATACGCGTAGGTAAACCGGAGTAGGATTGGACGGAGCTGTTGCATCAAAACTTTTGTGAAGACATAAAGTTGACCGGTTATTTTCAATACTTATGACATCCTGGTTTTATATGTGAATAGTGGCATGTACGAAGTAATCTGTCTATTTTGTTAAACTGTTTAAAAACGGTCTACCTTGTGATTGTTTTGTTTATGTATCTTGAATGGTACATGATATGTATAAATATTGTGTTTTATATTAGAATTTAGATATAATGAAATTATTATCTATAAATAAAATAAAAAATTTAAATAGTCCTGATTTTAATGCAATATAATTTTTTTAAATTACTGTGACATTTCTGACTCGTGTTCAGTGTACGAATACGGGAAGGGGTGTTACAATTAGAGATTTAAACAATATTAATATTATGATTAGCTACGTCATAAAAATGTATGAAGCAACCTAAATATGTCATAATGCCAGGGTGAATGTGAATGAGTTGTTGATTCTCGAACAATCCTTAGAAAGACTTTCGTTTAGTGGAGAAAATGTCTAATTGCAAGAAGCCAAAAATGAATTACAGATAATGGTTAGCTTCTTTTCTTGAGATCTTGACTTCATAAGGCAAAGCTCGTATTCCTTGTTTCAGCATCGTCTCTGGTCCGATAGACGACCTCGTTGGTTCTGCTCTTATACTATTCGAAAGATCCACAACAGAGTGCATGAAAGAATCCATTTTCCAGGTGAAAATCTTGACAATCCAGTTAGAAGCGACCCCATTTTTTAATTTTTTTTAAATTTGGAAGCTTAAATTAATATTTCCAAAAGTTTGAAGGGTTTAATTTAAAATTTTGATAAAATATAAGATTTTAATTAAAATTTTTAAAAAATGAAATTTATCAAGACCCTTTTTTAAAAAAATAGAAAGGGATTTAATTGAAATTATTTAAAATTTTGAAATACAATAATATGTTTTAGACTTTTAGAGGGGCTAAATTAAAATTTTTGAAATTTAAAGGGGTTAAATATAAAATTTTCAAACTTTGGGGGGCATGGCCACCACTGATTTCAATGAGGATCCACCTCTGCATCTAAGATATGATGTCTCGTCAATTTCACTTCCATCGATGGGTCTTCGTTTGGCCCAACTCGATACTGTAGCATTATCGCTCTCGGCATCACATACTTCTCTCTTATTTCGAATGTCCTCTAAATTAGATCGTTCTTGAATCAACACTATGTTATGATGTGATGAAAAAAACGCGAGAAAAAAGGAAAAATTTGACCAAACAAGTCAGTACGGTAATATAGTTGAATAAATTAAATCATAATAATAACAATAATTAAAGCAAATAAAATAAAAAAGAGAGAATGAATAAATCAAACAATGCCTAAAAAGGGTTAAGACTAAACAAGTAGCATAATTGCATGGCTCTAAAGAGTAAGCTTTATGGTTCCCTAAATGAGGTTCGGTTCTAAAGTAAATGGTACTCGAACTGCCTCTCGGACACCGATTCGAGAGAATACAACCCTTATACCATACGAGGTGAACACCCCACGAAATATAAGGACCGGGTTTCGGAAGTGAATTACAACACTTACGGAGGTGAATGCCCCACGAAGCGAAGTAATCACTACCACTTAACGATTCTGAAACTAATGTATGGAGAGAAAAAATAAATTAAATCGAATTTCAATTATTCTTACTAAATATGATACAAATACGACTAAGACCTAACTTTCTTTTTTTAAAAACAAAAATGCGTCCCCAACGGAGTCGCCAAAATGTAGCAACTAAAAATTTACAAGTTTCCCTTTTTTGTTTGAAAATTTTTGGAAAATGTTTAAAGGGGAGATTTTAAAAAAGTTTGTATTTTGAAATAAAATTTAGGGAGATTTAGAGTCGCCACCGGTCACTTGGATAAGGTAGACCGGACACCAAAAATAAAACCAGAGATTCGAATGGGTTCGGGAGTCAGTTACGTACAGGGAAGGATTAGCACCCCCGCTACGCCCAAAACTTGGTATCTAAGGGTTTGTATCGTATTTATTAAAAATAATTAATATTCAATTTAATTTAAAAAACTTAAAATGCGTAGATACACGTCAATTTAAAAATGCCTTCGCGGTACCAAAAAAGATGACACCTGGAGATCGGGACGGCACTCCCACTAGAATACCGGAAAAGGAATTAGTTTTTAAAAAAACGATGAGATAAAAAAATGCATGTACAAGATTAAAAACTGACAAATAAATGTAAATACGATGAAATACATACATACATAAATAAATAATAAAAACTATGATATACAATGTATACATTAACATATAAAAGTATACATAAAATATAAATACATATGACATACTTATCAAATATAACAAAAAGATATATAATATAACATATAATATAAAAGGGTTTAAATTTGATACACAAGCTTGTGTAAAATACAAGCCTGTCTATTTCTACTATAAATCAAAATCAAACCTAAGCCCTAAAAAACTAAACCCTAAACCTTAAACCATAAATTCTAAACACTAACCTTAAATTTTAAACCCTACGACCCAAACCCCTAAACTTTAAACCCTAAACTAAACCCCTAACCCCTAAAACTAAAAGGTCTGTGTAAACTAAAGTTTACACAGACTGTGTATTAAAGTTTTTCTTAATATAAAATACATATGATACAAATAATACACTATAATACATGAACAAATACACAAATAATACATAGGGTAAACTACATCAGTGACCACCGAACTATTTGGGCGTACCTATTTTGACCACCGAACTATCGAACTCGTCAATCAGACCACCAAACTTATTAAATTGACCTATTTTGACCACAACCGTTAAAAAACTAACAAAAGGGTGACGAAGTGGTGACGTGGCAGTTAGGAAAATTTTGTAAAATTACACATTTAGTCCCTGTTATTTACTTATTAAATCAATTTGATCCTAATTTTAATTTATTTAAATGACAACACGTGTCCTATTTATTTTTAAATTTTAATTTAGTTAATTAATAGATTTAACCAACCAAATGGTGACACGTGTCACCATCTGATTGGCCGTGAACAATGAGAGGAAATAAAATTGAAAGGAATTGCATCTATGGGGAATTAAACCCACGCCAATAGCATGGAAGGGTAATGCTCCAGCCACTAAGCCAAGTTCACTAATATGATATGAGATACTAACATATTTTATTAAATGATTACTTTATTGGTGAAAACTAAAGAGGGGAATTAATGAGATTTGAACTCGAGACAAATTGTACGAAACTAAAATACTAAACCACTATATAAACCTTATAACATAGAAAAATGTTCGAATATTTTTACACATTTAAATTAAATCGAACTTAGATAACTTGAGATATGTATAATCACACAAACATTCAATTTAATTTAAATATAAAAATTATTAAATATTCGATTTTAAAAAATATTCGATTTAAAAAGTTCAAATATTTTTCTTTTTCATATTTAAATTAATTAAAATATTTATTAAAATTTTAAATCGAATATCAAATATTTATTAAAATATTAAATCGAATATTTTTTCTTTTTCATATTTAAAAATTCAAATATTTTTTTCTTTTTCATATTTAAATTAAATCAAATATTTATTAAAATATTAAATCAAATTAATTTTAATAAATATTCGATTTAATTTAAAATTTTAATAAATATTTGATTTAATTTAAATATTTAAATATTTGATTTAATATTTTAATAAATATTCGAATTAATTAAATATATTTAATAAATATTTATTAAAATATTTATTCGATTTAATATTTAAATTAATTCAAATATTTATTAAAATATTTGATTGAATTTAAATATAAAAAATATTCGAATTTTTTAAATCGAATTTCTTTTCTTTGAAATCGAATATTTTTTTAAATTGAATATTTAATAATTTTTATATTTAAATTAAATCAAATGTTTGTGTGATTATACACATCCCAAGTGATTTAAGTTCGATTTAATTTAAATATAAAAAAATATTCAAACATTTTCCTACATTATAAGGTTTATTTAGTGGTTTAGTATTTTAGTTTCGTACAATTAGTCCCGAGTTCGAATCCCATTAATTCCCCTCTTTAGTTTTCACCAACAAAGTAATCCTTTAATAAAATATGTTAGTATCTCATATCATATTAGTGAACTTGGCTCAGTGGCCGGAGCTTTACCCTTTCATGTTATTGGCGTGGGTTTAATTCCCCACAGGTGCAATTCCCTTCAATTTTATTTCCTCTCATTGTTCAGGCCATTGGTTGGGTTAAATCTATAATTAAATAAATTAAAACTTAAAAATAAATGGGACACGTGTCGTCATTTAAATAAATTAAAATTAAGATCAAATTAATTTAATAAGTAAATAACAAGGAGTAAATGTGCAGTTTTATAAAATTTTCTTAACTACCACGTCACCACTATGTTAGTTTTTTAATGGTGGTGGTCAAAATAAGTCAATATAATAAGTTTGGTGGTCTGATTGACGAGTTCGATAGTTCGGTAGTCAAAATAGATACGTCCAAATAGTTCGGTGGTCACTGGTGTAGTTAACCCTAATATATAATATTAGAGCATATATAAAATACATATAAAAACAAGATATGATATATATATATATTAAATATAATATATGGTATATATATAATGTATAATAATATATACGTAGATACATACAAGATACACATGTATATTAAAAGAACTGTATAATATATTATATGACATAAATAATATATTTAATACATAGAAATAATACTTAATGCATGTATAATAAAATCTACAATATATACGATACGTATTTACACATAAAACATACATTATGTATTAACCTATATAATACATAGCATATAATACAAAAAAAATATATGTAACATATATTTGTATACTTATAACATAATATATGATATAATAATATATATCAACAAGGGATTGAATTTAAATAGAGTGAAATAACAAATGCATAAATTAAAAATAACAGAAATATTATACAAATAATAATCCAAAAGAAACGATGGACAAAAGGGGTAATTTTACCACTAGTCTCAGGACTTGATTGAAACAAAAGCAAACTTTGAGGGCCAAATTAAAAAAGAAACAAAGCTGATTTGAAAATGCTGACTGAAATGTAAGAAATGAAAATAGGAGGTTTGGCGAAGTGAAAAAATTTGGGGCGGAAGGATTAAAAAAGTTAAATATTTCATTTTATTTTTAAACCGAGAGTATATAAGTCACTTTGTTTTTTTTATTTGAAACCCTAAATCTAAAAAACTCTCTGATTTTCTCTCTAACACCTGATGAACGCCACAGTCGGTGTTCATCCAAACCGTCATTCGCTGCTCCAAACATCATGGCATTTTCCAGAATCTGGTAGGGTTTTGCCGTGAACCGCCATTTGTCGGCGCCAGATTTTGAAAAATACCCAGATTTTGAAAAATACCCAGATTTTGTTTTTTAAACCGAACCCAAAACTTAAAATATCCCTCTTTTTCTCCTAAACTCAAATCTAACCCCTGAATCTTCAAAACACGACCCATTTTTCTCTTTGAAACTAAAAAAATATAAAAAAATTCAAGCCTTTTTCTACCGGATCACCCCGTACGACTGAAGAAGTCGAAAAGCTTGTCCGTTGCATGCAACAGCCGCCCAAGACCTAGATGGGTAAACCCTTTAATCCCTCTTTTTTTTGTTTTTTGTTCATTTTATTTTCGGATTCGAATTGAAAATAAATGAAAGAATTTTTTTTACCTCTAAAAGTTTGAGGCCGTTTTTTATTGATTATTCATTCATCCCTTTTACACGGATTTTTGGTTTGGATTTATATCCGAGATACAACTTGTACCATAATAATTTAAAAATAACCTAATCTACTGTTGATTGTCGAGATTGGTTCTAGAAATCAGGAAATTCCCCTTTTTTATATTATTGTCTTATTCTCTACATGAGTGGTTGAATGGAGCTAGCATGACGGCACGATATCTGGCAATGACGCCACATGGATGGGAGAGCCAAAAGGACCAGCGTGCGCGCGCGTGATGGAGATGAACGGTCGCGCTGTGGACGGCACGCGCGAGAGGAACAGCTAAAGAGTCTTTTTTGTGCAATCTGAACCATTGGATCAGATTTGATCCAACAGATCAAATCTTTGACGGCTACAAGAACAAAATATATGATTAGATTAGATTAGAGTTTAGATCATATATATTATTAGGATTTTAGTGTGTTGTTTTTTTTGGGCCAAGCGGACCATTACAATAAATATGTATTGGGTTTAGTATTTATTATTATGGACAGGAAATATAATTGGGCTTCTATTATTCATTGGATCTATTTTTTAAATAATAATGGTAATAATTAATACCAAAAATAATAAACTAATAATAATACTAATAGCACTAAAAATAATAATAATAAACTAATAATAATGATAATAAATATACGAATAATATTAACAAAACTCGAGCAAAATTAGTGATTACATATAGCTGATAGCATTAGCTGATTTGACTAATAAATTACAGTAGCTGATTGTATAAGTGTTTAGTAAAATTAACTGATAACTGATAGTTTTTTGATTATTTGAACAAGTAAAATGACATATAAGGAGATTATATTTGATACTTGTTTGAATAATTTATTAGTTATTAACATTTTGTATCTATTAATATTAATTAGATTATAAAAATTAATTTTTTAATATCATTATTGAGCCTATATGAAAGATGAACATATTATTTTATTTATTTATGAAGTTATCTTTTTAATATAATTTTAATAATTATTAAATTTAGATGTATATATTAATTTTTATTTATGAAATTATATTTTGAATATAATTTTATTAATTATTAATTTTATATGTATTTATTAATTTATATATTAATTTTTTATTTATAAAATTATTTTTTAATTTTATTAGTTAGTCAAATTTATTTTATTTAGAGAATTTTTTATAATTATCAATGACAAAATAGTATTTACAAATTCTTTATCCAAATCTCTAATTCAAAAAATCATTTTAAGAGCTTTTTCAAAATAAAAGATTTTATCTCAATCTGCAATCATTTATTTACCAAACATGCAAATTAACAGATTTAATATGTCAAACCTCTAAAAATACTTTAAACCTCTACTTTTAACTCAAAAAGCTATTTAACGTTTAAATTACTCGTTCATAATTTTATTTAATAAAAGTAATACTTTTAAGTACCTAAACACATAACTGAGTTTTTAAATATAATGTTTAAATTACTCGCATCACGTTTTACTTATTAATTAGGAAATAATATATGTTTAAGCGTACTAGAATTTATGTCATCTTAGTTATTGTAATAAATAATAATTATGTTAATCAAGTTAATATTTCATCTAAGTATTCAATTGAGTCGAGTTAAAAAAAATTTGAGTTCTTCGATTTGACGAGTCCAATTTTATGACTCAATTTATTTGAAAATTCTCTGATTCGAGTTCAATTTATGAAATTCAAGTCGGGTCAAGTTGTCTAATTTTTGTACAAATTTAATTGTAATTATTTATAATATTATAGCATGAATTGATTCTAATTTAAATAATTTTCTCTAATCATATAAAGTATACACATGTATATTTCATCATATTCTTTTTTTAACAATATTTCTTCGTATTCTGTTTCACATGTAAAAAAGATCTATAATGTTATTTAATAAAAGATATCATCTAAAATTCTAAATATATTTATAAATTATAATATTATTTTTAAGGAATCCACTTTTGAGGATAAAATATTAATAGGAGTATAAAGGAATTAAGGAATTGATGAGAAGAAAGAATTAAAACAAATTATAAATGAATGACCAAATTGAATTAAATGTAAAGTTAACAGACTAATTTGTAAAAAGATTTTTTTGTTTAAAAATACGAATTGAAGTACATAGATATGATATAATAGTAGAACATGTGATTTAAATTTGGTCAAAATGGAATTAAAACGAAGAATGAATTCAAGAAATGAGAAAATCACACAAAGTTGGTTTAAGAGCATTTGGTTCAAATTTGGTCAAAATTAACTTAAAACGAAGTAAGAATTGAATACACGAGGAAAACATACCAAGTTGAGAGGAAAACTACCAAAAGAGAACATTTATTTTCAAAAATATAAATTAAAACTAAATAAATATTTTATAGTGGTTTAGGAACAAATGGTTCAAAGTTGATCAAAAATGAACTTAAAATGAAAGAGGAATCAAGCAAAAATAAAATCAATGACTAAATCACAAAATTAACTTTTTCAAGTTAGGCAAACCTGAGCTCAAGTCGAACTAATTTTTTTTACAATTTATTCAAGTTGACTTAAATAACTCAAAATTAAAATCATTTTTTGAATTTAGGGATGAGCAAAATTCAGCTTAAAAATGATTGTCAAAATATTACAATTTATTAGGGTTCCATGTTTGTTATTACGGTTTAGGAATAGATATTATGGTTTAAAGTTTAAAGATAAGGTTTAAAAAGTAGGGATTAGGGTTAGGACCTTTAAAAGGATCACCTAACAACTTTAGATGCACGTTTGTAAAAACCCAAAATATATATGCACATACTATAAGAACAGTTTTGCATATAATATAAGCCTATCGAAGCAAGTTATAAGTGAGATGGTTTTGTTTTTTCTCTCATATTTTTTACAGTAATTCTCTAATCGAGAGTCACCATAGATATTCAAGGTTGTTTGCATTGCATTCCGTCACTAAGAGCACAAATACATTTATGGATGGTTCAATTTGAATGACTACCACAACAAGATACACAATCATCTTGCACTGTGTTGAAAGGTCATTCAAGGGAATAGAACAGAGAGAGATTCTAAGAGTACGACGGAGTTTAGCTCAATACCTAAATTAACTTCATCAAACTCAAAAGCACATATACATTTCACATAACATGTGAACAAAAACCCATTTGCTACATCGACTCATCTCCGTACAGTTGACCTCTACCTAGGCCATATTCTAGATCATTTAATTTGTTCTGGAATTTCTCACAATATGCAAGACTTGCGAATCATATTTTCAGTCAGTACAGTGCTGAACTCAAGCTTTAGATTAATACTACATCGCTGCAACTCCATCCATTCAATCTATACTTTCGGTCATATTCTACATCAAAATAACTTGTTCTACAATTAAACACAATGCCCAATTCTATTCCACTCGGTAATCTTTTGCAAATCCATTTGATCTCTACTTTACCACCTTCATTGCTATCACATGGGTATGTTTCTTATGTTATCTAAATTCAAATCACAGAGTATCAAATGGATCAGCCCAAAAGAGTACTAAATGATCATTGAATTACCAAACAAAACATGAAAAGCAGCAGGCATGTATCAAATAAAAGACTGGAGTAAACTGAGGCATGAGTCTTAATTAAAATTAAAAGCAACACAAACATTTAAATTCTGAAGTTCAGTCATGGCTAATTTGACCCAACAAACATAGCAAAACTTAACTCAAGATGGAGATAAACAGAGTATCACATGAAACACAACAAATTAAGCTTCCCAAACAAACCTGAAAAGTTCTTCAACGGTAACTCTTCTGGAACCTTGCCCTAGCACCTCTTCCACCAAACTTCTTGGGCTCGCACCTTCTGGGATCAGCCACCAGCAAAGTCCTATCGTACCTTACCAAGATATCCTTAATCTCCTTCTTGCTTTGCTCATCAACGTACTTCTGGTAAAAAGCGACTAGGGCTTTAGCAATGCTTTGACGGATAGCGTAGATTTGAGATGTGTGACCTCCGCCCTTGACACGGATCCTCATGTCGACACCGGCGAAACGCTGGCGGCCGAGGAGGAGGATGGGCTCGACGGCCTTGAAGCGGAGGATCTCGGGCTCAACAAGCTCGATAGGACAACCGTTAATCTTGATAAGACCACGGCCTCGCTTGCAGTAGGTTACAGCTACCGCTGTCTTCTTGCGGCCGAAGCACTGTACGGACTCGATCGGTGCTTTTTCCGCCATTTTTTTTGCTGAAAACCCTAGTGAATGGAAATGAGAGTGTGTTTAAAAGTATTTATATATGGTGTGGGGTTAGGGTTTCTGGTTTCTGAAACGGCTAGACGGTGCTTGTTAAAAGCCCAAAATTTCAATTTTGGGCTATGATTGGACCGGGTTTAGTAAAATTTAAGACATTTGAACACTGAAGTCAGGCCGAATAGTTATGAATATCATAATATAAGAGCTTATGGACCCTTAATAATTTCTCCTCCGGCTAATGCTATTTTGCTCCATAAACATATTTTTGAGACAATTAGGTATTAAAAAATAATTAAATCATATAAATTAGGGGGTTTAATTTTAATTTTATAAATTATAAAATTAAAAGTTCTTAAAAAATAATTAAATTAAAAATTGAGAGAATAATATTTAATTTTCTTAATTTCATATACATGATCTTAAAATAATAAATTATAAAATTTTAGGAAGGACAAAGGCTTAATTGCAACAGTTTTAAATTAATGTTGGAAAAATGTGAGAAAATGGTAACTTTGAGCTATATTTCGAATGGGTAAAGGTGGATATTCGAATAATAATTTTATTGGATCTTATTCTACTCCATGTGACCTTTACAACGGTATCTCATATGCTCAAAACGGTTGAGTGATGAATGAGAAATTGATGCCCAAAGTACGGTAGTTGTGAATTGAATAAGGAAGTGAAAAACCCTATCACACATTGATGCGATAAATGGAATGGGAAGTGTTTATATACACTTACCCACTTGGTGGTCATTGAATGACTTAAATGGAAATTGTGCCTCGCACGCATGCGTAGGGGTGTGGATTGAAGCTCGTCAAACCCATTTGGGCTGGGACGCACTCGCATGATGTGGACCTGCGGATATTTTACCCACTTCAAAAAAAAATTCTTTATTATTGACATATCTTTTTGAATAGTCCGAATTTAAAAGGATAATTTATGGTTTCCTTTAAATTTGAATATTAAAAGGTAATAAGTGCAATTCACGAAAATATTATGTTTTAATATGGTATTAACATATTGTTACTGATTTAATTCGATTAAATGGTTAATGACCATTAATTCAGAATATTATGATTTCCACATTTAACCTAGCTCATTCCCCTATAAATAGCATGTCATTCCTTTGATTTCAACACAACGAAAATCATAGAACTTTTATATGGTTTTACTTTGTGGGTTTTTCAAAAGTTGTTTTTAGTGGTAGGCGAAGGCAAGAGTAAGTTCATGATCTCCACGGCAGTACAACTGTGGTTGATCATCTGTTGTTGTATCTCGGGAGACAGACGACCAAAGAACGCGTGCACAATAGGAGTGGCCGAAAATCTATCTTAAGGAACTATGTTCGTGCAGGCCTCAACACGCTTCATTTCGATTTGAGTTACATAAGTTGTATCGTTCTATATTTTATTATGTTCGTTTAATAATAAATCAATATTAGATTTATTGTTTATTATTTATTTTTGGATTAACGCTATTTTTCTAATAATCTTAAGATAGATTTTGAAATTTTAATCCAAGACGAACAAATCATCGTAATGGTTTATAGTACCACGGCAAGGTTAAAGTATTTGTGTAATTCTTTTTGAATTTATTTCCTATCAACTAATATTTTATTTTTTAAGTGTCATATATGATATGTTTCCTACTCAATCAATATATCTACGCTTGATGTAAAAAACATGTACAAAACGTCAATGACCCAATGTCAAAGGACTTCGCTGGAAACAAGCACAGAGTTGGTACGATAAACAATTATAATTTCCATACGGTGGAAATACTTGACTGCCAAATTAAGATTTGGAAGCCCTAGTCAAAGTGATCATATTCATATAAGGTAATTTTACCCTTAATTTACGTTATATGCCTTAAAACCTCGTATTATTAAGGCATTCCCTAACAATTTTGGCCTTGAATGGTTTTATATAAATACATATGTGCATGTATTTTGGTAATAATATTATGAGTTTATTACCTTACAAATTTGTCTTTTAATATGAATTATCTTGTGTCAGAATTTTGGCCTTAAATGTGTTTCTGTGTATTTTTAGAAATTCTGTAGATTTTATTTCGTACTAACAATTTCTTTTGAAAAATTTTATAGAGACAAACATGATATCTAAACGAAGTCTTGATTTGTTTTGGAAACAAAGATCTAGTAAATAATTTGTTTTGGGAATTAATTCCTACCGTTTTAACAAAGATCTAGTAAATAATTTTGGCTTTAAAATTTACTTGCATTTTTAAACGGATTTTAAATTAATTTAAAATTTGAACTCGCAAATTTCCAATTAAAGGCAAATTGTATTCGACTAGGTACCAATTTTTGGGTAGGTGGGGGTGCTAATCATTCCCCATCCATAAGCAACTCTCGTACCCATTTTTAAAAGAATCTCTGGTTTCATTTTTGGTGTATGGACTACCCCAGTTAAAACAACAGGTAGCGACTCCAGTCTTTTACCATTCTTCAAATAATTTCCCCAAAATTTCAAAAAACTTTTCATTCAAAAACTGTCGAGATTTTTTTGATGATTTTTCAAAAAAATGGTCTCTACAGCTGGCGACTCTATTGGGGACAAATTTTGTTTTTACAAAAAAGAGAGTCAAGCCACAAGCCGAATACTTTTTCCCTCGATTGGAAATTGCGAGTTCATTTTTAAATTAATTTAATATTTTTTAGAAATACGAATTCATTTTAACGTATTTTAAAATCTGACATTTAAACTCATTCGTGTAAGTGGGGGAAAATGCTAGTGCTTTCGTGAGGATATTGTTCCTTTGTATGGGCCTAGTAAGTACCTTCAGGGCTTGAGTACTCTATGTTTTCGTGGGAATAGTGTTTCCCCGTATGGACATAGCGAATAGGTCCCCTTGAATTGAACTCGATTGAAAGGATCTTATAATGGGTGATGATCGGGGGCCTTGCTACCCTTTAGAAGGGGACAGCAAGGACAATTCGGGTACATTTTTAGCACCAAAAATGCATGTAGAACCCAAGAAGCTCACTCTTTTAGAGCCATGCAGTAACCCTAAAAATTAGAATATCATGCGAATAGGGTTCATTTTGTGCCAATACATGTCGGGCATACTTTTGTCTTTTATTTGTAAATATTTAATTCTTATTAACCAGTGTTTTCTCTTGACATTGCATCATCATCATGTTGCATAATATCATTATTCATTCATCTGCATTATACCGTCATGAGGTATTGACCCAGGAATGGTGGACACAGTAAAAATCGTTCATGAATCGAGAGGAAATTTAGTAACCTAGGCGTCAATTAAATGCAATATTCAAATGTCGCAAATTTCATATTCGTGGGTATTGTTCCTTGGAAACTATGTCTAAGTCAATGCCTTTGCATTTAGGGCAGTCACTTTGCATTCACATGCATTCATTTTAGAATCGTCACACTTTGACTTACATTGCATCATATGAGCATCTAAATTACATCATTAAAGCATTCAATAATCTTGTTCATCCACACAATAGTTGCATCACATATTAATTTTATTCATTGCATGACAGTTGCATCACACGACCATTCAGCATTGATTTTAGCCATTTGCAAGGCAAGTGCATCATACATTAATTCATTTACACTACAGTTGCATCACACATTGATTTTATTTGAGCGGCATATTGCATTGTACATTAATCACATTCAGTTGCATGATAAATGCACTCATCATTAATTTCATTCATTTGCACTACAGTTGCATCACACATTGATTTTATTTGCACGACATTTGCATTGTGCATTAGTCTCATTCATTTGCATTAACTACATTTATTGACATTGTAGTTGCATCACATCATTTCCAAAATGCTAGTTATTCATTTACTCCCATCTTCACATTAACATCACATCTAGACATACATTCCCTCATTCATCATCACATTTGTTCAAAATAAAGGATCTGTCATGTGCGACAAAAATGGTACCCCAAGCGATAAAAAGGGCGAGCTTCATGACCCACATTTGCACTTCAGACAGTGTAAGTAATTTCACGTTGGAGGCACCCGAGCACCCCATGGTAAGTTTACGTTCAAAAACAAAAAAATGCTCGAATATGGTGTTAATTTTTTAAATGGCCTAAGGCCACACAATAAAAAGATGCAATCTTTTCAATTCTCTTTATTTTGTAAATATCTTTGCTTATTGAGTCCCCGTATATCAATTGCACAAGGAACATTGACTTTGACTTGAAGGTTGATTTCGAGTAGCTTGTGTTTATTTGAAATCCTAAGCTGTGGAGATTATGAACACATGACCTGCATTTCACAGTAATGACCACACATAAATGACAAATTGATGTAATTTGACGTTTGAAGCCTAGTAATAGGCGTTTTCAAAAATACTCAAATGATTGGAGCCTAGTAATAGGCCCATTTTTCAAATATTCAAAGCCTGATAATAGGCATTCTTCTCAAAATTTAATCAAAAAGCACTCTAATGTTCGAAACCTAGTAATAGACATTTTTTGGATAAGAGTGTGGAGTTTTTGGGGCACTCCACTGAAGCCCGTTCCAACTGAAACTCTTCACTTTATGAGTGATGGTAATATTTTCAAAATCATGATAATACCGAGTAGCTCAGGAATTTGTTGTTTGCTCCATCTTTTATTTCGAGCCAAAAGAATGTGATGAATTGAATTCCCCAAATAAAAACGAGATAAAATCAGTCAAGTATCGAAGTAGACCTAAGATGCACTATACATCTTCAAACATCAATTCAACTTTCGAGGTCTCCTAGACACATGATTTGCTTGGGGCAATCCTCGGTAAGCTATTTTCAATGCTGTTCGTGCACTTGATATTCGGGGCATTCGGTATAGCCTAATATATTTACAAATTGAAAAGAAAAACCTAGTTTTCTCAATAAGCATCTCACATGTATTCTACACTACTCACAAAGATTTTAAAATTTACCAACAACAAGAGAACAAGAGTAAGCAATAAATTTTTGGGGGCAAAATTTTTGTTGGGGCATAAATGTAACCCATGACGAGGATATCCCCGAAACTAATTGGGCAATCGACCAAAGATCAAGAAAAAATAATCTTGAAGATACACCTCGAGAGGTTGAACCCGAGCGAGAAGTGAGGTATTCCAACTGCAGTGGAGCCCCAGTGAAGAAGAAAGACATAGATTTTCCAATCAATTTCCTTGAAGAACATGACTCGTCCAAGTGGTCCTCAATTGGCATTCATTCATTCATTCATTCAAATCATTTTATCTTTTGACAGGTATTAAAAAATTCACAAAAATCTTAGTCTGCAACTTCACGTTAGAAGAAGTAGATTCTAGCGAGATCCCAATTCATACCAAGCAAAGATTTCGATCCATAACTTCTTGAAAAGTGGATCGCAACAAAGAACCGAGAGTTTCCAATGAGAAGAACTCATCAAGCAAGAATCAAGGGTTTTCTTCGAGAAGAGCCCGTTCAACAAAGTTTTCAGGTGTTACTTCAAGATCTACACCAAAGCCTTTAGTGCATCGTTTCATTTCTGAACTAACAACCTTCAGTGTTATAAGTTTAATATATCAGTAGCCTTCAGTGCTTGACTTTTATTTCCCGGGAATCAGTAAGACCTTTAGTGTATGGTAACCTGAACTTTTAGTAAACCCTTTAGTGTTTGACTTCATAAGTAAGACCTTCAGAGCATGGTGACCCGAACTGTCTGTAAATCCTGCAATGTTTGACATCATTTTCTTTCCATTACTAAGTCCTCCAGTGCATGATGAGCTAGGCTGTTCGTAAATCCTTCAGTGTTGGACCTTTATCTTCGGCCATTAGTAAGACCTCTCATGTGCTTAGTGACCTGAACTGTCTGTAAATCCTTCAGTGTTTGACTATTTTCTAGCCATCACTAAGTCCTCCAGTGTATGATGAGCTAGGTTGTCTGTAAATCTTTCAGTGTTAGACCTTCATCTTCGGCCATCAGTAAGACCTCTCATGTGCTTGGTGACCTGAACTGTCAATAAACTCTTTAGTGTTTGACTTTATTTTCTAGCCATCACTAAGTCCTTCAGTGCATGATGAGCTAGGCTGTCTGTAAATCCTCCGGTGTTGGACCTTTATTTTTAGCCATTAGTAAGACCTCTCATGTGCGTGGTGAGCTAGCTTGTCTGTAAATCTTCTAGTGTTGGACCTTCATTTTTAGCCATTAGTAAGACCTCTCATGTGCGTGGTAAGCTAATTTTTCCATAAATCCTCCAGTGTTGGACCTTTATTTTTGGCCATCAGTAAGACCTCTCACGTGCTTGGTGTGCCAAACTGTCTACAGACCCTTCACCAGTAAGACTATCAGTGCTTGGTGATTTGCGTCGTCAACATAGGCTTCAGTGCTTGACCGTTTATCTCTCGAACCATCAACAAGACCTTCAGTGCATGATGATTCGAGCTTATGTTACTATGTTATTATATTACTATGTTATTATTATCACGTTTATATTACTATGTTATTATTATTTTGTTATCATCATTATATTATTATTGTATTATTATTATATTAGTATGTTATTTTTTAAAAGTCATTATTATTATTATTCGGTTTTTATTACATTATGTTATATTTATTATTAGTAGTATATTATCATTATTATTATTATTATGTTATTATTATATATTACACTATTATATTTATTGTATAACAAAAACAAAAATATAAATAATATAGTAAAATAAAGTCCAAGTTAGAATTATAAATGTCCATATTTACAAACCCAATCCAAATACAACCGATCCCATTACCCAACCAAGCCCAAACACCCATTTGCATTTATCCAGTCTGCCAAACCGACCCTACCCTAAACCCATTACACAATTAAACCCAAACCCATTACCCGACTTGTTGACCCAAACCCGGATTCTTGACCCGAATACCCTAAACACACTAGCCCTATCCTAGCAAACCCTAGCCACCAACTCTTCCCCTTTCTTCTAGAAACTTTCCCAGATTGACCCTTCAGCTTCCGTCCACCTCGACACCACGTCCACACCAGCTCACCGGCCATGACGACAACCAGCCACGCCAGCAACCACGCATACAACCATGCGCATCCCGCCCAAGGAGACTCACGGGACCACTGGCTCTCTCCAACCTCTCGTAGAAACCTGCAAAACAAAGACAAAAAGGGCAACAAAGCCAGACAAAAACATCAACCAACAGTGCGCAGACCAAACATCAACAGAGACAACAACCATCTTTGTTTTTATCTTATGTAACACGGCTATAAAAAAGCCCGAACCAGATGCATGTAATCCCTAGACGGGGAGTATTTGAAAATCAATACAAAGAGAAAAATATTTCAAAGGCATACTTTTTCCTTTTTGTTTCGAATATAAACATAATTTTTTTTAAAAGGCTTTAGAGTTCACCTGATGAGGGGAGTCGGTCTTTCTGTTGCCGGCCGTCTGCTTCTTTTCTGTCTGGAGTTTGAACGTTATTAGGGTTTCTAAAAGTTTTTGTTTTTTTTTCTCGAGTTCTCTGTGGATTTAGAAGGTTTTAAGGGTTTTAAAAAAATCGATTTTAAATATGGGTTTAAAAAGAAAAGGGTTTTTTGGGTGTTTTTAAGCATGCCGGCCACCGGCTAGCAGTGGCCGAGGCGGCGGCGGAGCATGGCGGCCAAGCCGTCAGTTTCTGGAAACTAAAGAGGGGAGGGGATGAGATTTCAGAGAATATGCTCTTGGTTTTTTTTGGTCTATAGTTTGAATGAAACAAATGAAAGAGGGCAAGCAAATTTTGCCTTGCCGTTTTGAATATACTCCAGTAGCAAAACGCTGCCGTTTTGAGCCCTTCGATCTTTTGTCCCGCGTCCATCTTAGTCACGGGCTAACTACAGTTTCAGTCCCTTATATTTTTTTAAAAAAAATTCGATTTCGCCCCATATTGAACCCAACCTGGATTTAAAAAATAAAATGGGTTTATTTCATTTTCAAACATTCCGTGTTTCTTCAAATTTTTACCTTCCCAGCCCTTCCGTCCTTTTTAATAACTCCCACAGCCCCTCATAGTTTTAATTGCTTTTTAATCTCGCCCTTTTTTACTCTATTTCCTTTTTAATTTTGGCCCATATTTCATTTTTCTTTCATTACAGTCCTTAATATATATATATGTCTGTATTATTATGATATATCTATATATTATATTATATTTTATAGAATGATATATATATATACTGTATAGATTGTATATGATATATTATATTCCTGCTATATATTAGTTATATTATATTAGATTATGTTATACCTTTTTATATATTATTTAATATATAACATATCATATATCATACATAATACATAATGTACGTATTACTTATTATATTCATTATATTTTTTTATCATTTATTCTATTTTACGCTCGCTCTGGTCCTCTTTCGGATTGCTTTTAATCCGGTCCCTTTCTGAAATTTTTTATATTTTCGCATTTTACTTTGATTGCACTTTAATTTCCCGTATTTACTTTTCTCTTATTTTATTTTCATGCATTTACTTTATCACATTTCTTTTTCTCATATTTGTTTTACGCTTTTATCTTATATTCGATCCGGTCCTTTTTCGGATATTCCTTTTATGTTTAATCCGGTCCTTTTTCGGATATTTCTTTTAGGTTCGATCCGGTCCCATTTCCGAACTTTTTATTTTCCTCATTTATTTTACGCATTTCGTTTTGTGTTCGTTCCGGTCCAATTTTCCAGATCTTTCTTTTATTTTATTTTCGCCTTTATTTACGCGCTAATTTCGAATATGTATTTATTATCTTTCTTTCCTCGCATTCGACTTGTATAAATTGTTAATGCGGTGGCTTTTATTCGATAGTAAATGTGGCCAGTATCAACCATAATGATGGTAGTTCTTTCGTTTATTTTTGGTGTCCGGACTATCCCATTTAAAACGACCGGTGGCTACTCCAGTCTTTTACTATTTTTCAAATAATTTTCCCAAAATTTTAAAAAACTTTTCATTCAAAAACTGTCGAGATTTTTTTTTGATGATTTTTCAAAAAATGGTCGCTACACCAGTGAAATTCATTTGAAAGAATTTCAAAATGTGACAACAAAAGATGTTGCATTTTTTGCCATGAAAAACTTAGTCAAAGAAAGATCCTTCTAGTGTTAGAGAGGATAAGGTAAACATTGTTACCATCTTCAAATATTGCTAAGGCAAACATTGCTAAGACAAATATTGCTAGGGCAAACTTAGTGAACGCCAAGAATGACTTTAGCCCGTCAAAAGGAGGTGTGCTCAAGAAGCTAAATTTTATGGGAAATGCTTCAATTGCCATAAGATAGGGAACAAGTCTTCGGACTGTAGACTCCCAAACGAGATCAATGTCTTGACAAATTTTGTCATAACAATTAATATGACAGACAATTGTTTGAAGGAAATTTATTACCTGAATGATGACACAAACTAATACTACGTGCATTTGCTTAAAAGATGCTGTAGATAAATTATTCCCTATAAGTAGGATGTTGAAACCTAGATTTAATGAATTGATTAATTTGGGGACAAACTCTATGTGAGTAACACTACAACATCCAAGGGTACAATGATTTTAAAGATAAGAATTGAAACTTCAAAATGTGCCTAACATGTGGGGGAAATTGTTCTATCAACTAATTACCTTTAATAAGGTATCTCAAAATAAAAGAAACGAGATACCATATGAGTTATGGAATAAAATAAAACATTCCTACAACCACATAAAAATGTGGGGGTGTCCTGCAAAGGTAATGTTCCCATTACCAAAGTAAATGGAAATAAGTGGACTATATTTTCATTGACTATGTAGAACATAGTAACGAATATCAATTTCTTGTGTACAAACAGATTCACAAGAATGTGATAATGGAAACAAAGAATGACTCATTCTTTGAAAAAATATATTTCCTATATAATTAGGGAAGTTGGTCCGAGTTCAATAAAACAAACTTTGGATACTATCAATAAAAATAGTCCATACGTATAACAAAAGGTTGAAACCAAGATATTGTCATGATGACAAATAAGTGTGACAAATGATTGTATGTCAGCATTAGGATACATGATCTTATGTTAAGGACATACTCATTGTTATAACTAACAATGAAATGATAAACGTACCGAATGCATGAAAAATATGAGAATGACATATTTGATTTTGGGTATCCAAATCTAACGACAGTCTGATCTCATACTGACGCAGTCACACTACGTTTAATAAAAGGTTAAAAGTAAGATATTGTCATAAGAGTGTGACAAATGTGTGTATGTCAAAACTAGGATTTATGATCCTATGTTGATGACATACAATGAAATGGTAAATATACCAAAGACTTGTCAAATTCAAGATTGACATGGAAAATATGAGATTGATGGATTTAATTTTGGGCTCCAAATCAAACAGTCACTTGAAGGTCTTATATTGACACAGTCACACTACGTGGACAAAAAAAGTTTGGCAAGGATGATCCCGGCATAGCCTGAACTCCAATAAATACGAGCCAACATTCGTTCAAAGTGGAATATACAAGGGTCTTAGGCAGTCTAATGTACCCCATAAATTGCACTAGACCAAATAATGCTTTTACCGTGAGTAGTTTAAGCAAGATTCACAAGCAATCCATGTGAAAACCACTAGAAGACAATTGTGAAGGTATTGAGATATCCCAGATATACTCAAGATTATGAATTGCATTATTCCATAAGGATTCTTCGATGCCAGATATCAAAGGCACAGGTGAATATGTTTCACATTGAAGAAAGAAGCTATGTCATAGAATTTCTCAAGACAAACGATTCATAATGAAAACTGAGTTTTAGCTCTAGACAAGTCTGGAGAAAAAGTCAATTGACTTTAACATGTCTTAGAGGATATTCCTGAACGACCAAAGCATGTGCCAATAATATTCATATATTGAAAACCAAAAATTAGAAGAGCATAAAGCTTTATGTACAATGGTAAGTCGAGACATATGCGTCGTCGACATAATACCGCTAGACAACTGATCTCAAATGGAGTTATCAAAGGATAACGTTACGGATCCGCTAACCAAAGGGTTAAATCGAGATCAAGTTGAGGAAACCTCGAAAGGAATGTGACTAAAGCCCAGGAAAATTTAAGGCGCTATGTGAAGAAAAACCCTACCTAGTTGACTAAAGATCCCAAGATCTAGGTTCAAAGGGACAACCTAATTGCATAGACCTGTTCGATCATTATGGGGGTACCTATCCCCAAGTTCGTTCCTATTGTCGCGACCATTTTTTAAAACCGTGTGCAAAAATTACCTAACGATTGACTTTTGTAAAATTAGTGTTTTGACCTTTTTTTAATTTCATTTGATTTTGAAAACTTAGTCTCATATTAAATTCTAGCCCATTTTTATTTTAATTAAACTTTCTTTTTATTTTCCTTTTAAAAAAAATAATTGGAGTCGCCACCGATTATTTTGAGGTAGACCAGACACAATCAAAACAAACGAAAGATTCATTTTTTAGAAAGTTGGGTTCAGGAGTCGGTTACGTGTGGGGAAGGATTAGCACCCCCACGAACGCCCGTTATCGGTACCTTAATTTTACGTGGCATTTTAACATTTCAAATAATTATTTGAATTTAATTTGACCCTTAATTATTAAATAAATTTAAATTCCAAATGGAGATATCCTTTTATAAGGAAATTCATTTTTATCCAAATCTGAGATTAAAAGCACCCTGTTAAGTGGCTCCCATATTCATATTCAAAAATTCCAACATAAAAGGTTTGCATGTATGTTTTATTATTGTCTTGTTTATTTTAAATTCTAACCTAACGAGGCTCTAATTAATTGAGTTGATTTAGTATTAAATTTAAAGGCATTTATGAAACAATACCAATTGCTTGAATATCATCCATATTAGAACCCCTAAATTTCTACATAATATTCACTAATCAATTGTTATTCTAATTATTTAGAGTTATAGTCCTATTTAAGGCTTTAATTGAACTAACTATGTCATTTTTTAATTTCTAGATTCTAACGAGTATTAAGTATTCCATTTAAAAGCCCATGTGGGATAACACCTCATTACAAGTAATGAAACACCATCCAAATTGGAACTTCAAACTCACCTATTTAATACTCATTAATTTACTATAATTGTCTCCCTAATTTAATTATTAATTCCTATTTAAAGAACCTAAACCTAAGGGCTCTAGCAATTAATTTAAACTAAGTAACTTAATTATCTAACAAATAAGGCTACATGCTTTTTTAAAACTTGCATCAATCGTATAATTTAATTGTATTTAATTAAATAAAATAATTAAATAAATGACTAAATTAAAACAAATTGAAACATTAAAGCTGATTTTATTACTACGGAGGCTAAATTGAACTAATTAAAAAGTAAAGGCCCAATTACACTTATCCAAGGTGACCAAAATGAAAAGATTACAAATTTAGGGATTCAATTATGGTGTGTGGGGACTCAATTGAGAGGTACGTAGAATTTAGGGTCAATTTAGAAGAAAACAGGGACCAAAATTGAGTATAAGGCAAGATAAAAGGCCAAAATTAAAAAAACCAATTTATAGCGTAGATCCCTAACCCAAACTCGAATTCACCTCGCGGATCCTTCCTTACTCACGACCAAAACGACAGCGTTTTGAGAAGGCTATAAAAGCCTTGTTTTAAGCCTTTATTTCCACTTCTCATTCTCTCTTGTTTCTCTCTCCCCCCAAATGCTCTAAAATAAACGAATCCTAACCCAGAAAACACCTCCATTTCAGATCAAAATATCCCCTATTCACTTGAATGTTCATTGTGTTCTTCATGAAAATGAAGAACATGAATGAATGCTACTTTTGACCACCATGAACCCCGCCGCTTTAATCTACCATCACTTTACTCTGGCCACCCAAAAATGTTTCCCAGTCATCGCACCTCTCTTCAACCACAGTCGGCCGCCGGCCAGCCTCCATGAGACGATTTTCTGCCGCTCGCTGAAACCCTAAAATTTCCTAAATCTCTTATTTTTGACCTTAATCCCTAAACTAAACCCCAATTCGACTGAATCAACCCTCTTCACTCGATTTAGAAGCTATCTACCCATTCTTGGTTCCCTCTTCAACTCTGACATGTAAGCTAAGCATAATAACCGCCACAAAAATCAAGTTTCCGGTAATCTCTTGCTTTTCATTTATTGTTTTTTCTTTATTTTTGTTTCAATATAACCCATTTTATGTTTTTTACCGGAATCAAAAGGATAGGGAAAGTTATACCTTATGGTGACATTCACCATGATTTTGGCAACCTTCACGGTGTCTGATCATCTTCTTCAACGGTCTTTACAGCTTCCAGCGACGGTTCGACTCTTGAGGTCAACTTTCTCTCCTCTATTATATTTATTTATTATCATCATTATTATCACCATTATTATTATTATTATTATTATTATTTAATAATGGTATTCATTAATGCCCCTTGACAATTTCTCTTTCATCCTATTTATAGTAGGTGAAAGATGACGCCACATGGCCAGCTAAGCGAGAGAAAGCACACAATCTATGTAAAGAGCATTTGGACGAATAACATGCTATCATGTGTCCTTTTGGATATAATTTTGGGCGGAAAATGGATATTTTGTGTTTGTTGGGTTACATAGATGATAAAATGGGTGAGAAACCATAATAATGGGTAAAAATCTGATGTAAAAGGGAATTTGGGTTTTGTAAATAGGCTTTGGGCATTTATGAGATGTAATTGGACACTTTATTTATGTAAATAGACATTTATTTAAATGGTCTAATTTTTATTTATTATTTATTTATTTTGGCCTTATTTATTTAATATAGTATAGACTCTAGAAAAAATACGAGTATTACAGCTGCCCCTCTTTGCTCATTGCTATGGAGCAGGGAGTGGGCAAAGACTAAAAAGACACAGATTTTGTCCGAATCCACTGGCCACCCTCTAAACTACCGAAGCTTGAAGTTGTTCTTCTCATACCAAAATTCTTCAAACTTTTGTCAAACTGTGAAATCTGAAGCTGTTCTTCTTATTATGAAATTCTTCATCTTCCAAGGTCTGAAATTGCTCTTGACATTCTTTATCTCTTAATGTTTGAGGCCGGTCTTCTTATTACGAAATTTTTCACCCCTCTATCAAACAATCCACTTCTCTACAAAGTTGTCGAACAAACGAGTTCTTCTTATTATGAACTCTTTATTCTTTTGGAAATGTCAACTCCACCTCTCTGTAAAGGCATTGGATAAGTAAGCTCTTCTTATTAGGAACTTTCTCATTCTTTAAAATGGTGAACTCTTCTCATTAGGAGCTCTTCCTTCTTTACTGGGCGAGTTCTTCTTATTAAGAACTCTGTGGCGAACTCTTCTCATTAGAAGTTCTTCAATTTTGCTTGTCCACATCTATGTAAAGGCATAAACATGTGAGCTCTTCTCATTAGGAACTCTACTCATTCCCCAGCAAACGAACTCTTCTCATTGTAAGCTCTTCCAATTTCGTTGATTCACCTCTTTGTAAAGGCACGGACAAGTGAGCTCTTCTCATTAGGAGCTCTCCCCATTCCTCAGCAAATGAACTCTTCTCATTATGAGATCTTCAATCTTTCTTGGCGAGTTCTTCTTATTATGAACTCTGAATTCTTTGATGGGCGAGTTCTTCTTATTGGGAACTCTGGATTCTTTACTAGAAATGTTGATTCACCTCTCATCTAGGAACAGTTAATCCTACAAAAAAACATCATCAATTAATTCAAATTTAATCTAAAATAATAAGAAATATTTTTAATTTCTCGCTTGAAGCGCTGAGTTCTTTAATGTCATTGCTTTTCTGTCTAAGGTGTCTTGATGTTTCTATCTAAAGCTCATATGGTATCCCATCTCTTGTGTCTCTTTCTCAATTGATCAATTTCTTATGTACTTGGAATGTATGTGACTGATTAAATTGACCATCTTCCTCATCTGTCCGTTGTTGATCTATATGTTCTTTTGATCAAGCGATATAGATTTTTCTTTCTCTTTTTGTTCTCCTTTTTTCTCTTTTATCTTTTCTTTTTTCTTTCTTTTTTGTCCTCCCCTTTTCTCTTTCTCTTTATTTTTCTTATTTTTTTCTTTTTCTTATTTCTTCTTTCGTTTTTCTCTCTTTTTTCTTTTTCCTTCTTTTTTTTCTTTTTTGAACGATCGGCCTAAAGGATTGATGTCTTCTAATAACATGCCCCACCGTCATATTTTGACAACCCTCGAAAAGTTCTCATTATTTCCGAAGGTGTCAACCCAAAAGGCTTAACATCATGCCCGTAGGACTTACTGATGACCCAAAGGATTTAGGATCGTAATGCACGCACTTCCTTGTGCAAACAATCAAATATTTTTGTTGAAGTTTGCCTCTGTAAACGGAGCTTTTGCTAAAATCTGCCCTTTCAAACGAATCATCTTTCTAAATATGCCTCTATAAATAGAATGTCTTGCTGAAATCTGCCTCTATAAATGGAATATTTGTTGAAATATACCTCTGTAAATGGAATGTCATCGCTAATCTGCATCTGCAAATGAAAAATCATGAATTAATATATTTGTTTTCTCACAAACACGACTAAAATCTTTGCTAGATCCATTTCTCTAAGATCTATGCTCGCTCTTTGTCATATTTTCTTCTCCAAGATTTCTGTTCATTCATTGTTGGATCTTCTTCTTCAAGATCTTTATTCATTCTTAACTAAATCTTTTCTCCAAAATCTTTGTTTGTTCTTGCTTGAATTTACTTTTTCAAAACTCAAAACTATAAATCGATATTTGCCTTTCCTTTATTGAATTTGTAAATTCCTGCCAAAATATGCAAAAATGCTTTGAATGTACGAATTAAAATGCTCATATTTATGGATGCCTAACTATATGATGTATGGATGTTGTCAATTAAGGGCCACTTGGACGAACTTTCATCTTTAAGGAAGCTCCAAATTTCTTCGCTTTGTCTTTCATTAAAACTTCTTATACCAACAGCACAACTCATCTCACACTCAGGTTCAATCTTCAGGATCTCTGCATCTTTTGCTCTAAAGCGCCTTTTCACGTTTTCACTTTGGTTGTTTTTCTCAAAGCGCCCTTTCAAGTTTTCTCCTCAATTTTCTCTTTTTCTCTTTTTTATTTTTCTTTATTTTTCTGTTTCTTTTTTTCTTTTTCTCTTCTTCTTTTTCTTTTTGCGACAATGTTTTTTTTTTGCTTGTTCTGACGAAAATTTCTTTGCCTTTCATAGATTAAGCACATGGTCCCTTTTTTACCACATCTCAACATACATTTCTCAAAGTTTGAATACCAGGGATCACTTTTTTCTTAGAAAGCCCTTCTTGCTATATCTTCATTCAACTACTTTGACAAAATTCTTTCTCATAGCTCAAAGAGATCATGATTCACTATTGTTTTAGCTTGCAGATTTTGTTTACTGGCATGTGATGTTCTATAAGGTTCTTTTTCGCACCATTGCCCCACTTAGGCTTGATTTTGACTATTATCTTTGCTCACATTTGTCTCGTTTTCTTACTTTTGAATAGTAAAAATGCTCAACGGATTGATGTGGCTGCATTTTTGCCCCAAAAGATAACTCGTGCTTTCTCTTTTTGCCCTAAAATTACTTGTATCACTTTCTCGCAACTTTTGTTTGGATATTTCTGGCACTCAGAATTATGTCTTTTCCTCTTCATACTTTTTATCATTAACAAGTACCGAGGCTACCTCATGTTCTACCTGCACTTAAAGGATTAGTGTATCATAGTAAAACCCACGAAATCCTTTGCTTTTCTTGTATCTAATCAATTTATCTGCAAGATGCTTGTTGGAAAGATAAGTGAATTGGCTCAAAATATTATTTTACTAGATTTGAGAAATTAGAATAATTTGATAAGTCATGGCAAACAAGAGAAAACAAAAATAAAATTAGGCCCCCAAGCACCAAGTGCAACAAAGCTTTTGAACCAAACTGCAAAGATCAACTCCAATGTGACCCCTTTTCTAAATTATTAAACTTCTGGGAGAAACATTTCTCATATACCTAATACTATCCCATTTAAGGTGGCACTCTTTACCTCACTAACTCAGCATGTCCAATTCTTCCCTCTTTTCTGATCTTGATCAAGCATTAGAAGTCTGGAAGTCCTTGAAGAAAGGTTAATCCTGATAAACGAGAAGTATTCTGTAGACAAACTCACCTTGCTCCAATACCCATATATGGTCAAAATGGTCTTTTGAGGCTTGTAATGTAGGCTATGGCTCACGGCCCACATTGATGGGATAAATTGAATGGGAAGTGTTTATATACACTTACCCACTTCGTGGTCATTAAATGACTTGAATGGAAACTGTGCCTTGCGCGCAGGTGAAGGGGGTGTCGATCGAAGCTCGTCGAACCCATTCGGGTTGGGACGCACCCGCACGACGTGGGCAACGCGAATATCCGGACCGGTCGGGCCCTACGTGGACCTACGAATATTTTACCCACTTTGAATAAAATTTTCCTTATTATTGGCATATCTTTTTGAATATTCTTAATTTAAAAAGGATAATTTATGGTTTACTTTAAATTCGGATATTAAAAGGTAATAAGTGCAATTCATGGGAATATTCTGTTTTTATATGGTATTAACAGATTGTTACCGATTTAATTCGGTTAAATGGTTAATGACCATTAATTTAGAATATTATGATTTCCACATTTAACCTAGCTCATTCCCCTATAAATAGCATGTCATTCCTTTGATTTCAACAAAATGAAAACCATAGAACTTTTCTATGGTTTTACTCTGTGGGTTTTTCAAAAGTTGTTTTAGGTGGTAGGCGAAGGCAAGAGTAAGTTCGTGGCTCCATGGCAGTGCAACTGTGGCTGATCATTTGTTGTTGTATCCTGGGAGATAGACGACCAAAGAACACGAGCACCATAGGAGTGGCCGAAAATCTGTCTTAAGGAAATTGCGTTCGTACATGCCTCAACACGCTTCATTTCGGTTTGATTTACATAAGTTGTATCGTTCTATATTTTATTTTGTTCGTTTAATAATAAATCAATATTAAATTTATTGTTTATTATTTATTCTTGGGTTAACGCTATTTTTCTAACAATCTTAAGACAGATTTTGAGTTTTAATCCAAGACGAACAAATTATCGTGCCTAAGATAATGGTTTATACAACAACACGGTTAAAGTATTTGTGTAGCTCTTTTTGAATTTATTTCCCATCAACTAGTATTTTATTTTTAAGTGTCATATATGATATGTTTCCTACTCAATCAATATATCCACGCTTGATGTACAAAACGTGTTCAAACGTCAATGACCCAATGTCAAAGGACTTCGCTAGACACAAGCACAAAGTTGGTACGATAAACAATTATAATTTCCATACGGTGGAAATAATTGACTGCCAAATTAAGATTTTAAAGCCCTAGTCAAAGTGATCATATTCATATAAGGTAATTTTACCCTTAATTTACGTTATATGCCTTAAAACCTCGTATTATTAAGGTTTTCCTTAATAATTTTGGCCTTGAATGGTTTTATATAAATACATATGTGCATGTATTTTGGTAATAATATTATGAGTTTATTACCTTACAAATTTGGCTTTTAATATGAATTATCTTGTATCATAATTTTGGCCTTAAATGTGTTTCCTTGTATTTTTGGAAACTCTGTGGATTTTATTTCGTACTAACAATTTCTTTTGAGAAATTTTATAGAGACAAACATGATATCCAGCCGAAGTCTTGATTTGTTTTGGAAAACAAAGATCTAGTAAATAATTCGTTTTGGGAATTAATTCTTGTAGTTTTAACCGATTTACGTGATTTTTTACAAAACAAGAATCAACAAAATTAAAGGATTAATTCCTCTTGATTTTTATTGCCTTGATATCTCTGGTTTGGGTTTTAGTGCTACTAATCCCAATGTTTAATAGAAGATATAACAAAGGAAATAAATCATTAAATTTATTTCTATGCTAGAATCATGCGTTGATTCTAACCTGTTAAGGGAAATAAATCGTTGTTATTTCTGTGGGTATCTAGAATGATTCTATCTTGAAATAAATCACTGAATTTATTTTGGAAAAAGAAATAACTCAAATTTATTATTTCTTATGAATCAAGTATGATTCTATTTTGGATATAAATTGGTGAATTTATTTCTGGAAGTAACATTGATTACCAAACTCAAAGCGCTGATTCGACCGAGGTCTTGAATCAAAGCATAGAATAACTTTGTTCTTTATCTCAAAAATTAGATTCTTAAAGGCTATTCTGATACATGCTATGAAGTGCATAGTTTTTAAAAATGGCTAAAGAATTGTGAGGGTTGTTTGACCATAAATGAAAGATGTCGGTGCTAAGAAATTCTATTACCAAATTCTTAATGATTGGTTCCAAATTATGGTGAATCAAAGGCAGTGATTTTAAGTTATCACTCATGCTTGGAATGACTTCAAGCATAAAAGAATGAGATCTATAAACGGATGATTCAAGGACAATACGAGAGTGCATGTCTAGGATTGGTTCTTTGAAAGACTTGGTATTTAAGAGTGCCTAGTGCACCACCTCTCTTTTCATAAGTTACCTACCTGGTGCATTGGTCATTATTGTTCTTTATATTAGACTGTGTAAACTTTTGTTTTAGGTTTTTAGTTTACTAAATTCTTGATGACCAACAAAAGTTAGAAATTATGTTTTTGTTTTTAGTTTTAGTAATTGGCTAAATTCCTAACCTTTAACAGATTCATAATCTTCTGTTTCTGGTTTGCGACTATGTGACACAAAGGAAAACCAGTGAAATTCATTTGAAAGATTTCAAAATGTGGCAACAAAAGATGTTGCACTTTTTACCATGATAAACTTGGTCAAAGAAAGATCCTCCTAGTGTTAGAGAGGATAAGGTAAATATTGTTACCATCTTCAAATATTGCTAAGGCAAACATTGCTAAGACAAATATTGCTAGGGCAAACGTAGTGAAAGTCAAAAAGGACTTCAGTCCGTCAAAGGCGGTGTGTCAATAAGCTAAATTTCATGGGAAATGCTTCAATTACCATAAGATAAGGAACAAGTCTTTGGACTATAGACTCCTAAACGAGATCAATTTCTTAACAAATTTTGTCATAACAATTGATATGGCAGACAATTGTTTGAAGGAAATTTATTACCTTAATGATGGCACAAACTAATACTACGTGCATTTGCTTAAAAGATGCTATAGAGAAATTATTCTCTATATGTACGATGTTGAAACTCAAATTTAATAAATTGATTAATTTGGGGAGAAACTCTATGTGAGTAATGCTACAACATTCAAGGGTACAATGATTTTAAAGATAAGAATTGAAGCTTCAAAATACGCCTAACATGTGGGGAAAGTTGTTCTATCAACTAATTACCTTCAATAAGGTATCTCAAAATAAAAGTGACAAGACACCATATGAGTTATGGAAGAAAATAAAACCTTCCTACAACTACATAAAAATGTTAGGGTGTCGCAAAGGTAATGTTCCCATTACCAAAGTAAATGGAAATAAATGGACTATATTTTCATTAACTATGCAAAACATAGTAACAGATATCAATTTCTTGTGTACAAACAGATTCACAAGAATGTGATAATGGAAACAAAGAATGACTTATTCTTTGAAAAAAAATATATTTCCTATATAATTAGGGAAGTTAATCCAAGTTCAATAAAACGAACTTTGGATACTATCAATGAAAATAGTCCATAGGTTCAACAAAAAGTTGAAACCAAGATATTGTCACAATGACAAGTAAGTGTGACAAATAATTGTATGTTAACATTAGGATACATGATCCTATGCTAAGGACATACTCATTGTTATAAGTAACAATAAAATGGTAAACATACCAAATGCATGAAAAATATGATAATGGCATATTTGATTTTGGGTATCCAAATCTAACAATTGTCTAATCTCATATTAACGCAGCCACACCACGTTTAATAAAATGTTAAAAGTAAGATATTGTCATAAGAGTGTGACAAATGTGTGTATGTCAAAACTAGGATATATGATCCTATGTTGATGACATACAATGAAATGGTAAATATACCAAAGACTTATCAAATTTAAGATTGACATGGAAAATATGAGATTGACGAATTTGATTTTGGTTATCCAAATCAAATGGTCACTTAAAGGTCTCATATTGACATAGTGACACTAAGTGGACAAAAGAAGTCTAGCAAGGATGTTCCTGGTATAGCCAGAACTCCAATAAATACGAGCCAACATTCGTTCAAAGTGGAATATGCAAAGATCATAAGAAGTCTAATGTACCCCATGAGCTGTACTAGACCAGATAATGCTTTTACTATGAGTAGTTTAAGCAAGATTAACAAGTAATCCAGGTGAAAACCACTGTAAAACAATTGTGAAAGTATTGAGATATCTCAAATATACTCAAGATTATGAATTGCATTATTCCATAAGGATTCTTCGATGGCAGATATCAAAGGCACAAGTGAATATGTTTCACATCGAAGAAATGAGCTATGTCATGAGATTTCTCAAGACAAACGGTTACAACCAGATTCATAAAGAAATCTGAGTTTTAGCTCTAGACAAGTCTAGAGAAAAAGTCAATTGACTTTAATATGTCTTGGAGGATATTCTTGAACGGCCAAAGCATGTGCCAACAATATTCATATATTGAAAACCAAAAATTGGTAGAGCGTAAAGCTTTATGTACAACGATAAGTCGAGACATATACGTCGTCGACATAATACCACTAGACAACTGATCTCAAATAGAGTTATCAAATGATAACATCAAGGATCCACTAACTAAAGGGTTAAATCGAGATCAAGTTGAGGAAACATCAAAAGGAATATGACTAAAGCCTAGGAAAATTTAAGGAGCTATGTGAAGGAAAACCCTACCTAGTTGACTGGAGATCCCAAGATCTAGGTTCAAAGGGACAACCTAATTGCATAGACATGTTTGGTCATTGTAGGGGTACCTATCCCCAAGTTCGTTCCTGTGATGTAAACAATGATCAAAAGTGGTATAGGCTAAGCAAAGCTTTTAATGACCATTGTGTGCTTCGGTGAGACAAGCAACATAAGTTACCTATGTGAGAGTGAAGTAGGGCCGCTTCAAGGAGACTACTAGGCATAGTTATCTCAAACTTTTACAGAACCAGGCAATGTCCACGACCATATGAACATAACCATGAGAACTAAAACTCTTGTTAGAGAGATAGTTGTGTGAAGTATATCACCATTTACATAAATGGCTGAACAGTTCAAGGACATCACGTCTACTTGTTAGCTAGTAAAGTAAATATACTTTCACAAGGAAAGGTTCAAAGGAGGAAACCTACCTATCCTATGCAGCTATCGAGCGTATAACCTATCACCATATTGAGTCAAAATGTTTTGATAAAGTCATCGATTTCATTCATGTGGTGGACTGTTAGAAAAATGTGAGAAAAATGGTAACTTTGAGTCATATTTCGAATGGGTAAAGATGGAGATTCGAATAATGAATTTATTGGATCTTATTCTACTCCATGAGTCTTTTACAATGGTATCTCATATGCTCAAAACGGTTGAGTGATGAATGAGAAATTAATGCTCAAAGTACAATAGTTGTGAATTAAATAAGAAAGTGAAAACCCCCTATCCCACATTGATGGGATAAATTGAATGGGATGTGTTTATATACACTTACCCACTTGGTGGTCATTGAATGACTTAAATGGAAACCGTGCCTCGCGCGCAGGCATATAGGGGTGCAGATCGAAGCTCGTCGAATCCATTCAGGTTGGGACACACCCGCACGATGTGGGCAACGCGAATGTCCAGACCGATCAGGCCCTACGTGGACCTGTAGATATTTTACCCATTTTGAATAAATTTTTCCTTATTATTGGCATATCTTTTTGAATATTCTGAATTTAAAAGGGATAATTTATGGTTTCCTTTAAATTCAGATATTAAAAGGTAATAAGTGAAATTCACGGGAATATTCTATTTTAATATGGTATTAATAGATTGTTACCGATTTAATTCGATTAAATGGTTAATGACCATTAATTTGCAATATGATTTTCACATTTAACCTAGCTCATTCCCCTATAAATAGAATGCCATTCCTTTGATTTCAACACAATGAAATCCATAGAACTTTTTATGGTTTTACTTTGTGGGTTTTTCAAAAGTTGTTTTCGGTGGTAGGCGAAGGCAAGAGTAAGTTCGTGATCTCCACGGTGGTGCAAGTATGGCTGATAATCTATTTTTGTGTCCTGGGAGACAGACGACCAAAGAACTCGAGTACCATAGGAGTGGCCAAAAATCTGTCTTAAGGAAACTGCGTTCATGCATGCCTCAACACGCTTCATTTTGGTTTGGGTTACATAAGTTGTATCGTTCTATATTTTATTCTATTCGTTTAATAATAAATTAATATTAAATTTATTATTTATTATTTATTCTTGGATTAACTTTGTTTTTCTAACAATCTTAAGACATATTTTGGAGTTTTAATCCAAGACGAACAAATTGTCGTGCCTAAAAGAATGGTTTATACCACGACAAGGTTAAAGTATTTGTGAAATTCTTTTTGAATTTATTTCCTATCAACTAATATTTCATTTTTAAGTGTCATATATGATTTGTTTCCTACTCAATCAATATATTCACGCTTGATGTACAAAACATGTACAAAACGTCAATGACCCAATGTCAAAGGACTTCGCTAGAAACAAGTATAGAGTTGGTATGATAAATGTTGCGCGTAATAAGTGCTCCGCAATTGTGCAAGTGTACACGTCGCAAGTTATAGTATAAAAGATATCGTCTCCACAGGGATTGGTGCCCCTTCAAGAATCTAATCTCTTGCACTATAAAAAAGTAAAAACATAAATAGAAGATTATAGGAGTTTAACTAATAACTAAGCTAGAAAGCAATAAAGTAAAAGAATACATGAGATCAAATGAGAGAAAATAGGCCAGGTTATCGTGAGTTGTGGTGTGATAGCCGATTGGATCGTCTTGGTAAAATAGTGCAAGGGCAACTCAGTTGCCGTGGCAACTTGCACAACGAGGTTGCCTTGGCAACTAATCGATGGTTGCCTGGGCAACTACTTGGGCGTCTGGGCAGCAACTTCAAGGTTCGGTAGAGCATTTTTCAATGGTTTCTTCTTATCCCTAAGTCGAAACTCTAGCTACTTGTGCATGCCTTGATAATACATCCATGCGTGAATCAAGGGTGAACAACAACCAATATTGCGCTCTTCTTAGCCGTTGAAATCCTTAACTTATTCCTAAGCCGGATTAATCTTCACCATCAATAGATTAAATAAAGATCATATTCATTCGTTTCTTGAATCTAACTCTCCCGATATTAGATACATATATGAAGTTACGAGATCCTCTCCCAATTCACTCGCAAACAAGAATAAGAACCAAGAATGAATAAACCTTGAATAGAAAAGTGCAAACTCTTATTACCTAAACAAAATCCAATTGGTTCTCACAACCACAAGACACAATAACCTTAGCCAAATAGATTTAGTTCATGGCTAGGTTCCAAAGAAACACAAGATAAAGAATTCCTAGCATGAACCTAATTGAACAAGAAAGAAAAAGATGATGGATGAAGCCTTCTTGTCGAGACCTCCCCCTTGAAGCTTGTCGAAAATTCTCTCTACTCTCTCCCCCCTTGGAATTGACGGCATGGCCTCTAATTTATAGGGCTAGGTTAAAGTCCTTCTTTGATGAGGAAGTTAAGTTAGAATTAAATTATCCTTAAAGAATATAATTTTTTATTATAATTATATTCATTCTAGAACTTCTCCTATCTTCTTGGGATTTAATTCTTCTTTAACCTCTTCATAGAAATCAAACTCCTTTGGGATTTAGCTTTGCTCCACGTCATCTTGGGCTTTTCTAGTCATCAATTTCGACTACCATATCACCTTATTCTTTGTCGACAATTGCCCTGGCAACTGGCTCGGCATCTCCTTCATGCATTGCCCTGGCAATTAGCTCTGCATCTCCTTCATGCATTGCCCTGGCAACTAGTTCTAGCCTTGCTTTGGCAAGTGATTCTGCACATACACACAAAACACACCAAAGCATCATCTTTTCCCACAAAAACTACCAAGTTACGTAATCAAGCTCAACGATGGAAGGAAACATGGATTAATGCATGAATGGCTAATTATGCAACTAATATGAGCCTAAGTCTAACAATAGTATGAGTAAAAAAGGTAAGAAAAATAGTACTTTTGAACACTTATCACACCCCAAAACTCGAACTATTGCTTGTCCTCAAGCAATGCAAACTAATAATTACCCGCCAAGACTTCAATTTTCACAAACTTAGCTTTGAACTTGATTTCAATTATCAGAACCGGGGCACAAAGTATGATTGGCTTTTTATTTTTCGAAAAACTTGGGAGTTACTCGGACTATAATGCTTGTAAGTGTGTGCGGAGTTATGTGCAAGTTGATTTTTCAGATTCTATGCAAACAAGAGGTTTTCAAATTACTTCATTGGGTTCTTTTAACATGTTTTAAATAGAGCCGGTTTTGGGCACCTCTAGTGTTTTGTTTTTAGTTTTCTTAAGTTAATTCATTTATTCGACTAGAGCCAGTTTCGGGCACTTCTAGAGATCAATTTTTAGCACATACTAGAGCCAATTTCGGGCACCTCTAGCAATCAATTTTTTAGCACGTGCTAGAGCCAATTTTGGGTACCTCTAGCGTTTATCCAATTTTTATTCTAATCCCCCAATTTTTTAACTATCAACCTAAGTTCACTAGAATTCTTTAAATCAATCAAACCACAATAGTGTTTCATCAAATTTAGCATCATAGTAAAATTCTAAGTGTTTCCATGGTTATCCTAGAATAAAAATTCTATCAATTAAGTGCATTGGCAAAGTCATCATCAGATATTCATCAAATCTAGGCAATTCTTGTTCCAACTAAAGGCATGACAAGCAATTTATGTATCCTAAATGCAATACTTAAGATGAATGCAACTAAACATGGTAACTAACAATAACAATCCCCCCAAACTTGAGTGAGGCATTGCCCTCAATGCATGCATTAAAGAGAAATAAAGATAAAGATAAATAAAATGCAAACGAGGACTTACTTCGAGAGTTTGTCGTCGTGGATGATTAGTTTCCTTTTGGTCAGTGTCTTGATTCTCTTGCTTGAACGCGATGGTTTTTTCCTTGTTGCCGATGGTAGAATCGATCCTTGTATGGGGTTGTCCTTATCATCCTCCTCATCAATGTCATTGGCTTTACGCTTAGAGAATTCAATTGGTGCGGTCTTTGTTGGTGCAATAGAGGACTCGTCCGAATCTAAAAAATCAGACAATGATTTTGTACGAGTTGATTCGGGCATAGGTGTTTTACCTTTGACTTTTGCAATGGTGGTCGGGACGTCTTCAGCTTTGGTTGTCGTGGCATCTTCAGGGTTGGTTACCGTGGCATCTGCTTGGGTAGGCGTGGTGTAGGTTACTGCAGCATCATCTGTTGCGGTTGCGGTTGCCGTGGCGACTACTTCATTGGTTGTCGTGGCCAGGATCTCGGCAGGAAAGATTGGGAACGGCACGCGGCTATCCAGGTACTTTTCTAGGATGACTTGGGTGATGGCATTGTTGTGCTCCTTCATGTACCGCATGAACATTAGTTACCGGTCTTCAATTTGCCTAAGGTGGCTCGCCAATGGTTGCAAGAGTGCTTCAAAGTGTCCCGGGGTTGATGGCCGAGTTGCCCGAGTATTAGGTGCTTGGGCATTAGGGGTTGCTGAGGCAGCAAGGGTTGTCGTGGCAATTAGAGGCATTGATGATTTTACCGGTGCCTCTCCTATTAGCTTTCGGATTTATGCTTGATTCCAACCGGACTTTGGTAGGGCCTTTTCATCGGTGGACTCACTTGGGACATGCATCTCCTTGCAAAGATTGGAAATTAGGCAAGGGAAGAAAATAGAACCCTTGTCTTTTGAGCTACATACAAAAATCTCATCACAAACAATTTTTCCAATGTTAATGATGTGATTATGCAAGATAGAATGTATGAGCAAAAGACGCGGTATATCAACGGTAATATTGTGTGTGGTGGGCATTAAAGAAGTTTTAACAAACTTATTCCATAGTTTTGCCTTGGGTTTAAGCTGAAGGTGATTTACAATGCCCTTTTATTTACCGTCGTTCCATTGAGTTCCCAGTAGAGTGAGTTCTTGAAGCACCTTGTTGAGTTGCTTGGGTGTGAGTTGATCAACAAAGGCTTGATGCTCGTCCTTCTCAATGTAGAGCCCGTAAAAGGTGTTGATGTTTTTGGGGCTTATGAGTATGGCCTTGTCACGAACAAAAACATAAGGATTATCCGGGTTAGGTGAGTGAGCATAGAATTCTCTTACCCATGAGATGTTACCCGGTTCCGATTGATGGCAAAAGATTTGCCACTTTTGATGTACAATCCTCTCGAAGATGAATGGTTCAAGGCTGAAATCTTGATGAGAGTTGGAGTATTCAAAGCCTTGTTCTTCGCAAATCTTCCGGCTTTCAAACTTGGAGTGAAATCTTTCTTGAACCACCAGTGTAGCAAACTTATTGTATCTTGGTTCTTTAGAGGAACTTGGATGAACCAAAAATTTAATTTTGGATGCCATGGATGATCTTGGTTGTAAGTTTTGTAAAAACAAAGAAAATAAAATAAAATAAAAGAAACTAAAGAGTTGCAAGATGAAAAGTAGGAATAGGTTTCTTGGAAGTTAAGGGTGATGGGTTATATAGAAAAGATAGGTAGTAAATATGGTGGGTGGAATTAATTTTGGAAAGAAGAAAAAGAGGGTTTTGGTTTAGGGGGAGGGTGACAGCTAGGGGGTTTATTTAGGGTAGGTAGGAGGCTTTATATAAGCCTTAGATTCAGCCCCATTAATTTCCTTGTTGAAGAAGTTTCCTTCTTGAATCAAAATTCCTCTTTATCTTGAACTCTTTTCCTACAATTCAAAGACAAATCAAATAAGGATTAAAATTAAAGATAAACTAATAAAAGAAAATAAATAAAGATGTGTAAAGAAATTCTTAAACTTAAAAAGATAAATATGAAAGAAAGATGTAGTTTTAATCTTAAAGAAAATAAATCTATCCTAAAAAATAATAAAAAATAATAATAATAAAAATAAATAAATAAAAATTAATTAGTTCAAAAGAAAATTAAAATAAAAATAAAAATAAAATATAGAAATGAGAGCATGCTCATGCATCTCATAAGGTGACCACTTCTTTGTTACGTTCTACATGGGCACCATTGTAGTGCTTTAATCTTTGTCCATTAACTTTGAATTCATGTTGTAGCGATGTCCTTTTTTTCTCATCGCTAAATAAAAACGAGGGGTTTTCGAAGGTGTTTTTGAAAGGTGTTTGTGATTTTTTTATATAAAATATTTATTCCGTGGGGTTTATAAAAAAACCGCATTTTATTTAAAGATTGGAGTCGCCACCGGCCACTTAGGTAGGCCGGACACCATAAAACCAGAGATTCAAGAAGACAGGGTTCGGGAGTCGGTTACGGATGGGGAAGGATTAGCACCCCCACACCGCCCAAAATTGGCACTTTAATAATTACCGCTTTATTAATATTGGATTTTCCGGATTAGAGTGACGAATATTTTAAAATTCGGTCATAATTGCAAATATATTTTAAGGGTCCCGTTACCCGAGAATAAACGCCTAACCACTATCACTACGCTTGATACTGGCCCCGTTTACGCTCGGATAAAAGGACTCCGCATTAACGGGTTATAAATCATATGCAATCTTAGTGGCAAAAATATAAAACATGACAGATAATTTAAAGATAGTAGATATTCACATAATAAGATACTAATCTAATAAATGATATACTAGATTAAAACATGCATACATACATATTATTCTAAATGATAAATAAAAACAACTTTAACAAGTTAGAACAACAATGCAGGAATAATTACGTTATATGTAGACAATCAAATATTTAAAAAGACATACATGCTATTAACAAAACATATTTCAACATATATGAACAATATATTATATGATAAAGAAGACATACTAACACGTAACCTAAAAGCCAAGGAAACATACAATGTGTACAAAAATACAAGAACATGCTGTTTTACGAGTCAGATAGAACATAGCATGCTTTAATACGAGTAACCGGATAAAAAACATGACTACCATTTTTAACACATATATACATATAAACATAAACTACGAGTCATATATGAAGGACATAAAATAAAATAATAGATTATCAATATATATATATATACGATTATAACACGAACATGAATATTTACAAAGAATATAGGACTGAAATGAAAGAAAAACAAAAGTCAGTGGCAGAAATTAAAGAGCAATAATATGTATTTAGGGACGAAATTGTGAAACAAACAAAACCTAAAAGGACCAGAATTGTAATTAGACCAAGGGGCAGACTCAAAGTGAAAAATTCAAAAACGCGGGATGGTTAAGGGCGTAATTTTACCATTTAGAAACTGATTCGGTGTAATTTAGGGACTAGATTGTAACCTTTTGAAATATCAGGGGGACCGGGATTGTGATTATACCATGCGGCAAGACAAAAATGAAAATATTGAAAATGCGGTGGGATTAAGTGTGTAATTTACCCATTTAGCAAAATAAAAACACCTATATAAACCCTCTTTTTAGGCCGAAACCAAATTTTTGGCCATTCGTTTCATTTCTTCAGTTTTCATATAGCCTGTGTTCTTCTTTTTCTCTCGTTTGTTCTTATAAAACCCAGAATCCGGCGGCCGCCGTCAGTATTCTCCGCTTTGCCGCCGCCGCTAACCGGTCTTGGCGAGCCTCAAAATACACCAAAACAACCCCTTTTTCGTCTTCAATACGAATCCTAGGTTGGATTCAGAGGATATACCTCTATTCGCCCTAGATCTAGGAAATACGAACCAAAAAAAATATTTTTTTAGACCAAAACAAAACTACAAAGGGTCTTCTCCTCCCTTTAGTTCACCAGATCTGGCTTGTAGAAGCCGAAAGGCTTATCACTGAGGAAGGGAAGACCCACAAACAACGCCGGTAAGACTACTCTCCCTTTTTTTTTGTTTCTGTTTTTTGTTCTATTTCGTATATGCATGTAAAGAAAACAAGTAAGAAAAAGAGACAAGTGTTTACCACTGGATTGTCTTTTGATTATCACTTGACTGGTTACAATTTTTTTGTTTTCTACAAGATCTCTGTTCTCTCTTTTTTGTTACTACCCTCCTTTTTTTTCTTCGTTACAAAAGTTCCCGTTTCATATATATTATTGTCCCTGTTTTGTTGCAAGTTGCATCTTGCTTTTTCAGATCTGAACTGACACTTTTGCTTGTTGTCTTGGGCATATTCTGAACACGGGGATCAATATCGGGCGCGGTGGCGATATGGACGATTCGCGCCACCGCCGGACGCGTTCGTTCTAGGCCGTTAGATCAGATCTGATCTAACGGTCGAGATGGCTTGAAGAACGATCGGCCTGGATAAAGCCTCGATTTGATGAGACGGCTTCAGATTTCGCCACATGGAGCTCCGCAGTCGAGGAGTCAGAACGCGTGGATCTTACGCGCGCGTGGGATGTTAAAGCGTCCGCGCGTGGCACTCGAACGGTCCATACGTGTTGAACACGCGCTGGCGATATTTTTTGACTTCTGGTTGCATCGTGGCGTTGGATCGATCTTGATCCAACGGCCCACGCTACCCGCATTTGTAATTAGATAAGATTTAGATTTGGGCCAACCGGGCCTTGTAATTGGACTTGGACTTGGGTGTAAATTTATTTAGGTTTAATATATTTAATTCTTTTCATTTTGTCAGCCCAATAATAATAATAATATAATTATAACAAAATAATACATATACATACGAAAATGTATACTTATATTATACAATCATTAATCAATATAATATTCTAGTATACGTCGTATAATCATACATATAATTAACATAACATCTATATATTAATCAAATACGCTCATACTCTAGATACATACGCGACATACATACACTCCTAATACGTATACATAGCTTATACATGCACACACCACCTTATTTTAGTAACATTCATATAATAAATATACATGCAATATTAATATATTTACAAGTGAAAATGAGTGATTACAGTTGCCCCTCTTTGCTTGTTCTCATGGAATGGGAAACAAAGCAAAGATTCATAAGCACTCATTTTTATCGGACTTCCTGTTTTTGTAGCCTTGGAAAAACGAATTCTTTTGGACATCTCCGCTTTTCCTTGGCTGAATCTTCAGGCTCGTAAGTTCTTCCTATATAGAGCTTCGTCACCTTCCGATCTTGGAGCTACAGGCTCTTCCTATATAGAACCCTTCGCTCTGACATCCCGAATTATGAGTCATTCCTTTCACTTTGAGACAATAAAGCTTGGAGTCCTTCCTATATAGAACTTCTTTGCTTTCAACGCTGGTTTCTCCTATATAAAACCTTTTGCGCCACTGATGGATTCTTCCGACCGGGAGTTCCTCCTATATAGAACTGCTAGTCTTCAAATCCTGGAGCCGTCAGTCCTTCCTATATAGAACTTTTGGCGTCTAAAATCTCAAGCTACAGGTTCTTCCTATATAGAACCTTTCACTCTAAGACAATGAAGCTCGGAGCCTTTCCTATATAAGACTCTTCGCTTTCGACACAACAGGTTTCCTATATAACCCTGTGTCATAGGTGAATTGCTTTGACTGGAGTTCTTCCTATATAGAATTGCGAGTCTTCACCTTGGAGCCATCAGTCCTTCCTATATAGAACTTTTGGCGTTTGAAATCTTGGAGTTACGAATTCTTCCTATATAGAATCTTTCACTCTAAAATATTGAAGCTAGGAGCCCTTCCTATATAAGACTCTTCGCTTTCGACACAACAGGTTTCCTATATAACCCTGTGTCATAGGTGAATTGCTTTGACTGGGAGTTCTTCCTATATAGAACTGCGAGTCTTCACCTTGGAGCCATCAGTCTTTCCTATATAGAACTTTTGGCGTCTGAAATCTTGGAGTTACGAATTCTTCCTATATAGAATCTTTCACTCTAAGACATTGAAGCTAGGAGCCCTTCCTATATAGAACTCTTTGCTTTCGACACAGCAGGATTTCCTATATAATCTTGCGTGTCATGGGTGAATTCCTTCGACTGGGAGTCCTTCCTATATAGAACTGCGAGTCTTCACCATGGAGCTGTCAATCCTTCCTATATAGAACTTTTCAGCTTCTGAAGCCTCGGAGAGGAGGATTCTTCCTATATAGAACCTCTCTCTAGAGCTTGAAAACATGTGCCCTTTGTATGTAAAAACATTGTCTTCTCATTTGGGATTCACACCATGATGACCCTCGATGTTTCTTTGGATCTGCAGATACATGTCTGAGATGAAAACAAAATGCTATGACAAATGAATGAATTGACATGCTCCTAATCCTAGTGATGCCTGACTATTCATGATGTATGAGAGTCAATATCTTGGTGGGCTTGTTTTGATCCTGATTTAATCTTGATGTTCGCTTTCTCCTTTTTTACAGGCATCGATACTCCGCCTCACTGTCAGGTTCAACCATCTCAACCTTTCTTTTTCTCCAATTATGATTTGGAATTTTAAAGCGCTCTTTCGGGTTTTCACTTTAAAGAGAGTTTTTTTTAGGGGTGCCCTTCTGGTTTTCACCCAAGAGATCTCTTTTGTTATCTCGTGTGCCTTCCTTGAATAGATAGGACATGTGTCATTGGTCATCCTACCTGGTTGTTTAAAGCTTCTCAACTTCCCTAGCCATTATGTAGGTAGGGAACTGGAGGACGGAGTTAGCATCGTTTTCTTTGATCACCTGCATTTTCAAGGTTAAATCATAGTAATGCTCCGAAATCTCTTGTTTCATTATAAGCCTATGTTATCTTATTTGACTGAAATTGACAAGAAGGCCAGGAATGGATGCTCAAAAACACGATTTTATTACGATTAAGGGCTTCGAGATATCTTAAAAAGAAAGGTATGACACACATGAGTTAAGTATAAAAATACAAGATCCCTCATTATCTTCGATATGAATGATACATGACCCTGTCAACCGGTGTAGAATTTTTTTGCCTGAAGCCTTCTCTTCACAATGTTCATGAAGATACCCTTCTCTTCGGATATTCAACTTACCCGAGCCGCCCTTTGTGGGTTTTCAACTCGAGTCATTCCTTTGCTTCAAGACGCCCAGTTTCGGGTTTTCGTCCTGAGCTCTCCAATTTTTTTTAGAGATAGTATTTCTTGACGGCATCATAATTTACGGGATTTTTTAGCTCGTCCCCGTCCATTTCTGTTAGGATCAGGGCTCCTCCTGAGAAGGCCTTTTTTACGGCGTACGGTCCTTCCCAGTTGGGCATCCATTTTCCTCGAGAATCTTTCTGGATAGGGAGGATTCTTTTGAGTACCAGATCCCCTTCTTTGAATTCTCTTGGGCGCACCTTTTTGTTGTAAGCCTGCACCATCCGCTTTTGGTACATCTGACCATAACAAATAGCCTTTAGTCTTTTTTCGTCAATGAGATTTAGCTGGTCGAGTCTGGCCTGCACCCATTCAGCTTCTTCCAGTTTTACTTCGTTTAAGACCCGGAGGGACGAAATTTCTACCTCAATTGGGAGTACTGCTTCGGTACCATACACCAAGGAGTAGGGTGTTGCCTCTGTTGATGTGCGAATGGACGTCCTATAGGCGAAAAGGGCAAAAGGCAACTTCTCATGCCAATCCTTGTAGGTATCCGTAGTCTTCGCTATGATCTTCTTTATATTCTTGTTTGCTGCTTCCACTGCTCCATTCATTTTAGGACGATAGACTGTGAATTATGGTGTGTTATCTTGAATTGAGTGCACACGCCCTTCATCATTTTGTTGTTCGATTAGGCGTTGTCGGTGATGATCCTCTCTGGCAATCCGTATCGACAAATAATTTCTTTCTTTAAGAACTTACAAACTGTAGTCCTGGTGATATTGGCGTAAGACGCTGCCTCTACCCATTTAGTGAAGTAGTCTATGGCGACCAAAATGAAACGGTGCCCATTGGAGGCTTTCGGATGGATCTGTCCGATGACGTCCATGCCCCATGCTGCGAAAGGCCACGGAGAATTGATGGTGTGTAAAGGCGATGGGGGTGCATGAATCTTGTCAGCGTAAATTTGGCATTTGTGGCATTTCCTGGCGTAATTGATGCAATCTCCCTCAATGGTCAACCAGAAATAACCGTATCTCATAATTTTCCGGGCTATAGACAGCCCGTTGGCGTGCGTTCCCACGTGATCCCGTCATGTACTTCAGCTAAGATTTCCTTCGCCTCCCGGGCATCCACACATCTCAAAGAATGTTTGATCATGACTTCTCCTATATAGGATTTCCCCATCTAGGACATATTTTGTTGCCATTTTTCCGCGCTTTTCTCATTGTCGTTTGCCCTTCTCGGATACTTTCGAAGCTTGACATATTGCGGGATGTCATAGTACCATGGATTTCCGTCAATCTCTTCGTGTATATTACAACAATGAGCAGGCTTTTCAAACGCTCGCATCTCATTGGGCTTCATTTCTGCCCCGGTGTTTGTTTTAAACATGGATGCCAAGGTTGCCAATGCATCTGCCATCTGATTTTCTTCTCGGGGCAGGTAATTGAAGCTGACCTTTTCGAACTCTTTGACGAGCTCTTGGATCAATTCGTGATATTTGACCAACTTCGGGTCTCTGGTTTCCCACTCCCCGCGCAATTGGTAAATGACTAAGGACGAATCTCCGAACACTCGAAGTTCCTTAACCTTTCTCTCGATGGCTGAGTTTAGTCCCATGATGCAAGCTTCGTATTCAGCTATATTGTTTGTGTAGAAGAATTCCAATCTGCTGGTGAAAGGATAATAGACGTCCTCAGGTGAAATTAGCACTGCCCCTATCCCATGTCCGAGGGCGTTGGAGGCTCCATCGAAGTAAAGTTTCCATGACTTATCATCTGAAACCTCTTCTTCAGTGGTAATGCACATCAAGTCTTCGTCTGGGAAACTAAAGTTCAATGCCTCATATTCGTCCGAAGCACGACTAGCCAGGAAATCTGCTACGGCACTCCCCTTTACAGCTTTCTGATTAACATATACGATGTCGAATTCGGATAAGAGCATCTGCCATCGAGCCATCCTTCCCGTTAGTGCTGGCGCTTCCATTAAGAACTTTAATGGGTCTAGCTTGGATATCAACCAGGTAGTATGGTACAACATGTACTGTCTGAGCCGCTTGGTAGCCCAAACTAGAGCACAACACATCATCTGCACTGGCGGGTACCGTGTTTCGTAATCATTGAATTTCTTGCTTAGGTAATAGATGGCTTGCTCCTTTTTTCTTGACTCATCGTGTTGCCCCAGTACGCATCCCATTGAATTCTCGAAGACTGTTAAGTAGAGAATTAGTGGTCGACTGTCTTCGCGACTAAAATTAGAGCATTTGTCGTGTATTTTTGATCTCTTTTCTAGGGCTTTTTGACATTCTTCATCCCATACGCCAGATTATTTTTTCTAAGAAGTCCAAGACCGGGTCGCATTGGTTGGTTAATTGGGAAATGAAACGAGAGATATAATTCAGCCTCCCGAGAAACCGCGGACTTCCTTCGTGCGGGGGGTGGTGAAAGGTCCTGATGGCTTTCACTTTATCCGGATCAATCTCAATCCCTCTTCTCGCTTACTACGAACCCTAAGAGTTTTCCGTAAGTAACGGCGAAGGTACACTTGGCGGATTAAGCCTCGGTTGGTACTTCCGTAATCTTTGGAATAGTTTTCTCAAGTTCAGTATGTGCTCTTCCTCTCTGCTCGGGATTTGGCAATCATATCATCCACGTATACTTCTATTTCTTTGTGCATCATGTCATGGAAAAGAGTCACCATTGCTCTTTGGTATGTTGCCTCTGCGTTCTTTAGTCCAAACGGCATCACTTGATAACAAAAAGTACCCCACATGGTTATGAATGTGGTTTTCTCATGTCGTTAGGATCCATCTTTATCCGGTTTGTACCACGAGAAGCCGTCCATGAAGGAAAACCATGAATGTCTCCGCGTGTTGTCAACCAAATGTGTCAATATGTGGCAAAGGGAAGTTGTCTTTAGGGCTAGCTCGATTTAGATCCCTATAATCTACACACATACGAACTTTCCCGTCTTTCTTTGGTACTGGTACAATGTTTGCAACCCATTCGGGGTATTTGGCTACCTCCAAGAATCCAGCATCAAATTGCTTTTTCACTTCTTCTCGGATCTTTAAAAACATATCTGGCCTCATTCTCTGAAGTTTTTGTTGTACTGGTTTGCACTCCGATTTTGTTGGCAATTTGTGCACCACTATGTCGGTATTTAACCCCGGCATGTCTTGATAAGTCCAGGCGAAGACATCCTTGAATTCCTGAAGTATGGCTATCAGTTCATGCTTGGTTTTTGAGGAAATCTTCGTTCCTATTTTTATTTATTTTCTCTCTTCTTCAATCCCCAAGTTGACAATTTCTGTTTCTTCTTGGTGGGGCATAATCTGCCTTTCTTCGTCGTCCACCATTCTCTTTAACTCTTCCGGGACCTCAATTTCTATTTCATCATATCCTTCCTCAATTTCTCTCGAGACCTCGGGGCATTCAAATTTACTCCAGAGATTGATCCGGTATCATTCATATCACAATCATGAGCGACCTGCATTAAATGAGAATGAATTGTATTGGGAAAGAGACGGCTTTACATGAAGGGAATGAATATGAAGAATGCATGAATGGAATAAATGAGACTTTGGTCATTTTTAAGAAAGTGGGGATATTTTCATTTCAATCAAAAAGTTAACATAGGTGCCCCATACAAGAGATCCCCATTGTTTATGGGCAAAAACAAAAGGTTGATTCGGAGCATTACTCTGATCTATTCCTAAAAACTACAGGTAGATCAATGCAACTCCAGTTATCGAGTGTTTCCCCGGGAAGGCAAGGGCGGATGTTGGTCAATATTTTGCTGCCTCGGTCTTTTTCAGCTATCATGTTGATGTACATCCCCTCAAATGATTTACTGAGTATTTCCTCCTGGTTAAGTTCATCATTTTTCTTCATTGCCTCTCCAATATCTTGACCTGGCTGGTAGAACCCTCCGGAGACGAAAGTGGCTTTCAAACTAGGAAAGAATATCGACCTCCACGGAATGTCTTCTCCTTTAGATCTGGCTTTTCTTTGCTCCTCCTTCCTCTTATATTCCTCTTTCTTATGTTGGACACTTGGTTGGTAACCCAACCCGAAACGATCCTTCTTGGTTATCATATTCTTGGGTCTCAGGTTTCCTTGTAATTTCTTCCCCAGCCCTTTTCCTATTTTGGCTCCTCGGCCCAGAGTTTCTGCGACGGTCATCTTGGTACAATTAGATAACCTGGGGTAGGGGATCCGGCTTCCCTCTGAAACGAATGTGGCATTTACTAGTTCTAATGCTCGGAACGAGCATTCTGCAGCATCTTTATCATTTTGAATGTAGGGGGTGTCTGATGTCACGGAAGCAACAAATTCATGCTCTGCCTCTACTATGACCAATTTGCCTTCAACTACAAATTTTAATTTTTGATGCAATGATGATGGGACAACTCCTGCGGAATGGATCCACGGTCTTCCCAACAAGCAGCTGTAAGATGGTTTTATATCCATCACCACAAAATCGATCACATATTCGGTTGGTCCGATCAATAGGGGCACCTCAATTTTCCCCATTGTTCCTTTTTGCGTACCATCAAAGGCTCTTACCGAGTTGTGGCAAGGCTTTAGGTGCGAACCATCTATTGGCAATTTTTGCAAGGTTACCATAGGCAAGACATTCAATGCTGACCCGTTGTCGATCAGTACTCCTGGTAATACATACCCTTTGCAGTGGGTAGTGATGTAAGGGCTTTGGTAGACCCCATTCCTCCATCCGGGATCTCATCATCACTGAATGTGATATGATTATAGGCGGTAATATGCCCCACTATCATGTCCAGGCTTGTTACAGAAATGTCCTGGGGCACAAAAGTTTGATTCAGCACTTTCAATAGCGTCTCCCGATGCTTCTCTGAACTCAAGAGTAATTCCAGCACTGTGATCTTGGCCGGTTGTTTTCGTAGTTGTTCCACTACGCTGTACTCGCTATGTCTCAAGAACTTTAGAAATTCTTTGGCCTAGGCCTCAGTTACCGGTTCATTTATCTTTTGGGGAGGTTCTTCTCCAAATATCTGCGTAGGGCTAACTGCTGTACTCTTCCCCCTATCTTTTTCAGCCGCTTTCAAAACCTCAGAGGAATAGCATCGGCCGCTCCTTGTGAAATGGCCTGCCTCACCAACGTTCACATTGTTCTGGCTTTGTTGGTCTTCCAGCGTAGGCTCTTTTACCTGTTCGTGTTCTGATTTTTCGGGCGTGGTCACATTTACAGCATAATTCCAGGGAATTTGTCACATATCTTTGAATGGGAATGGAGATGGTGCTGAAATGATGATCTTGGGACTTATTTTGCTGGTTTCTCCTTGGGAGACACCTGCATTCCCTGTTCTGGGAGAGATGATAAAAGGTCTATCCTTCCCGTATCTGGTTTTGGGGCTATCTGTCATGTGTACGTCTGATCCCTTCCCCATGGGCTCCTCAAAGAATTCTATTTGTTTTTCATTCATCAATTTCTGCACCAATTTCTTGAACTCGTCACATTTTTGGATATCATGCCCTTCAGTCTGGTGGAATTCGCAATACTTTCCACATTCCTTCTGCCTTATTATCATACATTTGTCAATCACACGAGCCATGCATAACTGTTGAAATACCCGCCGTAAAGGAGACTTGATTTCTGACACATCATCTTTTATCTTCCTGGTAAAGCATTCTTCTATGACATTAACCCCTCTGTTCCCATGATTGGGCAGCGGGTTGTTGCTACGCTTGGCTCTTCAAACTTCAATATCCCAGAATCGATTAAATTCTGCACAAGCTTTTTGAAGGCAAGGCAGTTCTCAGTGGGATGTCCAGGGGTACTGCCGTGATAGTCACAATGTGCGCTTGGATTGTACCAAGGCGGGAAGGGCGGATTGACGGGAGTAACGATGTATGGTCGGACCAGGTCTGCTTCATACAACTGGGAATAAAGTTCTGAGTACGAAACAGGTAGGGGAGTGAAAGTTCTCCTCTCTTTCTCTTTTCTGGTGACTCTCTCATCTCTTTGATTCGAATTTTGTGTTTTTGCCACAGGTGCTTGCGGCTGTGAGAATGTAAAGTTCTTCGGGGCGGTATAGGTGCTGGTGGTGTTTACTTCATTTCTCTTGTTATACTTTCGAGACCCTTCCCCACCATCTATTCTGCCGCTCTTAATTGCCAGTTCGAGAGACTCCCTAGTCCTGATTAAGTCGGCAAAACACTGTGTTGTGTTATTGATGAGGCGATCAAAAAGTGCTCCTTTCAGAGTATTGACAAATAATGGCGTGTTTTCATGTTCCGGAATGGGTGGCTGGATTTGGGCGGCCACTTCTCTCCACCTTTGAGAATATTGTCGCATGCTTTCTTTTGATTTCTGCCCCATATTTTCTAACATAATTCTGCTAGGGATCATGTCTGTTACATGTTTGTATTGCTCAGTAAATGCTTTAGACAGATCTTTCCATGTCTTGATATTTGCCTTGCTCAGCTGAGTGTACCAACGTAACGCCGCTCCAGTTAGACTATCCTGGAAACAATGGATCAGCAGCTTTTCGTCTTTATGGTAAGCCGCCATTTTTCTACAATACATTGTTATGTGTGCGGAAGGACATGTGGTTCCATCATATTTATCGAACTCTGGCGTTTTGAATTTTGGCGGCAGGACAAGATCAGACACCAGACTTAGGTCACTAGCGTCATTTCCTGATTCTTCATTTGATTGTAACGCTTTAAATTTTTCCTCCATGAGGCGAAATCTTTCTTCCCACTTTTTTTCTACCTCATTCCTGATCCTTTCGACCATGTTTAGGTCCGGCACTTCTTCTTCATAAAGTGCTTCAGTATCGAGGGGTTGAGTCTCAGGTGCCCCTACTTGAAAGCTAGAAGACATTCCCGCAGGGTCAATATACACCTTCCTAGCCTAGCTTGGTGCAGTCGGTTGAACCTTGTAGTGAGCCGGGGTACCTTCTGGTTCTTGAACATTTTCTCCTTCTACTCTTTTTCCAAGACTTTTTGCCAGCAATGCGGTTATGTCAGATACTATAGATGTTTGTGACTGCGCAATCTGATCACTAAGGCTTCTCTAGGCCTCTTCAAGCCTTGTCTCGAGCTCTCTTTGCCCTCTTTCTAGACTGATTATTCTTTCTTCCATGAGTTTTCTTTGTAGCTGGGTAAAGTATAGGTGATGAATGATTGCGGGTTAACTACATACACGCCACAATATTCATATTGTTAATATGGTTTCAAAAATATAAATGCATGTACAATGATGCGAATGTTATGATGCAAATGCAAGAATGTATGCAGACAAGGTACTGATTCCGCTGGTAATCACCCTTTTGAACTACTTCCACGGGAATTAAAGGGTCTTGATTACAACAAAATTCGTGTTACAAAGTAAAGATCCCTAGTACAAAAGATCTAATTACAACACTGAGTCTTATAGATAGACTCTAGCTCTATCTCCTAATTTTTCAATCGCCTTGAGCAGCTTGAGGAACCTAGGAGCTTCTTCCATTCCCGGGGCTATGAAAGGTCAGAGTGTTTCAGCCTCGACAACTAAATCATTCACATGCCTGGCGACTCGCTGTATGTCCACCATTAAGTTTGCGTAATATTGGTCTCTGTCCTGTACCATTCGAGCAGCGTCGCGTAGTCTCTTCTGCCAATAAGTGTCCCCTCCAGCTGTAGCCTCCTCGAACACATTAATTCTTTCTTTGTAATCCTCCACGGTTTCTTCGAGGGACCCAATTCGTGCTTGTAACACACCCATTTCGCGTTCTCTTTCTTGCAGCTCAGCGAAGTTATTCCTGCGGCAGTACATTCGAAGTGAGTGTTCGATTTCTGCCACTTTTCCTTTTAATTCATCATTTTGACTTTGGCTTTGCTCCAACCTTTGAATAGTGTCATCGTACAGTTTCTACATTTCTAACAGTCTATTTCGACTACTCATGGATTTTCTTTTCCATACGGCGACACTTTCTCTCTCATGATGGAGAGCTTGTTTTCCCTTGCTGATTTCTTGTATGAATCTTTCTTTCTCTTGATCAATGGCCTTCTTGGCGGACCATTTTTCTTCCTCCATAGCCAAACGGCAGCTTTCAATCTCTTTCTCGATCACTCTTTTGTTAATTTCTCGTTCTTCTTCCACCAAACGGATGCCGTTCATTCTTTCCCTTTCCACAGCTATGAACTGACTCCGGCCGGCCTTCTGTATTTTTGCTTGTAATAGAAGGGCATCTTTTTGATAAAGAGTATTCTTGTCGCTCAAATCTGCATTTAATTTCTTCAATTGCCTAATGATTCCGTCCCGCTCGTCAACTTCTAAGCTTGCTTTATAGAGTTCGCTCGCATGTTGTGTTTGTTGGACATCCATTTTCCTTTTAACTTCTTCGAGTTCACTCCTTAAGATGTTGGCTTCAGACGGTACCACCCTTGTAAGCTCTTCGAGTGACACTGCTAGTCTTTGATCAGATTCAGGAATCACATTATTAACCCTTAAACGTCTCCAAAGATTGTAATCTGGGGTAGTCATGTGCTCGGTATCTCCTTCCACCCTGATCCGATAACAATGATCCCAGGCCCTCATGATGGTCTGAATTTTTCCTTTGAACTCCCCTTTGAAAAGAAATTCAGTTTGGCTTAATCTGGCGGTATTGGGAATGAACTGTCGTGATCCGAACTGCCGAGACACTAAAAGCGGAGCACAGGCGATCCCTCCATGCAATCCCAACATCATCAGCCAGTTGAAGTCACCATAACTGTATAGAAAATAATTAACTTTACCGAGCCATGGGACCCTCCATGCTATATCCTCATCTTGAATGTTCTTGAAGAAATTGGTCCACATTTTTGTTTTCAAATCCTCTCGCTATTCCTTTGCTAAGTACTCTCGTAAAGGTGAAAAACCTTGGAAGGATATCCCCGGTAGGACTCTTGTCGGCGTCTTCCACATGTGACTCTGAATCCATACTTGTAACAGCTGTGCACATCCTCGAAAACGTCCTTCTTCATGTTTCCGGCTAGCATTTAAGGAAATGAAAGTCTCGACCAAGATTGCTGGTACCGGGTTTGCTTTCCGTTTCACCCGCTCAAACAAATCCAGAATGGCTATGTCAATGTTCCTGAGTACTCTTGGAAAGATCACCAAGCCATATATTCCTAAAGCGAATAGGTCCATTTTCTTTGCCTCGTCTGGATGTGTCGATATGATGTCCCGAATACTCTCCCATGCAAAGACTGTATTATCTCATCGGATTTGAAGGAGGACACTAACCCAATCGTCACTCATTCCCGCAAAGGTTTTGAGTTTCGCAGTGTAATTCTGATTCCTCGGAGGCTTCGCGTAGATCCAATCTTCCTGAATATTTTTCTGGTTAAGTAAAGCAGTGTATTCTTCTACCGTAGGCATCATGTCCTGCCCATTAAAGGTGAAGCAGCAAAAAGCCGGATTCCAGAACTGGACTATAGCTCGGAGTAGGGGCTGATTAATCCGAACATATAACAGTTGTGCGATGTCGCCATAACTATCGTAGAATAAGTCTTGTAGTCTTCGGTCCCATTTTTCCCAAATGCTTTGAAGATCCCACAAGTCGTTCTGTTGGAGACTCACATAGGTGTATCCAGCTATTACGCGTTCGTTAGGCAAACTGTCCCCTTGGATTTTCTGGTTGACCTCTGACCAATGTCTGACTGACAAATTAAGCTCTTCTTTCCTAAGACACCTTTTTTCCATGGTGAAAGACTTTCTGATCAGGCAAACCACTTGATCCAGTACCTTTATGTGATGCAAATGCAATGATGTATGAAGAAAAACAAAAGCGAAAAGAAAGCAAGTCAGTACCAGATAAAATTGATAAGTATAAAAATAAAAGGACAAAATTAAACAGAATAAACACACAAAACAACCCTATTTATCCCGTCTAAAACACCTATGGTTATTCGCATGGTTCTAACAGGGTGGGTTTCTATGTTCTCTACATGCAGTGTTGGTGCTAGGAGGTACCCGAATTGTCCTTGCTGTCCTCTACTAAGAGTAGCAAGGCCCCCGATCATCACCCATTATAGGCTCCTTTCAACCGGGTTCAATTCAGGGGGACCCATTCGCTTATGCCCATACGAAGAAACGATATCCTTACGAAAGCATAAGGTACTCGAGCCCCGAAGGTACTTGCTAGGCCCATACGGGAGAATGATATCTCCACGAAAGCATTAGCGTTTTCCCCCCACTTAGAAAGACGGGTTTATATGCCATATTTTAAATGCGTTAAAATAAACGCGCAATTATGACCGAATGTTAATTTAATAGTCATTTTAATCTGGAACTTCCAATATTAATAAAGCGGTAATTATTTTAAAAGCTTGACTCTCATTTGTTTTAAAAAAAAAACAAAAAATTTCCCCAGCGGAGTCGCCATCTGTAGCGATGTCCTTTTTTTCTCATTGCTAAATAAAAACGAGGGGTTTTCGAAGGTGTTTTTGAAAGGTGTTTGTGATTTTTTTATATAAAATATTTATTCCGTGGGGTTTATAAAAAAACCGTATTTTATTTAAAGATTGGAGTCGCCACCGGCCACTTAGGTAGGCCGGACACCATAAAACCAGAGATTCAAGAAGACAGGGTTCGGGAGTCGGTTACGGATGGGGAAGGATTAGCACCCCCACACCGCCCAAAATTGGTACTTTAATAATTACCGCTTTATTAATATTGGATTTTTCGGATTAGAGTGACGAATATTTTAAAATTCGGTCATAATTGCGAATATATTTTAAGGGTCCCGTTACCCGAGAATAAACGCCCAACCACTATCACTACGATTGATACTGGCCCCGTTTACGCTCGGATAAAAGGACTCCGCATTAACGGGTTATAAATCATATGCAATCTTAGTGGCAAAAATATAAAACATGACAGATAATTTAAAGACAGTAGATATTCACATAATAAGATACTAATCTAATAAATGATATACTAGATTAAAACATGCATACATACATATTATTCTAAATGATAAATAAAAACAACTTTAACAAGTTAGAACAACAATACAGGAATAATTACGTTATATGTCGACAATCAAATATTTAAAAAGACATACATGCTATTAACAAAACATATTTCAACATATATGAACAATATATTATACAATAAAGAAGACATACTAACACGTAACCTAAAAGCCAAGGAAACATACAATGTGTAAAAAATACAAGAACATGTTGTTTTACGAGTCAGATATAACATAACATGCTTTAATACGAGTAACCGGATAAAAAACATGACTACCATTTTTAACACATATATACATATAAACATAAACTACGAGTCATATATGAAGGACATAAAATAAAATAATAGATTATCAATATATATATACGATTATAACACGAACATGAATATTTACAAAGAATATAGGACTGAAATGAAAGAAAAACAAAGGTCAGTGGCAGAAATTAAAGAGCAATAATATGTATTTAGGGACGAAATTGTGAAACAAACAAAACCTAAAAGGACCAGAATTGTAATTAGACCAAGGGGCAGACTCAAAGTAAAAAATTAAAAAACGCGGGATGGTTAAGGGCGTAATTTTACCATTTAGAAACTGATTCGGTGTAATTTAGGGACTAGATTATAACCTTTTGAAATATCAGGGGGACTGGGATTGTGATTATACCATGCGGCAAGACAAAAATGAAAATATTGAAAACGCGGTGGGATTAAGTGTGTAATTTACCCATTTAGCAAAATAAAAACACCTATATAAACCCTCTTTTTAGGCCGAAACCAAATTTTTGGCCATTCGTTTCATTTCTTCAGTTTTCATATAGCCTGTGTTCTTCTTTTTCTCTCGTTTGTTCTTATAAAACCCAGAATCCGGCGGCCGGCCGCCGCTAACCGGCGCCGGCGAGCCTCCAAAATACACCAAAACAACCCCCTTTTCGTCCTCAATACGAATCCTAGGTTGGATTCAGAGGATATACCTCTATTCGCCCTAGATCTAGGAAATACGAACCAAAAAAAATATTTTTTTTAGACCAAAACAAAACTACAAAGGGCCTTCTCCTCCCTTTAGTTCACTAGATCTGGCTTGTAGAAGCCGAAAGGCTTATCACTGAGGAAGGGAAGACCCACAAACAACGCCGGTAAGACTACTCTCCCTTTTTTTTGTTTCTGTTTTTTGTTCTATTTTGTATATGCATGTAAAGAAAACAAGTAAGAAAAAGAGACAAGTGTTTACCACTGGATTGTCTTTTGATTATCACTTGACTGGTTACAATTTTTTTGTTTTCTACAAGATCTCTGTTCTCTCTTTTTTGTTACTACCCTCCTTTTTTTTTCTTCGTTACAAAAGTTCCCGTTTCATATATATTATTGTCTCTGTTTTGTTGCAAGTTGCATCTTGCTTTTTCAGATCTGAACTGACACTTTTGCTTGTTGTCTTGGGCATATTCTGAACACGGGGACTGAATATTGGCGCGGTGGCGATATGGACGATTCTCGCCAATGATAAACGCGCGTTCTCGGCCGTTAGATCGATCTGATCTAACGATCGAGATGGCTTGAAGAACGATCGGCCCGGATGAAGCCTCGATTTGATGAGACGGCTTCGAGATTTCGCCACATGGAGCTCCGCAATCGGAGTCGAACGCGTGGATCTTACGCGCGCGTGGGATGTTAAAGCGTCCGCGCGTGGACCACACGCGCGTGCGTGGCACTCGAACGGTCCATACGTGTGGAACACGCGCCCGCGATATTTTTGACTTTACGTTGCATCGTGGCGGCTGGATCGATCTTGATCCAACGCCCCGCTACCTCTACACATTGTAATTAGATAAGATTTAGATTTGGGCCAACCGGGCCTTGTAATTGGACTTGGACTTGGTGTCAAAATTTATTTGGGTTTAATATATTTAATTCTTTTCATTTTGTCACCCAATAATAATAATAATATAATTATAACAAAGAATACATAGACATACGAAAATGTATACTTATATTATACAATCATTAATTAATATAATATTCTAGTATACGTACGTATAATCATACATATAATTAACATAACATCTATATATTAATCAAATACGCTCATACTCTAGATACATACGCGACATACATACACCCCTAATACGTATACATAGCTTATACATGCACACACCACCTTATATTAGTAACATTCATATAATAAATATACATGCAATATTAATATATTTACAAGTGAAAATGAGTGATTACACATGTTTGTCAGTGATGGACTTGATTATCACGACACCATGGGAGAATGGTTTGACAACTTTGAATGGTTCCGACCATCTTGATTTCAGCTTTCCCGGGAAAAGTTTTAGTCGAGAATTGAATAAGAGAACTAGTTGCCCTGGCGTGAATTGTCGTGGCAATAGTTTCTTGTCATGCTATTGCTTTGTTTTCTCCTTGTAGATTCGTGCATTGTTATAGGCGAGTGCACGGAATTCTTCTATCTCGTTGAGGTCCAACAAACGCTTTTGTCCGGCACTTTCCCAATCCATATTCACGGTCTTGATTGCCCAATATGCCCTGTGTTCGATTTCCACCGGTAAATGACATGTTTTTCCATAGACAAGTCGGAAGGGGGACATACCTAAGGGTGTTTTGAATGCAGTGTGATATGCCCTAAGTGCGTCATCTAGTCTTAATGACCAATTCTTCATTGAGGGATTTACAACTTTCTCTAGTATACCCTTCAATTCCCGGTTGGAAAATTCTACATGCCCATTGGTTTGTGGGTGATATGATGTCGCAATCTTGTGTGATACGCCTAAGCGTTGCAACATCTTGGCAATAAGTCTGTTGTCAAAATGCTCATCTTCATCACTGATAATTGCTCTCGGCATCCCAAACCGTGTAAATATGTTTTTTTGCAAGAATCGTTGCACGGTCTTAGAATCGTTGTTGGGAACTGCAGCTGCCTCAACCCTTTTAGACACGTAGTCGACGGCAAGTAGAATGTAGATGTTGCCGAATGAAGATGGGAAAGGTCCCATAAAATCGATCCCCCACACATCAAACAATTCCACCTTGATGATGTTTTGGAGCGGCATCTCATGTCATCTAGAGATATTGCCTGTCCTTTGGCAACGATCACATTGCTTGTAAAACTCTTGGTATCTTTGTAAAGTGTTGGCCAATACAAACCGAATTGCAAAAATTTGGCCGCGGTACGAGTTCCTCTAAAATGTCCTCCATAGGGTGAAGAATGGCATTACCGGAGTATATTTTACTGCCCCTCTTTAGGGACACATCGGCGTATAACCTGATATGTACATAGTTTAAACAAAAGAGGCTCGTCTCAAAAGTAATGCTTAGCATCATGGTGGAACCGATTCTTCCCTTGGTGAGTAAGGTCATAAGGTAAAATACCACAAATAAGGAAATTAACTAAATTCGCGTACCAGGGTATTACCGAGGCATTTGCTGTCGTGGCGACAGCTCCCAAAATTGCTGAGGTGTGTACGTCAAGGGCTGCCGAGGCATCGAGGGTTACCGAGGCATGCGCATCGGTGGTTGTCGAGGCATGTGCGTCAAGGGCTACCGAGGCGTCGAGGGTTGTCGAGGCATGCGCACCCATGGTTGCCGAGGCGTGTACGTCAAGGGCTGCCGAGGCATCGAGGGTTGCCGAGGCATGCGCACCCATGGTTGCCGAGGCGTGTACGTCAAGGGCTGCCGAGGCATCGAGGGTTGCCGAGGCATGCGCATCCGTGGCTGCCGAGGCGTGTGCGTCAAGGGCTACCGAGGCGTCGAGGGTTACTGAGGCATGCGCATCAGTGGTTGCCGAGGCGGGCGCATCAAGGGCTACCGAGGCATCGAGGGTTTCCGAGGCATGCGCATCCGTGGTTGTCGAGGCGTACGCATCAAGGGTTACTACCGCATCGAGGGTTGTCGAGGCATGCACATCCGTGGTTGCCGAGGCATGTGCATCAAGGGCTACCGAAGCGTCGAGGATTGCCGAGGTATGCGCATTTGTGGTTGCCGAGGCAACTAAAAGTTGCTCATCCGGGAATGCATCGTATATCTCTAAATCCGCGTCCTCCTCCATATTGCGTTCTAAATGTGATAAGTGATCGGCCACTTGATTTTTTGTTCCTTTCCTGTCCTTAATTTCAATATCAAATTCTTGTAAAAGTAATATCCAACGGATCAAACGAGGTTTGGCGTCTTTTTTAGCAAATAGATATTTGATTGCCGAATGGTCCGTATGAACAATTACCTTTGTACCAATCAAATAGGATCGGAACTTGTCAAATGCGAAAACTACAGCTAGTAACTCTTTCTCCGTTGTTGTGTAATTCACTTGAGCATTATTAAGAGTTTTACTAGCGTAGTATATCACATAGAAGGTCTTACCTGTGCGTTGGCCTAGGACTGCTCATACCGCAAAATCACTTGCATCACACATGAGCTCAAAAGGTAGCGTCCAATCTGGTGGAATGACAATGGATGTCGTAGTAAGCTTTTCCTTTAGGATTTCGAATGTTTGGGTGCAAGAATCATCAATCAAAATCGAAGCCTTTATCCTGTTCAAGCAAATTGCACAAGGGTTTAGTGATTTTTGAAAAATTATGAATGAACCTCCTGTAAAAACCTGTATGTCCAAGAAAGCTTCGAATTCCTTTAACCGAACTTGGTGGGGGGTAATCTCTCGATCACGTCCACCTTGGCTTTGTCTACTTCAATTCCCTTGAATGAAATCTTGTGCCCAAGCACTATTCATTCATCTACCATAAAATGGCACTTCTCCCAATTGAGGACTAAATCAGTTTCTTCACATATTGCCAACACATTCTCTAAATTACCGAGGCAGCTATCGAAGTCATTACCAAAAACAGAAAAATCATCCATGAAGATCTCAAGGAAGTCTTCGATCATGTCTGAAAAGAGTGCCATCATACATCTTTGGAAGGTTGTCGGGGCGTTACACAATCCAAACTGCATCTTTCGGAAAGAATAAGTACCATATGGGCATGTAAACCCTTCAAGTCAGCTTCTTTTCCTACTCCGACTGTAACTTAGAGGAAATAATTACAGGTAATGTATTATCGGTTCCTAAGTATGCATATTTTAGTTGCTCTGGCAACTGTTTCAACTCAAGAATCGGTGGTTGTTCAATAGAGGGCTTTTCAAGCTTACCTTCCTTACCTGAGTAATCCAGTGGTTCAAAGTATGTACCTGGTCGATTGACTAGCTAATTTGCCTCTTCTTGTTGTTCCTCATCGATCGGTTCTTCATACTTCTCAGGTTCCTCCTGATCGGCAATGTAGTTACCGAGGCAACTAAATTCCTCATCGAAGTTAAACTCTGTCGTGGCATGAAGAAGTTGGCATTCTTTTGGATTATCGGCACGCCTTAGTGTTTGAAACACATTTAGTTTAACTTGCTGGCCATTCGCCCTCATTGTGAGTTCTCCCCTTTCAACATCGATCAAGGTTCTCCCTGTTGCTAAGAATAGTCTCCCGAGAATGATAGGTGCATGCTCATCTGCTTCACAATCCAAAACAATAAAGTTAGCGGGAAAAATAAATTTATCAACTTTTACCAGTATGTCTTCAATTTTTCCCTCTGGATGCACATAGGATCTGTCAGCTAGCTGTAGCATAACTGTTGTAGGTCTTGCCTTCCCGATTCATAGTTTCTGGAAAACCAATTTAGGTATCAAGTTTATGCTAGCCCCAAGGTCGCAGAATGCTTTCTCGACATAGTGGTTTCCAATGGAACATGGTATTGTGAAACTTCCGGGATCCTTCAACTTGGGTGGCATACGATTGTGCAACATGGCCATGCATCCCTCTGTTGCGGCAACTGTTTCAAACTCTCTTAGTCTTGCCTTCTCGATTCCTAGTTTTTGGAAAACTGATTTAGGCATCAAGTTTATGCTAGCCCCAAGGTCGCATAATGCTTTCCCGACATAGTGGTTTCTAATGGAACAGGGTATTGTGAAACTTTCGGGATCCTTCAACTTGGGTGGCATATGATTGTGCAACATGGCCATGCATCCCTCTGTTGCGGCAACTGTTTCAAACTCTCGTAGCCTTGTTCTCTTGGACACAATGTCTTTAAGGAACTTGGCATAGTTCGGCATTTGTTCAATTGCTTCCACCAATGGCAAGTTGATGTGGACTTGCTTTAGGATATCAAGAAACTTCTTGAATTGATATTCTTGCTTTTGTCGCTTCAACCTTTGTGGGAATGGTGGTAGAAGTCGGATATCTTTGATCCTTTCATTGGTCTAGAATCTGATTGATGGCATTGATGGGACAACTGAAGTTGCCGAGGCATCATCAACTAGGGTTGCCATGGCGTGCCTATCGTCGGTTGCCGAGGCATTTTTATCGCCGGTTGCCAATGCATGCTTATCGTTGGTTGCCGAGGCATTCTTATTGTCGGTTGCCGCAGTAATTCTTGGTTTAGCATATGAGGCTTTGCCGCTGGGTTCGTCTTGATCTTTTTGTGGAGTTTTGTTTGATGAGTGGGCTTGAGCCTCTTTAAGTTGTTGGCCACTTCTAGTGGTGATCGCCTTACATTGCTTATGGCCAGTTCCTCTTGCGACTTTAGTATCGCTAGGTAAACCTCCTTGCGGTCTAGTATTCAGGTTTTGAGCAAATTGTTCGACTTGATTTTCCAATGATTTGATTGCCGCCTCTTGGTTTTGCAATCTCATCTCGGTCCTGTTAATAAAAGTATCAGTTCTTTTTATGAAGTTACTATTCTCAGCCATATAAGATTCAGTTTTCAACATAAAAACATTGAGAGAATTTTCCAAAGAACTAGATGTTGTCGGTTGTTGCTGAGGCTACTGTTGCCGTGGCATATTCTGCTGGAATCCCGATGCTTGTGCATTTTGATTTTTATGGTTTAGAGCATTGTTAGGATTACTCCATAAAAAATTTGGGTGCTTCTTCCAAGCTGGATTGTATGTATTGGACATCACATTGTTGTTTTGGTTGTAATTCCCCACATAGAAGCTAGATTCTGGATTATGCATACATTCAGAAGAATCATGGTTACCACCACATAATTAACAAAATGAATCCATTACCTTGACCTCGTGTGTGTTGTTTGGTTTCTGCATGTTCTGGACCATCTTGGTTAAGGTGGCCAATTTTGCCGAAATTGAGTCTGATGATCCTAGTTCATGTATTGTGGCTTGGCGTCTAACTCCTCCTCTTCTAGTAGAGGGGAATTGATAATCATTCTTGGCAAGCATGTTTAGAATTTGCATTGCTTCCTCCGGCGACTTATCTAGGAGTATGTCGTTTGCCGAGGCATCTAGCATCATCCTTGTTGGTTTATTCACGGCGTTGTAAAACATTGTTACTTGTGTCCACACCGGGAATCCGTGTAGGGGGCACTTGTGTAGAAGTTCTCTATATCGCTCCCAAGCCTCGTACATGGATTCATCATCTGCCTGCCGAAAAGAAGTAATGTCATTACGAAGCTTATCAGTCAAATTTGTAGGATTAAATCGAGTAAGGAAATCATGACAAATATCGGTCCAAGATCATATTGATCCGGCAGGAATGCTATTCAATCATGCTTTCCCCCTATCCCTCAGTTAATAGGGGAATAATCTTAATCGTAAAACATCGGGGGTGACTCTGTGTATTTTGAATGAGTTGCAAATCTCGAGGAAAGATTTAAGATGTTGTCGTGCATCTTCAGTTGCTGAGCCGCCAAATTGACCAATTGTGTTGATCATATTAAACATCACCGGTTTCAACTCAAAGTGGTCAGCTTCAATTTCAAGTGCAACAACTCCTGGATTAAGTCCATCAAGATCTTCTTCAAGATAGTCTCGAATAGTTTTGTTTCGTGCAAGAATTACTCGTCCTCCTGCTGGAACATCTTGATTCATATTGCCGTCTTGATTAGCCATTGCTACTCTTAACCTTCATCTAAGTCTTTGTAAGGTTCGTTTGATTTCTGGATCAAAGGGATATTCTAGTGTGATCGGTCTCACCCTGGTCATATACCAATGCAAAAACAAAGTTTGTTAACCCTTTGAATCTTAAACAAGAAAAATAAAAAGTGCAAGAAAATAAAAACAAAGTCGCTATTGCCAATCCCCGGCAATGGCGCCAAAAACTTGTTGCGCGTAATAAGTGCTTCGCAATTGTGCAAGTGTACACGTCGCAAGTTATAGTATAAAAGATATCGTCTCCACAGGGATTGGTGCCACTTCAAGAATCTAATCCCTTGCACTATAAAAAGTAAAAACACAAATAGAAGATTATAGGAGTTTAACTAATAACTAAGCTAGAAAGCAATAAAGTAAAAGAATACATGAGATCAAATAAGAGAAAATAGGCCAGGTTATCGTGAGTTGAGGTGTGATAGCCAATTGGATCGTCTTGGTAAAAGAGTACAAGGGCAACTCAGTTGCCGTGGCAACTTGCACAATGGGGTTGCCTTGGCAACTAATCGATGGTTTCCTGGGCGACTAGCTGGGCAACTACTTGGGCGTCTGGGCAGGAACTTCAAGGTTTGGCAGAGCGTTCTTCAATGGTTTCTTCTTATCCCTAAGTCGAAACTCTAGCTACTTGTGCATGCCTTAATAATACATCCTGCGTGAATCAAGGGTGAACAACAACCAATCTTGCGCTCTTCTTTAGCCATTGAAATCCTTAACTTATTCCTAAGCCGGATTAATCTTCACCATCAATAGATTGAATAAAGATCATATTCATTCGTTTCTTGAATCTAACTCTCCCGATATTAGATAAATAGATGAAGTTACCAGATCATCTCCCAATTCACTCGCAAACAAGAATATGAACCAAGAATGAATAAACCTTGAATAGAAAAGTGCAAATTCTTATTACCTAAACAAAATCCAATTGTTTCTCACAACCACAAGACACAATAACCTTAGCCAAATAGATTTAGTTCATGGCTAGGTTCCAAAGAAACACAAGCTAAAGAATTCCTAGCATGAACCTAATTGAACAAGAAAGAAAAAGATGACGGATGAGGCCTTCTTGTCGATATCTCCCCCTTGAAGCTTTTCGAAAATTCTCTCTACACTCTCCCCCCTTGGAGTTGACAGCATGGCCTCTAATTTATAGGGCTAGGTTAAAGTCCTTCTTTGAGGAGGAAGTTAAGTTGGAATTAAATTATCCTTAAAGAATATAATTCTTTATTATAATTATATTCCTTCTAGAACTTCTCCTATCTTCTTGGGATTTAATTATTCTTTAACCTCTTCATGGAAATCAAACTCCTTTAGGATTTAGCTTTGCTCCACATCATCTTGGGCTTGTCTAGTCAACAATTTTGACTACCATATCACCTTATTCTTTGTCGAAAATTGCCCTGGCAACTGGCTCGGTATCTTCTTCATGCATTGCCCTGGCAACTAGCTCGGCATCTCATTCATGCATTGCCCTGGCAACTAGTTCTAGCCTTGCTTTGGCAAGTGATTCTGCACATACACACAAAACACACCAAAGCAGCATCTTTTCCCACAAAACTACCAAGTTATGTAATCAAGCTCAACGATGGAAAGAAACATGGATTAATGCATGAATGGCTAATTATGCAACTAATATGAGCCTAAGTCTAACAATAATATGAGTAAAAAGGGTAAGAAAAATAGTAATTTTGAACACTTATCAATAAACAATTATAATTTCCATATGGTGGCAATAATTGACTGTCAAATTAAGATTTGGAAGCCCTGGTCAAAGTGATCATATGCATACAAGGCAACTTTACCCTTAATTTACGTTATATGCCTTAAAACCTCATATTATTAAGGTATTCCTTAATAGTTTTGGCCTTGAATGGTTTTATATAAATACTTATGTACATGTATTTTTGCAATAATATTATGAGTTTATTACCTTACAAATTTGGATTTTAGTATGAATTATCTTGTGTCATAATTTTGGCCTTAAATGTGTTTCCTTGTAGATTTAACGTCCTTTTGACTACAAGGACCCTTTTGTTTTCATTTTCACTAACAATGTCGTAAGAATCTTGCCCATTTACTTCCAACAGGGTCCTTGTAGTCAAAAGGACGTTAAATCTACAAGTTGCTAAAGATGAACAACAAAAAGAGAACATTTTCTACGCCCGATGCCTCGTAAACAATAGAGTGTACTCTGTGATCGTTGATGGAGGTAGTTTCACCAATGTGGCAAGTACCCTAATGGTGGAAAAACTTGGATTAATGACTTCAAAGCACCCAAGCTCTTACAAGTTGCAATGGTTGAACGAGGGAGGCGAATTAAAAGTTACTAAACAAGTACTTATTTCATTCGCCATTGAAAATTACAAAGATGAAGTCTTATATGATGTGTTTCCTATGAATGCAAGTCATATGCTATTGGGGTGACCATGACAGTTCAACACCACACATGATGGATACACCAATAAGTACCCATTCTCTCACAAAGGGAAGAAATTTATCTTGGCCCTTCTAACTCTGAGCCAAGTACATCATGACCAGATCCAACTGAGCAAAAGGATCGATGAGTGGATTAAGAGCAAAAAAGAATGAAAACTCAAAAAGGAGGAAGAAATCAAAGAGAAAGCAATAGAAAAAGAACATTTTGAAGAATGACAAACAGATAGAGTTAAAAATGAAAATAATGAAAATGAGAAAGTGAATTTAAGAAAAGTTGGAGTTGAAAAAAAGAGAGTTGAAAAGAATAAGTTTGGAGATGAAGAAGAGAAAGAAAAAATAGATTTTATCTAACTATACTTTTTCTCCTATTCTTTCTTTTGTCTTGCAGGATATTCCAAGAGACACATCTTTTCAAAATGATGATTCAAGAAACATGTCCTTTGAAGAACCAATGAGTGTAACTTTTGGTGATCCACAAGACATGTCCCTTGACATTTCAAAGGTTGAGACACTTGAAGTTCCAACAGATATGATCTCTGACATTCCAAGTACATTGTCGATCTTGAAAAAAATTCAGCAACCAATGCCCATTAAACATCCACTATAGTTTTCTATTTCCATTCATCTTGTTAATAATTTCTCGTATTCTAACTTTGATTTATTTTGTAGCAGTTTGTTTTATGGTGTTATCTTACCAAACTATGATGGTGAGTTCCTTTTTCGTTGTGAGATTGATTGGTGTATCAAACTCCGCCATTACAAGAGAGTTCAAAAGTTAAGACTCTTCACCAACTATCATGATAGTTCAAGGAGTGAAGATGAAGAGTTACATACCTTTTTTAAAGATCATCATCAAAGGTGTGATTTAAGGGACAAGATTCATCATCAAAGGATGCGTGCAAGTACCTATTCCAAAAGGATGAACGAGTTGATGACTTTTCAAAATAGTTGTCTTTTGAAGGTGTCCTTTAAATGATTGATTATTCAATATACTTCACCAAGGGAGGTGATCCATGAAGATGCTTTGTCATTCAATCTTGAAGAGTTAGTTACTCAAACAGCCAGAAATGTCCCAATACAAAACCCTCTCGATTTGATGACAAATTGCCAAAAAAAGAGGATGATGATACAATCCTAATCAGCACCAACTTTCTTCATGACTTGATCACACCATCGAAGATCATCAAGGCTAATTCTAAGGGAGTTTTACCTTACTTTATCTTTGATTATCTTATTTATACATTCAATATTGTTATAAGTATGCCTTTGCATATTAGGATATACTTGAATTATCATATGTTATCATTCATTTGTATAGTAATGATATCCATGCATAACTTATGTTTCACATCTTTATATTATACTTATACTTAGCCATGTCATGTATATTTTATGCTACTTATCTTATTCTGCTTAATCATATCCTTAGTATAACCTATGCCATGCATTTCATCCTAGAATACATATTAATACACCTCAGTCCCTATACTATGCATATTACTTAATTATCACAAGGCATTACATTAATCGACATCTTTTATGCATAAGTTACACATATTTTAATTATGATTCAGCATACTTAGATTAGATGTGCATATGATATCTATATAACCTTAGCTTATACATATCTAATATGTATGTTTACTTGTTTTATAGGTACATGGGTGAATGATATTAGCTCAAGGAAGCTCGACGATACTTGGTTCAACTCAAAGGAATCACTAGGAGCTCGAATTAGCTCACAGCTACAGGGAATGCTCGGATCAGCTTAAAACTTAAGGAGAACATTCTAAAGGTGCTCACAAGCTTGAAGGACCATCTCACCTAGCTAAAGTCAGCTCGAAAAAACTCAAATCAGCTTGAAGATTGAGCTAGCTCTTTCAGCTGGCTAGCTCAGCTCAATTCTACTCACTCCAAGCTTAACCAGCTCACTTCAGCTCCATCTACACATACCAGCTCACCACCTCAAGGGTCATGTCCCCTCCTAATAAACATGCCCCTATCTAATTTAAAGGAAACACAAATGGGCGGCATATGCAATAGAAGGAAAGCATTTTTGCGCCAAAACCAAGTAGAGGGAGACACCAAGGTGGCCGAACCATCACTAGCCCCTTAAAAGGAGTCATAACTAGCCTTTTGAAGGGAGACACTTGCCTATTCGGCTACCCCTTCATCCATGTAGTGCCCATTTGGCCACACCCCTAGAAAACTATAAATAGGGCATTTCATGTTATTTGTAAACATCTCATTTTTATCAATCAAATTAATTTGTGAGAATTTTCTCTCTTTTAGTTATATTTTGAACTTTATCGACTTATCAAGTCTTTGTGCTTGTGGCATCAACCCTTCTAATTCCTCTAATACTTTTGGTTCCTATCTCTTTATAGATAATGGGTCAAAGTCCTTTCTACCACCCCTTAAAGATATCATATAAGGTTTGGGTTTTGGCTTTCTATAGCCTAGGTTCTTCATTGATTCTTTAAGATACTATCAACCCATATTTCACCTTCCATTGTCACTATACTTCATCCATTTTCTCACCCCAATTACCCGACAAAAACTACCCATTACAGTGCACCAAATCTGCCCTTCTTCATTATTCTTCCGCACATCTTTCTCACCTTGCTTCATCTTACCCAAATCTTCCATTTAAGCCTATCTTACTTGCAGGTTTCTTGCTTCCTTCCTAGATCCAACAATCAAAGTAGTCGTCCCCAACAACATCAAGAGCGGCCGCACATCACATTGTCAAAAAATATATAAAATATATACATGCTGATGGAGACACGAGTTTAAATCGCTCTGTCTACAAGGTGTATGCGTATTGTCAAAGGGTTAAGAATATCTATGAACAGATACTATATTATAATCATCTTGAGACTATTCAAAATCTATATATACATGCTGATAGCAGCCATGAATATCTCAATGTATAATGTACATGGCTCAAACAACTAGTTTGACTAAAGATCATTAATATAACTAACATTATACAAAAATTGACAGATTATTAAAATTAAATTTAATTTTGTAATATTATAAGACAAGATTAGGTGAGTACCTAGAACCACTAAAGTCTTTTTTAATAGAAAAATATTTTCATTCATTCGAAAAATACAATGGGCAATAAGGTCCAAAAATCAAGCATATACAATTAAAGCCTACATAAACAAACGTTATTGGAGGCCCAACCCGAGAACAGGGAGCATAGCCCTAGAATAAAACAACCCTAGCCGCAACCTTGACAGGCGACGGGAGGCACCACATGTAGAGGAATGGTGTCGTCATTGTAGACCTACAGAAGGTCCAATAATGGTTAGTCTTGGCGAACGAATGAACTCGCCGTAAAATCCAAGGGTTGAAGCGACGTAAACGACAAAAGAACAGACCATCAAGGTCTTTGAACCAAACGTAACACTTTCTCGACAGAGTCACCACCAGAAAAGCATCGAAACCAGCGAAAAAGATATCCGAGAAAGGAAGCTGGCCTAAGAACCTCTAATAAACCTGCAACAAAAGAATCAAAGCAGCAAAGGAAATTAAAATCGATGACATCCCAACAAAAAAGGGATCACTTCACTTGTAAAAAAAATCCAAGCAAAAGCTGAGACCCACCCCAACCTTAGCAACCCTAACCCACAAAAGGGTCCATTATATATTGATACATCATTAAAATATTTAAAAATAAATAGAGACTCATTAATTAATTGAGTGGTTAAAGATGTTCATATTGTTCCATTTTGTATGAATTTAAATTTTGTTATTTGTGTTTAGAATGTAAAAACTCTCTATATAATAAAAAAATCTTTAAAAACAAATACAAATAATTAAACATTTTAACATGTGAAATTGTATAAAAACCTTATATGACAATTAAACATTTTAACATGTGAAATATTTTTTTAATGTAAAAGCTGTCCATTGCTAGTTTTTAATTCTACGGGTCCTAACCCACTAAGGCTTTGAAAAAGTTTTGTAAAAGTTAAAAAAATTAGCTTTTGACGAACAAAGGTTTAAAAAGTTAGTTTGAGGGACAAATTAAGATTTTGACACTTAAAAGTTACTTGTTTTTAATTGTTTCTGAATTTTTTTTGATAAAAAAAGCAAATGCAACAAAAAAAAAATAGGGCCTAAATCCCATCGGCCGTCCCATGAATCATGATTAAAACATGTACGTAGAATTTAATTTCAAAAGGATGGGTTTTGATATGAGAAACTTGGCCCGTGATTGGGTAATAAATGAATATCTTTCCATAACTCTCACTTTCAAATCACAATATTCTGTTTTTTTTCTTCTTCTTTTTTTGCAAGTATACGGTGGTTTCACCCAACAGACTTAAATGTCGTTACGACACCGGCACATGCGAAGCCGGCAAAAGTCGTGTCTTCATGCGGCGTAGAATTTTGGGTCCACTTTCCGCTAATGATGGCGGAGCCTTCCACGTCACTGCAAGCAAGCGGTCAATTTGTTGTACCCCCTGTTTGGTGAGGATGTAATTTATGTTTGACCAAAATTATATAACATCTAAACATAGCTGTCAATGGCATGATGAAAGGCATTCGTCCTAGCTGCTATAAAAGGAATCACATGTTCTGTTTTTTTTTGTTGTTGTTTTTAAAAAATAATTTTAAAAGTATTATTAAAAAATAAATTTAAAAAATTAATTATAAAATTTTTAATGTTTAGCATTGTTGTTAAAAACTATTTTAAAAATATAAAATGTTTATTTTAAACATAATATTATAGAGTAAAAATAAATGAACGTAAATGATATTTAAATTTGTTATTATAAAATTAATTATCATTATTAATTTTTAAAATATTAATTCAATATTTTAATAATTATTGTATTAACTCAATATATTAACATTATTAACTTTTTAATATTATTTTATAATATTAAAGTTTTTATTATTTATTTGTATTTAAAATATTAATTTTTAATATTATTTTAATAATTATTATATTTAATAATTACTGTACTTGCTATTAAAATATTAATTTAATATAATAATAAATATTATATTTAATATTATTTTAATATATTAGTATTAATAATTAAAAATAAAAAAATAATTTTACATATAAAAATAATTTTTTACCACAAAAGCTAAAAATTTTAATTTTTAAAGTTGAGTAAAAAATTACTTTTTTAAATAATTTTTTACTCTCAAAATAAATTGTTTGTCGTTACTTTTAATTTCAAAAAGCAACAAAAAAAACATGACCTAAGAAATTAACGAAGAAACTACTGTGCATGTGCTTCGCATTTTTATTGGCACATTTTTTCATTTCTAATAACATTAAGGTTAAATGAATATCTTTTTGAGCAATCATACCAGCCGGTTTCATTAAAAATAAAGGAAGATACAAGACAACACCACACATGCAGACAACAAAGATCAACAGAAAAAAGGATAAAAAAAGGACTCAGAGGACCAACAACAAAACCAAAAGCAGAAAAAGAACAAACACCCATATTGAACTAAAAAACAAAACGAAAACAGAGACGAACCCAACAAAATCAGACAAAAACTGGAGAGAAACGGTCGAAGGGCGATCGGAGAAAAACGCCATCAACCAAAGCCACGGAAGCATGGAGTCTATAGATCCGATGTCACCAGCTACATATCTTTTCGGGGGTCATCAGAGCATGAAAACGGTTACTTGAAATGCAGAGGAACTTTCAGCAACCTGTTGAGTTAAATTTGGAATCGTTGACGGTTGGAGGAGAGACGAAAGCACAGCCCACGATCACCGTCGACAGAGCTGAGTGAAGAGAAGAGAGCAGAGAGACCCCACTGTTACACTATCACTTGAAAAACAAGAAGAGAATAAAAGAAAAAAATACAGTAAAAACAAAAATAATTGTGGATGAAGCACCGTTCGTCTCCCGAACCACCTAAGCAAGGACCGAAAGACAAGCCTCTTCTCAAAAATTCAGACCAAGCAAGTGGAGGAAGAGTCTGAAGGGCTAGCCATCCGACCACCAAGAAGGGAGAAACCCAAACAAAGGTGGAAACAAGATTATTCAACCAGAAGGGAGAAAACCATGTCACCGACGGTTGGTGACTGGCAAAAAAAAAAGAGCAACCGAGGCCAAAAGGGCGAAACAACATCGAAAAGGAAAGAGAGAAGGGTCAATCGAACGAAAGGGGAAAGAGAAAGACGATGGGAAGATGTCAGTAACGGTGGGTGCTGGCAACCGACATCTACCAGTGACGGTGGTGAGTGACTACCAACAACAAGAGACTTTGGTCGTGAGTGACTACCAACAACAAGAGACTTTGGTCGAATTCGTATGTTAAATTGATATTTTACATAATGTCTAGGGACCATGACAATATTTTATTTAAATTTTAAGGTTAAAATAATATTTTATCTAAAATTTAGGAGTTAAATTTAAAATTAAATAATTTTATTAACCTGCCATGTCATAAACTAATGGTTAACGGTTCAGACCAAAATATAACAAGTTGACAACGTAAGTGATCAAATATAATAAATTAATAACATACGTGATCAAATTTAATAAAATTGATAACGTAAGTGACCGAATGGAATATTTTTAAAATATATGACTAAAAAGGACAAATATTCTATGCCTTTTTCGGTGTCTAAGTCTTAATTCTAAATCTTAAACCCTAAACAATATATATTATCCTATAATTCTCTAAACTATAACTTTAAATAAAATTTTTAATTTTTTAATGTAAAAACATAGAAAGAGACATAAAAATAATAAATAATTTCTATTCCAAAAGAAATGAATTTCTATTCCAAAAGAAATGATCATTTCAGTAATTTATCTATTTTAAAAAATAAAGACAAAAGCAAAGCAAATCAAGAGGCAGTAGTTGAAAGATCAGTTTTACAGTTTCCTTAAAAAGATTCTCATCGCATGCCGTGCAGTACAAAGGACATTGCTGGCTACAGTTTTAAGGTGATTTTGGTCCGACTTTTATTACTTTGGTTTTTTATTTCAGCCTCGGTCATCAAAGCACCGTTTATTATAAAAAAAGGACACTGGACACAACTAAAGTCTAATTGATTTTTGGAGGAATCTAATTACCCTTATTCTTTTCCATCATGGCTTGCCCGGAAACTTCCTCCGACGAACCGTTGACTCCGGCCGGCCGCCTTTTTCTCCAGCCGCAAACTAACGTCGTCATCCACTGTATCCTCCGCGGTAAAACCCCCGGCGACATAGATGCTATAAAATCGACTATTAGGTCTTCGTTGATGGTCCAACATCCCAGATTTTGCAGCCTTTTAGTTCGCGACAAGAACGGCTTCGAGCACTGGAGAAGAACCCAGATAGACATCGACCGGCACGTGATTGTCATCAACAACAGTCTCGATAAATCCGGGAATCTCGTCGACGAACCCCAAGAGCCCACCACCGAAGAAGACGATGAAGCGGCGGCGAATCAGTACGTAGCGGATTTATCTGTGAGTTGTCCTTTGAGTATGGACAAGCCCTTGTGGGAATTACATGTATTGATGGCGCATAAGTGCGCCGTTTTCCGGATTCATCATGCTTTAGGCGATGGGATATCTCTGATGTCCATGTTGATGGCCAGTTGTCGGAGGACGGACGATGCTGACGCGCTTCCTAGGTTGGTTCCCGACAAGAGACCGGAAATTAAGGGCGGGAAAGGAAGGGATTGGTTTTGGCTGTTTGGTGTCTTGTGGTGGTTTTTGAAGATGGTTCTTTACACTCTGGCGTTTTCACTGGAGTTTGTGCTGAGGAGTTTTTTGGTTTCCGAGGAAAAGACGGTGATTACCGGCGGTGACGGGGTGGAACTCTGGCCTAGGAAACTGTTTACTGCTAAGTTTTTGCTTGACGACATGAAGGTGGTCAAAAGGGCTGTTGCCAATACTGTAAGTGACAAAAGTATTCCTCCTGTTTTTACCATAAATCCTGGGATTATTAGAATTGGATTGTCATATTCATGGATCCCAACATTTTAGGAATGGTTTTGGATCTTTTGCACATTTGGCAGTTGGGTTATCTGCTGTTTTTCCTGGGACATTGGGGTAGACTTGTCATTTGCTCACTGAAAAAGTTTGGGTTAATTAGGAGCGAGTAAAATTATGATTTACGTTAAGTCGAGTCAAGTTTTTGTGTGTTGAGTCGAAAATTCAATTTTTTCGAGTGAGTAGTTTTGCTCACCCCCCTAGGGTTAATATAGATTTTGGTATCTGAATTTGGTTTGAAGGTTCAATCTGATACCTATTTTTTACCATCCAACTAGGTATTTGATATTGGTTTTATTAATTCAAGTTGGGTTAAAAATCGTAAGTACTAATTTGAATAAAAAAACAAATTCAAGTATCAATTTAAACCAATAAACTAAACTCATACCTAATTGGACCAAAAATATCAAATTAAATCTTAAAATCAAATTCAGATGCATGATTGTAAAAAGATGTTTTATGTATTAAACTGGACCTTGAAATCAAGTTTCAGAATCATATATATATATATATATATATATATATATATATACTTTCTTATAATTTCAAAAAATGCCCTCAAACTCTACACTAAATTCTAAATTAATCCCCAAACAAGTAAACATCGAGAGCTCCCATTAAATCTCAATCTAAAGTATTGTCCCAAAACCTTTTAACAACAAAAAAAATAAAAATAAAGTATGGTCCCAAAAAAGGAGTATGGTTCCAATCAAATCATTCCAGCCCTGACCTTCTGTGGAAAATGTCATTTCAATTAGACGTATTTTCTTTTTTGAACACCTATGAATTAATGAACATTTAAAATGTAGGTTTGGATTTTGACCCTCTCAATTATTAGCATTTAAGATGGAGGTTTTGAATTCAAATCTAGAATTTGCTATATCCTATTATGTAATTTAACAATTCAATAATCATAGAATTTGCAATAGTACTTTTTTGTTTTTGTTTTTGACTAACCTTATCATCTCCCATGGGCCATAATCTACTCCTTTCCTCATCTTTTGCAATTATTTATATACATGCTGCAGACCATTAATGATGTCCTACTGGGAGTGGTTTCATCTGGCCTCTCAAGATACTTAGACCATCGAACGCCAAAAGGTAAACTTCTTTTTTCCTCGAATATTTAGACATTGGAACTCGAGATTAAATGAAGAATTCGAATAACATAGTATATGCGCAGTATTCAAAACTGATTGGGGTTCAATGTCTGTTGTTAGCTTTGCGTGAGGGGCTTCGTATGACAGGGGTAGCCATGGTTAACATAAGAGCACAGCCAGGGCTGCAGGAACTATCAGAGTTGATGAAGAACAAATCAGACGCACGATGGGGCAACAAGTTTGGTGTAATTCTACTTCCGGTTTACTATCACAAAAGTGGCAATGATCCTTTAGAGTATCTGAAGAGAGCAAAGGCGACGGTTGACAAGAAGAAACACTCTCTCGAGGCCATTTTCTCATACTGGATCGGAGATCTTGTTATGTCGTTGTTAGGAGCGAAGGTACGAAATCATTATACACGATCAATGCATCAAATATTAGTCGGTTTATTAATTTTGGTTACATTATGAACATGTTTGTTCGGGGGGTTGCAGTATGCTTGTATGCTTAATTACAAACTGCTGTGTAATACCACTTTCACCATCTCAAACGTTGTTGGGCCTCAAGAGGAAATTTCGCTTGCTGGCACCCCTCTATCCAGCATTAAAATCAACACATCTAGCCTACCACAGGTACACTACAACCTCGAGATCTTTTTATTTTATTAAAATTGAAAAAAGTTACTTCAATTGGATAGTTTTCGTAAATTTTGTCATTAATTTGTTGACTTCGAAATAAGTTTTTTATCCACTTATATACGAAATTAACAAAAAAACAGATTAATAATTTAACTTTAAAAAACTAACTTCTCACTCTTTATAAAATAATGAGGTGGAATTCATAATTAGGTTAAATTTAAGGGTTATTATTTAATTTTTTTCTATGATTAATACATTAATTCTTTGTTTTTTCAAGGTTCTAATGAATATCGAGTTTGTGTATATACGTCCACACACATGCTATGTTAGTCATTTTTTTTTCAAAATGCTTGGTTAGTCTCATACTTTATTTTTTCTTGAAATTTTTATGGTTGACGAATATTAGGGTACGTGATGGAGGAATGAATCTTTAAATATATGATTTTTTAAATCAATGAAAAAACGCATTTGTGTACAACCCTCATATTCGAATTCGAATAACTAATATATATTTATTTATATCAATGGGACTTTGTTGGTGATTTAATTTTAACTTTTTAATGACATAAATATGTTTGAAGTCTTTGAACTTTTAAAAAAGTCAATTAAGTTTATATATATATATTTTATGCATCCAATTGAACATTCGAACAAAAAGATTGAATCAATTAAGCCTTAGAACCAATAATTTGGATCAACTAAGTTATTTGATCAGTTTTGACCGTTAAATCTTAGCAGTTCTTTGTGATAAACTACTACTACTACCACATGACATTTTATGATTCTGCCACGTAGCATTTACAGTTTTTTTGAAAAATAGTTTTAAGTGTTTTTTACAAGGTTTTTAAATAAAAATGAGAAACAAAGAAAATGTTACGTAACAACATCGTGACCAGGGGCAGAGTTAAGATCAAACATTACGAGGGGCAATGGTCTATTAAGCCTTTAAATCTAAAAATTGGGAGGGGCAAAAACCTAATTTTACAACTATTTAAACTAAAAGGACCTCAAATGCAATTATACCAAAAAATTGGGAGGGCAAGACACCACTGACCCTAAGTAAAACAAAAGCGAAAATTTTGATAATTAATGTTGATCAAACGAAGAAATTGATGAAATTTTTAGGTACATAAGTTTAATTGTATGAAAAAAAATCGAAAACCTATTTCATTTTTTTTTTCTTTCAAAAGTATGAAGACTTCTTCTACTCTTGAACCATTTTAAACCATTTTTAATATAGTTATTGGTGTTGTGAATGCAGGCGATAACAATGCACATGTTGAGCTACGCAGGTAAGGCTGAAATGCAAATTTTGGTAGCTAAAGATATCATCCCTGATCCAGAGTTTCTAGCCAAATGCTTTGAAGATGTCTTGCTTGAAATGAAGGAGGCTGCACTCCAGCATAGACCAAACTCCAGTTAATTGGTGTACCAAACAAATTCATCCACAATTTTCTGTACAAACTTGCATTTTATTATGCCATCAAAATCCCACTGAATCAATCTTTTTTACTCTTCAGTTCTTTTGAATTTCGTCTAACCATTGAATTAAACATTTGATACAATTTCCGGTCATCGGTTTCGGAAAATTTTCAGATACCAAAGGTAGGGATGTTACCGCCACTATAAAAACTTCATAGAAGTAGCAAAAACAGAGCACAGTGTAAGGACATGTTACGGGAAAGTTGGTGGCGATGGTAAACTCGATCAATCGGTTCTGCAACCTTAAGCTGCTACTAGAATTTTTAAACTGGCTGTGAATATCTATACCGGTTTCAAGCCCACATGAACTGTTAAATTATAAGCCTATGTTGTTGTTATGTGTTGACTTATATATGATAATGTAAGTTACGAGAGCTACATGACGCAGCAACCAAGGAGCTGTTGGAACAAGAAACGGAATAAAATGTAAGAAAAAAATAGAATGAGGGTCAACTTGTAATGTTAGTTACAAAGTTGAAGTTTTTGGAGATGTATAACTAAAATACAACATAATGAAATTTAAAAAAAACTTGTTTAAGCAAGAGCAAAATTATGACAAAATGTGTGCACATGTATGTAACTCATTTCAGATGGTTCTATATATCAGAATATAACAGTCATAACAGTCTGATCTGATGCTGGGGAATGAGTCATAGGTTGCATAAGGATTACTAGACTACAAGATCTCACCTCACCATACTCAGTAATTAAGGTGGAAAAACTAAAACAAAAAACAAATCTCCACACTATGAAAACTTGAAAACTACTGGTCTAATTGCCTTCAGTTCCTTCTCTATTACCAGGGAAACTTCTGCAGCCTTCTTCGCCATATTCGGTCACCCTTCAGTCCTTTGGTGACAAGTTTTCTTACTGTAACATTTCTTCTTTCTCAAGAACAGCCTCCTTAGAAAACCAACTCCTTGCTTCTTGCTCGGCACTCTTGCCAAAGCCATGGCTCCAATGTTTCCACTTTCATTCATGGAACCAAGATCTGCTTCTGATGTCTGTAACAGCAGATCTGAAGCTTGTGTGTTCTTGCAGTTATGGGATTGAGGAAGCAATGAACTTGATTCTTCAACAATGCATAAAGTTCCTTGAATATTGGGAGCCCCGGTCCCTTCTCCTTTATCCCCATTGTCTGCTAGCATTCGATCGCGCAAGGAGAAGCGTTTCTTCACCTTTCTATCATTTATCACAGTGGCAGCAGCGGCATCACCATTGTTGGAGAACACCCTGTCAAAGAGTGCTGCACCTTGTGATGAGGCCAACACCTTTAATTGCTTACCTATGTTCATAATTGTTTCTTGGCACTCTGCTAACTTGACAGAAGCTGCAGTAATTTCCCAACCCTGTATGCCGGAAAAACCAGACATAACATCAGTATTTGATACCTGTTTTCCTTCTTCAATTGTATTTATTGTCTCAAGTCAAGTGGTAACGTGGTAATTCATGCATGTAGAATACTGTTTGAAAATTGGAAAGTTTGTGAATGAATGACTTACATTTGGAGATTGATTTCCATCTCTATTCATGACATGATTCGGTGTTTCTTTCTTTGACAAACTGTGTTTCATGTTTCGGAAATCAGAACTATATGAACATGTTTCTTTAGTAATCACAGGAAGTAAAACTAAGAAATGAAAAACTTTACCTCTCTAATTGGAGTTGAAGCTCAAGACATGTGGCTTCTAGCTCTTCACAACAGTTATTTTTGTACTCCAACTCAACTTCCAGAGATGAACATTTCTGGAAGACTTCGTTCAGTTTAGCTCGGGCAACGGTGAGTTGGGTCTGATTTTCAACCTCATCTTCAATCATTTCGTTCGATTCTTTTATCATCTTAAGTTCGGTTTGTAACCTTCGAATGCTTTCTTCTGATTCATGAAGTTTTATAGTCAAGGACTCACTCTTGAGAGTTTCTGACTCGAGCCTGGCTCCCATATTCTTCAAATCATCTTTTAATCTCTTGTTTTCTTCCTCCAGCCTACATCGAATACCGTCCTTTCGGGACATAGCACTCTGATTCTGGTCATGTGAAGAAGCAAAGTTGTCTAAGCATGGTGATTGTTCTTCGGAAATATCGATAACATCATGAGCACTTAAACGATTGCTACAATCCAAAGCAATTTCGATGTCCTCGAGAATTTCAGCTAAACGTCTGTTGGAAACACGTTTGTGCTCGGAGATGGCATGCACAACAACCCGAAGCCAATCAAGTGATCCTTCAGCTACTAAATCTATTGAGTTTATCTGTTTTGTGTTGCTGAACTCACACGTTTGTGTTGCTAATCTTTCCATCTCTTCAAAATCATCCATGAATCTCATTTCTGGGACCGTAATGGCCGTATGCTGCATCGGATTCTTAACTCTTCTCTCTACAAATAGTTCAGATTCCGAAACCAAAGCATTAGACCATGAACAATAAGATCTATTTCCATCAATACTTCCAATTCCAATATCAAAACCTGAAGCAACAGGTAGTTCACTTGATATATGACCACTCCTTACCATCTCCATGGATGGAATCTCAACTAGGTTTGTCCTGGACGATATTCGAGAATGCGCCAAACACGATGACTGGATCATTATTGCTTTGAGAAACCTGTTCTCTTCTTCCACATTAAGTAGTTTCCGGCATTCAGCTTCCAACTTGGCTATCCTCTTTGCACCGTCCAAATGTTGTTTATGAGCTACATCAGCTGATCGAAGGTTGTATTCCATCTCTTCATTTTTTATCTCAAGCTCCTTCTCGATGACATGAAGCTCATATTTCAGCAAAGCGTTCTCCTTTTCAATGACATCTAATCTAGCCATTAGTGCACTGAATTCGGCATCGCCCCGAGACTTGTGCTTCCACTGATCTTCGATCAATTTTTCTTTCACCAGCAGGGTCTTACTCAGACGAAAGTTCTCAACGGCTAACTCATCGAGCCTTTTGTTCGTCTCTGTCAGCTTGTCTTGTAATGCTTTCGTTGCTCTCTCGAACTCACTCGATGCCCTAATTGCAGCATCCGAGTGAGTTAACTCTTCATTGGCCATTTCTCCCTGCCTCGAAGCTTCACCGAGCCCTTTCTTTAAACTGATTGCATCAGCTTCTTTTGCCTTTTCCCAACCTGAGAGAAAACATCAACATATCAAAATCAAAACAGAACGAGTTACTAAGATGTCCACATTTATAAAAAAATAGTACCTTCTGGTGCCATTTTGACATTTTTTATCCCATGATCATCATTAGCATGACAGTGAAGGAGGACTGAAGCAAGCTTCTCGTTTAGATTTTTCACTATTCGATCTTGTTCGCCTTCATGCATTTGTACCTATAATCATGTACAAGGGTTAAGTTCATGATTCATGATGAGAATAATGACAATAAACAATCTTTGAGAAAAAAAAGATATCATGAACATGGAAAAAGGTAAACATGTGCAATGTGATAAAGGTTTTCGGTCACCTCTTCGTCGATTGGCTTCAAAGAAGATTTTTTCCTCCAACGCCATGTTTTTTGGTCCATAACTTGGATTTCTATTTCAGAACAAAATAAGAAACCAGAGTTGTAATGTTGATATAAGATAATGTGGAAGTAATGTAAGACAACTTCGATTTCCTCGAACCACAGTCCACAACACAGGTAGATGCAGAGGAATCCACACTGTGTTGATCCAATGACCTTCTAAGAACCCTCCAAATATATGAAAAAAATATTATAAAGTTCGAATATAGTGTAGCAAACACCTATCGTATTTGACACTTATACTCGAGTCTGAGTAACATATGTAGACTGTAAGCACCAAAAGTTGCATCTCTACATGATCCATCATGTCTTCAACTAGGAGTTTTAAATTCAACATAACACCATAAATAGCAGAGAATGAAGTTCACAAACATTCTTTGTGGACTAATAAAGTGATTTTCTTGCTATTAAAAGAATAATGGATCATCAAATACTACTTAATGCAGCATTATTAACTTTCTTTAAAAGATCAACCTGCAAACTTAGTACTATAAAATCATAAGCAAATCCTACTAAAAATACATGAAAAAAAAAAGAGTGGTTGAAAAGTTTAATGGCTCCCACCCACCTATGCTGATGCAGAGAATCAAGTGTTCATCAATGTACAGCTATATCTTAATAATGGTCATCCACCATTTGCAGCATGAGCATTGAATGAGAATTATGAAGAATAAAGGAACTGAGATTGAAGTGAAAGAGCAATTATAGTAGCTTAAATTACAAACCAAATTAAACGCAGAAATCAGAGGAAAGTTGTTTTCAAGCATGGGATAGGATGCTGCTACATCCACCGACAACCCATCAAAGCTCTACTTAAAAGTTATAATCAAGGTTAACAGCAATGATAATGGTGGGGTGGAAAAGGAAGAAAAAGGAGCAATGAAACATGGTGGAAGACTAAAGAGAGTCAAAAAGAGAGGAGTGATGATGATAACGGGAGAAAATTAAAGGGGTAGAGAATGTTGTGCAAATGGGGAGAGTCCAAAAGTTGTATGTAAGTAGCAGGGCCTTAGATTTTCGTGAAACATATTGTCAAGCGCTGGGAAGGGGTTTTGGATGACACGCCCTAGCCGTTAAGGAAGGTTTGAAAGTATGGGGTGTCGGCTTTGAGTTGGGTGGAATGCACACGCTTTGAAAGAGGTTGGCTGTGAGTAAGATTTTTTGGAAGATTATATATTGTTTATTAATGTTTTTTTACGGCTTAAAGATAAAATTAGGACCATTAAGTCCTATTATTACTAAACCACGACCTAAAATTTTATATTTTTCAGTCTAGCACTATTACAGTAAACTTGCTGTATAATTACGTCTTAATCCGAACTCTCTTTAGGGGCACGACAAGTTTCGAGTAGTCGTGTTGCCTATTCATTTTACCGGTCACTATTCAGTTCTGGTAACGAGATTTCTTACTGTAACCTTTATTTCTTCTAAACATCAGCCTCTTTAGCAAACCGACTCCTTGCTTCTTGCTTTGCACAATAGCCCAAGCCATAACGTTCGCATTAGTACTTTTTTGTTTGAAACCGTGATGTGCTTCAGAAGGATGCAACAACACACTTGAAGCTTGCAAGTTCTTTCAATTATTGGAGTGGGGAAGGATTGAAACTTTATGATGAGTGATTTAAATAGTTATTCTTTTGTTATTAATTACTCATTGTTTGTCGGTTTATGTTGCTGATTTGGGCGTTTTCTCTTATTTTCTGTGCAGAACATTGGATTTCAGAAACTGTGCTAAAAAGACAAAGTTTTGCAAATTTTATCTGGAGTCAAGGCTGGGCTAGTGGGCATGAATCTGGGCATGAAAAATCTGACTGGACGCCACGTCAGCGTTTCTAGAAGATGGCGTCAGCAAGTCGGATAGCTTATCAGCCACATTTTCAATAGCTTATCAGACGGATTTGAAATTTAAACTTGGATTTATCTTTTGTTTAAGATTAAAATTTGAATTTTATCTTGGGATTTTTCTTTTATCTGTTAGGGTTATTTTTAAGGATTTTAGAATACTATAAATACCCCATTGGGGTAAGCTAGATCTATCATCTTCCATTCTTAGTTTGTTCTAGCTTTCTACATTTTATAAAATTCTCTTCACTTCTCTTTTTTATTTTTATTTTTGTTCTTTTAAATTTTATTTATTAAATGCTAAGTATGATTTCTTCCATAATCATGCTTAGCTAAATTCTTCTATTAGCCAAGGGCTTAAAGCGAAGCTTCGATTCACCTTGTGAGAATTAAAAATCACTTAACAACTTTGTTTTACATTCTTAATTTTCTGAAAACCTAGATCGGCAATCGACCTTTCTATTAAAATGTTTTCGCTTTCACTTCAAAAAGCTAGCGTTGACTTTATTGTTGTTGAGATTTATAGTTGGGAGGAAGGAACGACGATAGTCGTTGTTTTGACTTCCTATGAACACGCTTAGCGACGGATTCGCTAAGGGGAATTGAGATTGGATTCGATTCTCATTGAGACAACATAATCCGAGTCGGGTTTTTCCAAAATTTAAAAACTATTTTATTCTAACGGCGATAGTCGTGGTTAGTCTAACCATAAATCTGGAATCTAAAAATTGATTTTAGATTATCGGTTTACTAAAGAGAAAAACAAGTTACAAAGGTTGGGCCTTGTAGACTGTAATCGGCATGTATCCGGAGTGAAAATTCTTTTTAAACGATCATTTTGAATTGAAGCGGAGCAAAAGCTTAAGGCTAATTAATTTAATCAATTTATTTTTACTTTATTTATTCTCGCAGTGATTCTACTCTTACTCTCTAGTTTCTTCGATCAAAACCCCCTCATTCACTAAATTATCTTGCAATAGTCAGAATCAGAACAACCGTATATCAACAACTCCTTAGTCCCTGTGGACCGACACCTTCTTCTCTATACTACATTTTTATTTTTTTTATTCTGAGATTAAGGAATATTATTTTGACAGCTCACGACGTTTGTCAAAATTGGCGCCATTGTCGGGGACTACGGCAAAGTTACTAATATTGTTTGCTTTGATTTATGACCAGGAAGAATTCGGGCGAATTTACAGATTTTGAACCAAAAATAGAAGCAGTTGCTCGAAGGTTGCATGCACGTACACTTCGGGAAAGAAGAAAGCGACAACAACGATTCCAACAAGAACTAGAATCAACCTCCACAGCCGAAACACACTTTGAGGACACCAACAACGAACAAATTGCAATGGGTGACGAAGATCAAACCATTCGCCAACTTGTCGCGGCACCACACAATCAGCAATCGTTGTGCATTACATTCCCGAATGGAGAAACACCATTCGCACTTAAGACGGGCTTGATACATCTTCTACCTACCTATCATGGTTTGCCGAACGAAAATCCGCATAAACACCTAAAAGAATTTCATATGGTTTGTTTGAGTACAAAACCACATGGAGTATCTGAAGACCAAATAAAACTTCGCTCTTTTCATTTTTCTTTAGCTGATATTGCCAAGGATTGGTTATTTGATCTACCTTCCAATTCTGTTACAACTTGGACTGGCATGGCGCGACTTTTTCTTGACAGGTTTTTCCCTGAGGCTAAGGCAAGTGAACTGAGGCGGAGCATCTTGAGTATCTGACAAAAGGATACTGAGTCGTTATACGACTATTGGGAGAGATTCAAGAAGTTGTACGCAAATTGCCCTCAACACGGGCTATCAGAACGAACACTTCTTTAGTATTTTTACGAAGGCCTATCTCTGATGGAAATGAAAATGATCGATGCAGCAAGTGGAGGGGCACTTGTGAACACAACCCCAACAGCGGCAAGAACTCTAATCTCTACAATGGCCGCTAACTCCCAGCAATTTCGCCCTTCTAGTGAACCCTCTCAACGGGTTCACGCGGTAAGTAATGTTTCATTGGAAAATAAAATTGACAAATTGGCTGAAATTGTTCAATCCTTTGTTGCAGATAAAAAAATCGCAACTAGACTTTGCGGGATATGCATGAGTCCAGAACATCCAACGGATAGCTGCCCAATGATACAAGAGGAAGACACTACCCAATTAAATGCCATGGGTAATTTTCTCGAACCTCCCCAGAGACAATACAATCCCAATGCCAAAGCATACAACCCAGGATAGAAAGATCATCCAAACTTTAATTACGCACAAAACCAAAGACCAAATCAAGCACACCAACAGAGGCAGCCTTATCCACAGACGAAATCATCCTTGGAGTCTATTGTTGAACGATTGACGATATCTCAAGAAAAGTTTCAGAACCACACCGAGGCCCACCTACAAAAGTTGGACAAGCAAATGACCCAATTGGCTCAGACAGTTGGGCGACTCGAGACTCAAGGTAAACTACCCTCTCAAACTGAGCCAAATCCAAGAGAGAACGTCAACGCCATCACACTTCAAAGTGGCACCACTGTCGAACCAAAAGCCACGAAAGAAGGCGGCCAAAAGAAAGACAAAGAGAAAGCACAATCCCCCGTCCAACGTGATACACCAGGTTCGTCCTCTATTCCTTCCCCTACGCCGTACCACCTCATTTTCCATCGAGGTTGGTAAAGCGAGACAAACAAGCTGAAGAGAAAGAGATCTTGGACGTGTTCCAAAAAGTAGAAATCAATGTCCCACTCCTTGAAGTAATCCGAAAAGTGCCAAAGTATGCCATGTTCTTAAAAGATTTATGTACTAACAAAAGACGACTTATCAGAATTGAGAAGATGAATTTGGGGGAACACGTCTTATCCATTTTCAAACGGAAGTTTCCACCAAAATTGAAAGACCAAGGTATGTTTGCCATTCCTTGCAAAATCGGTAAGATTGGTATTAAACGTACAATGTGCGATTTAAGAGCTTCTATTAACGTTATGCCCCTTTCTCTATATAACTCACTGTCTGGTGAGCCCTTGAAGGATACAAAGGTGACAATACAACTAGCTGACCGATCAGTAATATATTAGAAGGACTTGTCGAGAATGTTCTAGTAAAGATAAATGACCTCATATTTTCGGTAGACTTCTATGTGATAGATATGGAAAACGATCGGTCCAACACTTTCTTAGAAATTCTTCTCGGACGTCCCTTTCTAAGCACATCCCATACAAAAATTGATGTAAGAAATGGAATTCTCATAATGGAATTCAACGGTGAGGTTGTTAAGTTTGATATTTATAAAGCAATGAAATACCCTGATAATGTTGCTAGTATTAACTATATTGATATCATTGAACCTGCCGTTGAAGAATATTTTGAGACTAATTTCATTAATGATATGTGCAGAGAAATCGAAGAATTTGAAAGCGACATTAGGGAGTTCGAATATATTTTTTCAATTAATGATGAGTATAATCTTGCACCTTCACAATCTAAACTTCTACCTTCGATTTTGCAGGCACTAGAAATCGAACTTAAGCATTTGTCGGATCACCTCAAGTATACGTTTTTAGGGGAAAAAGAGACATTACCGGTAATCATTTCCAACAAGCTGTCCAAAGAAGAGGAAGATGATCCGGTAACGGTGTTGCGAGCACATAAAGAGGAAATCGGATGGACCATCGCAGACATAAAATGACTTAGTCCCTCAACTTGTATGCATAAAATCAAAATTGAAGAAGGAGCGAAACAGTCACGACAAGGCCAGCGCCGATTAAACTAACCAATGATGAAAGTTGTAAAGAAGGAGATACAAAAACTCCTTGATGCATATGTAATTTATCCAATTTTAGATAGTGACTGGGTAAGTCCAATTCACGTGCTATCTAAAAAGACTGGAGTTACGGTAGTTAGAAATTCAGAAGGTGAGTTAGTTCCAACACGAGTTCAGAATGGATGGCAAGTTTGTATCGATTACAGGAAGTTGAACTCCTTAACTCGAAAAGATCATTTTCCATTACCGTTTATAGATCAAATGATAGAACGTTTAGCCGGTAAATCTCATTATTGCTGTCTTGATGGTTTTTCAGGTTTCTTCCAGATCCCTGTGGCACTTGAAGATCAAGAAAAAATGACTTTTACATGTCCGTTTGGAACATTCACCTATCGCCGGATGCCGTTTGGGCTCTGTAACATGCCAGCTACGTTCCAGAGATATATGGTAAGCATATTTTCTAATTATATCGAGAGATGAATTGAGGTATTTATGGACAACTTCATGATTTACGGTAATTCATTCAGTGAGTGTCTATTAAATCTAACAAATATTTTAAGACGTTGTATTGAATTTAATCTTGCGTTAAATTATGAAAAATGCCATTTTATGGTTGATAGAGGATTAATATTAGGACATATTGTTTCATCTGATGGAATTGCCGTAGATAAAGCTAAAACCGATATTATACGCTCACTTTCTTACCCCATAACCGTGAGGGATGTTTATTCTTTTCTTGGCCATGCAAGATTTTACCATAGATTTATCAATGATTTCTCAAAGATAGTACAACCATTATGCAGTTTACTTCAGAATGATCAAGTATTTGATTTCAACAAGAAATGTATGGAATCGTTTGATGATCTAAAAGAAAAGCTTGTAACGGCACCAATCGTTCAATCGTCGAACTGGGAATATCCATTCGAGCTAATGTGTGAAGCGTCAGATACAAATGTTAGAGCCGTTTTTGGCCAAAAAATTGAAAAAGAGCCACATGTCATAACATACGCATCTCATACCTTAGATCCAGCCCAAAAAATTATTCAACGACGGAAAAAGAATTGTTTGCTATTATTTTTGCTCTAGAAAATTTCGATCATATTTGCTTGGCACTAAAATTACTGTGTTTTCTAATCATGCAACCTTGCGATATTTGATGAGTAAGAAGGATGCGAAACCAAGGCTCATCCGCTGGATCTTACTTCTTCAGGAGTTTAATTTGGAGATTAAAGATAAAAAGGGATGCGAAAACCTCGTAGCAGATCACTTGAGTCACATTTACCTTTCTGCATTCAATCCACCGGTTAAAGATGAGTTCCCCGAAGAAAGGTTGATGATGGCACAGAAAGCTACACCATGGTTCACGGATTTGGTCAATTACTTGGCCACAGGTAAGTTACCACTAGATCTACCGAGAGTTGAAATTAATCGACTAAAACGAGAATCCCAATTTTATATTTGGGACGATCCTTACCTTTGGAAGCATTGCTCAGATCAGGTAATTAGGTGATGTATCGCCGAAGATGAGGTAAATTCAATCTTAAATTTTTGTCATTCCTACTCATGTAGCGGTCATTTTGGACCAAAGCGAATTGCGCACAAAATTCTTGAATTTGGTTTCTTCTGGCCTAACATTTTTCGTGACACGTACTTATTTTGTAAATCATGTGAAAGATGTCAACGTGTAGGAAATTTAAGTCATAGGAACGAAATGCCCCTAAATCCAATTTATGTATGCAAAATATTTGATGTTTGGGGAATTGATTATACGGGTCCTTTTGTTTCTTTGTTTGGAAATTTTTACATAATTCTTGCTGTAGATTATATATCTAGGTGGGTTAAAGCTAAGGCTACTCGAAATAACGATGCCAAAACCATGGTTAATTTTCTTAAAAAAATCATTTTTTCCAGGTTTGGCACACCGCGGGCGATAATAAGCGATAGGGGAAAACACTTCATTAATCGAGTAATTGATTCTCTTATGAAGAAGTTTGGGGTGACTCAGCGAATTGCAACATCTTACCATCCATAAACCAACGGGCAAGCGGAGCTGTCCAACCGTGAAATTAAATCAATACTTGAGAAAATTGTAAAGCCGGATCGTAAAGACTGGAGTGTTAAATTAAACGATGAGTTATGGGCATACCGAACTGCATATAAAAGTCCTATTGGAATGTCGCCATACCGCCTCGTTTTCGAAAAATCGTGCCATTTGTCGGTTGAATTGGAACACCACGCATATTGGGCAGTGCAACAATGTAACATGGAAATGGATGCAATCGGTGAAACATGCAAACTGCACATCCTGAAACTTGAGGAAATCCGTAAAAACGCTTACGATAGCGCTCGGATATTTAAAGAAAAGACTAAGGATTTTCATGATTGAAATATTTCTTTTAAATCTTTCGCTATCGGACAAAAAGTTTTGTTATTTAATTCCAAACTTAAACTTTTTGCAGGTAAACTACGATCAAAATGGCTCGGACCTTTTACAGTTACTCAAATCTTTCCTCATGCTGTGATCGAAATTAATGACGACTTGGGAGGGCAGTTTAAAGTTAACGGCCAGAGACTAAAACCATATTATGAGAATGCTCCAATTGATTTAGTCGAAGAACTCAATTTGGAAGAACCTGTAGTCTGATTCAGGTCGTCGAGCTAAACGACGTTAAATAAAGCGCTGAATGGGAGGCAACCCATTGTTTTTACTTTTCGTTATTTAATTCATTTCTAATTATTTATTATTATTAATTATTTTTATTTTCAGGTGAGCTGAAATTTTACTCGGATAAATCCAACAACTCTAGTATAGACGGATTCGAGGTAATCACCAGCATAAAATGGTGGCAACTGCTTTAAAAAATTTCTCACACATGGGTCCTACCTTATCCACCAAATTGATTTTCAACACCTAAAAATTGACCCGTGCTTTATCCTCATCTCCCCACTCTTTTTTTCATTCAAATTTTAAAACCCCGTGGACCCCATCTCATATAACTTATCACCATTTGACCAAATTAAAAAGAAAATAAAAACCACCAGCCGCACCCTTTATTTCCCCTTTACCACGTGATAACCTAAAACAAAACCCATACCCTTTATTTCCCCAAACCACCCGTCGCATCCCTCCCCTTCGGCCGGCACAAAACCCACCAACCAACTCCTTCGACCTTGCACCCATGGTGAGAACACAAGACCAGGCTCGCCGTCTTCCCTAGACTCACGAGCCAGTCCTCCTCGGTGGCCGTCGGCGGTTTGCGCCACAGCAGTTCGTGGCCGTACCTAGCGATTTCAACTCGCAACCAGCCCCGCAGCCTCCTCTCCGTCATGGTAGGGGGCGAGGATAACAAGGACCTTTGCCGCACGAACCGAAAACCACTGTGCTGCCTCTTCCTCCTCCTCGCTGTAGTAGACGTCGGCAGCAAGCTGACATCGCGCCACCACCCGAGCCCGAGCCAGCCCCGATCGCACACCGTCGTCTTCATGCCTTTGTAGCACAGCCGCAGCGAACCGAGCAAGAGCCGGTTCGAACCTCGGCTGCTCTTCCCTCACGCTCGTTCCACCAACAACAACCGCATTCTCGATCGCAGCAGCGTACTAGCCCTATTTGGGTTTCATCATCTTCCTCCTTCCATTCGATGCACACTGCCGCATCATCGCAATCTATGCCCAACGTCGCTGCATCCTCTTTCTCCATCCATTCGGCAGCTACGAATCGAACAAACAAGGTAAGCTCTGGTTTTTATTCCGTTCAACCCCTGCTAATATTCCATCATATTTTTGGCTATACAGATAATTTAAATTCTTGCTTTATAGGGGAGGCTTCGACGAAGCAGCCGAATGTCAGGAACGATCAACCAACCTCGCCCCATCCTAATAGCGAGCGACCAGCTTCGCCTTCATTTGCAGCCAGCACAGGTGACGACACTATACCAACCGACTCGCAAGATGGTAACAATGAAAAAGCTGAACGTGCTGAACGTTACTGTCGCGGCCGCACCTATTCCATTCCAATTGAGGAGAATCTGAATGGATACTTGGACTTCGAGCTTAAGGAGCTAAGGCGTTTCAATAGCATCCGACATCGCGCGTTTCAGGTTTGCAAATACATTCATGAGCCAACTCTTGATATCCTACATCTGTGTGAATCTGTTATGCATTACCTCGATGCTATATGATGGTCTTTATACCCTGAAGTCCGATGTAACACGTACTATGAATTAGTTTTTGAATTTTATGCTACATTCTCATTTAGGCAAATGCGTGTTATTACCGTACATTCACCTGATGTTATATCCTTCCGTTTGCTAGGACAATATTTTCAGATGTCTGTTACAGATTTTAATTTTTCTATGGGATTCATGACGGATGTCACGGATCAAGGCTATTTAACTGCATTACTTGAGATTTCGCAGGATTTTGACACTGATATGGCCTACGAAGCGCCTACTGCCACCGCAGGGGTAACATTCGATGCTCGCACCACCAAAGGTTGGAATATCCATAGCCCGGCTCTTCGCTACATCCACCGGTTCTTAGCATACAATTATTCTTGGCGTAACGACACTTCATCGTGTTTGAGTAAGGTTGAACTTTTCTTTTTATGGTGTATGCAAACCGGTATAAAATGTAAACCTGGGATTTTGGTTCGCTCGTGCTTTTGAGCATGTTGTGCGGAAAAATCGCCCACTAATTCTCGGTCCTTATATTACACATCTTGCGTCTAGACTTTTTCCATTAACATTTGATACTTCCCAATTTACTTATGCTTTTACCATGAATGCTCTAGATGCACGATGTTTAGATACTATGAGACTCTTGGCTGGTACAGTTGATGCCCCTTATATTGTTCCTCCGGGGGTCACTACGCCTAGGAATGCTCGCGTCTACCTTTGGTAACCTACACCACGATCAGCACAAGGAGAGAACCGTTAGTCGAACGTGAACGAACGCCTCAACACCATCAAGACTGACATCGCTGAGATTCTCTCTTACCTTCGCCCGGGCATGTCTCACCGAGGCCGTGGCCGTAATTAGCTCGGGGAGTATTCTATTCCCTCTCTTTTGCTTTATTTTTTTCATAATTGTGACATTATGACTTAAGTGAGGGGGTGGAAGTTGCATCAAATTTTACTTTGCTTATTCAATTGGTTGGAACTGAGTTTTCTAGAATTGATTTATTGAACTTGATGGTTACGTATCTCATTTTTCACCTTGTTTCTTTGTTTTTATTGTGAATTTTAATCTCGCTTTTGTTGGAATTTAGGTTGTATGATAGTGCTTGGCATGACTAATTGGCTTTTCTTTAAAATTTCAATTGACATTCCATGCATTTGTTAGTTGAATTGATAGCATGACTTAGTACAATTTGAACCTTTCATGTGAGTTTTTAAGCCTAATGAGCATACATTTGCATTCTGTAGCGATGTTTTTTCTCGCTAAAAAAGAGTGTTTTTTTTATTTATTTTGAAAATATTTTCTTCCGCATAGAGTTTTAGAAAACCCGCATTTTATTTAAAATTGGAGTCGCCACCGGCCACTCAAGGTGGACCGGACACCGTAGAAAACCAGAGATTTCAAAATATCGGGTTGGGTTGAGTCGATTCTGGATGGGAAGGATTAGCACCCCACACCGCCCAAAATTGGTATTTTTATAATTACCGCTTTATTAATATTAAACTTTCCGGATTAAAGTGACGATTAGATTAAAATTCGGTTATAAATGCGAGTAGATTTTAAAGGCCCCGTTATTCGAGAGTAAACGCCCAACCATTATCACTACGCGCGATCATCGCCCCGTTTACGCTCGAATAAAAGGGGCACCGCATTGACAAAATATATGTTCGTTATGCAAACTTAAAAAACATGGAAAATATAAATAAATACATTGCGATAAAAATATAAATAAATACTAACATAATAAAATACTAATATAACATAAATAAAATACTAATCTAAAACATACATACATAATTATTAATTTAACACATAAATAAAAACATATCTAACATAAATAAGATACTAGTCTAAAACATACATACATAAATATTAATCTAACTTATAAATAAAAACATATCTAACATAAATAAAATACTAATCTAAATGTATACATACATAAATATTAATCTAACTTATAAATAAAAACATATCTAACATAAATAAAATACTAGTCTAAAACATAAATTTAAAGCATACTAATCTAAAACATAGATAAACATACAAATTAAAAACACAATTTTAAATTAACTACTACTTCATTAAAATATAAAAATTACAACATAAATAAAAAGGAAAGAAAATATACCTAACTAAGAGTTCGAACGACGAACCCCGACTGAACCCTACCGAGATCTACCACGACCTCTCCAAAAATATTAACTAGATCGGACCTAAAATAAGACCCCGATCGAACCGACTAGGACCGAGGACACTGCCCCGATCCTGGGCTAGCCGGGAGCCTAAGCTCCCTTATTCGGCCAGCCCTTGCCGATTTCTCCATGGCTTGTTGCCAATTGCCAATTGCAATTGTCTCAATTGCCTCCCTATTTATAGAGGGGAGGAGGGTGACGTGGAGCCTTGTGCTCCCCTCCCCCCCTTTTTTTATTATTAAATTCCTTTTTTTGTTTTTTTATTAATTTTATTATTATTATTATTTATATATATTATTACAATAATACTAAAAATCCGTACAAAAATGAGTGATTACAGTTGCCCCTCTTTGCTTGTTCTTGTGAAACGAGAATAAAACAAAGATCAAAAGCACTCATTTTTGTTTTATCTGGCTAAACTTCTCTCCTTTTGACGCGTGTCTTCTTTCTTCGGTAGATTTTCATTCTCTTCAGCGCATGTCTTCTTTCTTGTTTTGGTTGATCCACCTTGTCACTATCGGGAAGCATAGCCTTCAAAATGGGGGTTGTTTGTTGGGGAAGCCAAACCGAGTTCTTCTTGCTACATTATTGGTAATAAGCTAATACCTAAAGAGAGTTCGACCCAAATTTGCAACAACACCGACGAGAGACAGGGGTCTACAAAATTCGATCCAAATTTGCAACACCGACGAGGAGGCAAGACCGATAGGTGAAAGTTCGATGTCCGATCCAAATCACAACTCGACGAAAGAGGCAAGATCAGAAAACTGACAATTTTTCTCTCTTTTTTTTGTTTCCTTTTTCTCTGTTTTTTCATATTTTTTCTTTTTCTCTTTTTTTTCTTTTTTTTCTTTTTCTCTTTTCTCTCTCTCTTTTTTTTCTTAAAACTTGAAAGTTGGTGAATTTTGACCAAGCTACAACACCGACGAAGAGGCATGGTCTAAAGTTAGTAATGTTGATCCACCAAACACACCGACGAAGAGGCGGGATCAAGAGTTAGTGAATTTGGTCTAGCTACAACACCGACGAAGAGGCAAGACCGGAAGTTAGTGAATTAGGTTCAGGCTACAACACCGACGAAGAGGCAAAAACGAAAGTTAGATTTGACCAAGCTACGACAATCGAAGAGGCAAGGTCAAGATTTGATCCAGCTACGACACCGACGAAGAGGCAGGATCGGATAGTTGTTTTTTTTGTGATCAAGCTACGACTCTGACGAAGAGGCATGATCAGAATTTGGTTGAAAGCCTTTTTTTTCTTTTTTTTCTTTTTTCTTCTTTTTTCTTCTTTTTTCATTCTTTTTTCTTTTTTTTTTCTGTTTTTCTTTGATTTTTTCTTCCTTTTCTTTTTCTTGCTTTTTTTCTTTTTTCTTTCTTTTTTTTTGCTTTTTTCTTACTTTTTTTTTTAGATACAACATTGATACAACTAGAAAGTTAGTAAATTTTGACCATGCTACAACACCGACGAGGAGACATGGTCTAAAGTTAGTAATGTTGATCCAGCTACAACACCGACGAAGAGGCAGGATCAAGAGTTAGTGAATTTGGTCTAGCTACAACACCGACGAAGAGGCAAGACCGAAAGTTAGTAAATTTGGTTCAGCTACAACACCGACGAGGAGGCAGAACCAGCAGTTAAATTTGACCAAGCTACAACACCGACGAAGAGGCAAGGTCTGAAGATTTGATCCAACTACGACAATCGAAGAGGCGGGGATCAGATAGTTGTTCTTTTTTGTGATCAAGCTACGACTCTGACGAAGAGGCATGATCAGAATTTGGTTGAAAGCTCATTTTTCCATTATTTCCTTCTTTTTTCTTCATTTTTTGATTTTTCCTTCATTTTTCCTTTTTTCATTTCATTTCTCTTTTTTCAATTTTTTCTTTTTATTTTTTTGATTTTTTCTTTTTTATCTTTTTCTCATTTTATTTTTTTGATTTTATTTGCTTTTGTTTCTTTTTTCTTTCTCTTTTTTGTTTCTTTTTTCATTTTTCATTTTTCATTTTTTTCATTTTTTTCTTTTTTTCATTTTTTTCATTTTTTTCATTTTTTCATTTTTTGATTTTTTTAGCTATAATAAAAAGGTAAATTCCGAGTAAAATTTAGGTCTAGCTGCAACACCGTCGAAGAGGCAAGACCGGGATAGGATTTGATCTGCTACACCACTGTCGGAGAGACTAGATCAGCAAAAAGTGAGATCCATTATACCACCGACGGAGAGATAGGATCTAGATGAAAATTTTGATCTGCAACACCACCGACGGAGGCAAGATCTTCATTAAGTTGGCGTACCACCACTGACGGAGGCATGATTTGCAAGATGTTGGGTGACTGCGCCACTGACAGTGAGATAATTTTTTTTTTGAAAAATTTGCCCGACTTTTCTATCGACAGCGGGCATGATCTAGAAAGAATTTTTGTTGGCATCCGTCACACCATTGTCAGAGGAATGAAATCCTACAAAAGAACAAACATTAGTCAGTAATTGTCAAAGATTTTTGTTGGCCTTCTTCAAGACTAGGGTTGGCCTTCTTGTTATTGCCCCCACGGTTGAGGGTGTTCGGTCTCTTTTTGAACCTGTTTATATGTACAAGAAAGATTTGCATGAATGTATCTAATTTTATGTCTAAATGCATGTGTCTACCCGAAATGCATGGTGACTTTGATGTATGCACTTAATCTAAATGTACGACGTTTGCAAAAATGGTTTAATGCAATATGAATGCAACTACATGCATGAATGTGGCATGATTTTTTTCGATCCTCAAAGGGATGCCCCTGACTCCTCACTGGTTCCGTTAGGATCTTGGTTTTTTGTATGTGACGGTGTCCCAACCTCAACTTGGGTTCGATCAGTCATTTGGGTGATGCCCCAACATTTTATTCATCCCTATGCCATTGTCTGAAATTGTTCTTGAATTTGACACTTTGAGTGTGGATTCTGTTGCCCCCTAGGTTGGGTTTATAAATTGTGTGTTGGTTCATGGCAACTTATTATTTTTTGATTGGGTGCGATTTTACAGACTGTGGTCAATGTATACATTTCAGGGGTGTAAGGGTTTGACTCAGCAATGAAGGCTGGACCTTGGCAAAGAATGCCCCTAGACTTGGACCTTGTTAGAGGCATAATGTTTGTAAAAGATGTAGGGGTGCTTTTGGACATGCCCCATGACCAAACTTTTGTAAGGAGCTTTGTAAGGTGCTAGATCAACCATCTTTGTTGTATTTAATGACGCAACCCGAAGATTAGTTTTATTATTCTTAAGATTGTGATGATGTTGTGCCATGATGCAGGTGAACTCAGTGCGATGAGAATAAAATAAAACGAGTTAGTACCAAATAAAATGATTAAATAAAACAAATGATAAATATAACAAAAATAGAGTAATAAAAACTGTACATAAACAAGAAACAAGGCACCAGAGCCTAAATAGGGTGACCACTAATCGGACAGAGTTTCACATGGCTCTAAAGGGTTGGCTCATACGGCTCACTATATGCAGTTTTGGTGTTAAGAGGTACCCGAATTGTCCTCGCTGTCCTCTACTAAGAGTAGCAAGGCCCCCGGTCATCACCCATTATAGGCTCCTTTCAACCGAATTCAATTCAGGGGGACCCATTCACTTATGCCTGCACGAAGGAACGATATCCTTACGAAAGCATAAGGTACTCGAGCCCCGAAGGTACTTGTTAGGCCTACACGGGAGAACAATATCTCCACGAAAGCATTAGCATTTTCCCCATACTTAAAAAACGGGTTTATATGTCATATTTTAAATGCGTTAAAACAAACGCGCAATTATAACCGAATGTTAGTTTAATAGTCACTTTAATTCGGAATTTTTGATATTAATACAGCGGTAATTATTTGAAAAAGCTCGACTCTCATTTGTTTATGAAAAAACAAAAATATCCCCAGCGGAGTCGCCATCTGTAGCGATGTTTTTTCTCGCTAAAAAAGAGTTTTTTTATATTTATTTTGAAAATATTTTCTTCCGCATGGAGTTTTAGAAAACCCGCATTTTATTTAAAATTGGAGTCGCCACCGGCCACTCAAGGTGGACCGAACACCGTAGAAAACCAGAGATTTCAAAATATCAGGTTCGGGTGTCGGTTACGGATGGGGAAGGATTAGCACCCCCACATCGCCCAAAATTGGTACTTTTATAATTACCGCTTTATTAATATTAAACTTTCCGGATTAAAGTGACGATTAGATTAAAATTCGGTTATAAATGCGAGTAGATTTTAAAGGCCCCGTTATTCGAGAGTAAACGCCCAACCACTATCACTACGCCTGATACTGGCCCCGTTTACGCTCGAATAAAAGGGCACCGTATTGACAAAATATATGTTCGTTATGCAAACTTAAAAAACATGGCAAATATAAATAAATACATTGCGATAAAAATATAAATAAATACTAACATAATAAAATACTAATATAACATAAATAAAATACTAATCTAAAACATACATACATAACTATTAATTTAACACATAAATAAAAACATATCTAACATAAATAAGATACTAGTCTAAAACATACATACATAAATATTAATCTAACTTATAAATAAAAACATATCTAACATAAATAAAATACTAATCTAAATATATACATACATAAATATTAATCTAACTTATAAATAAAAACATATCTAACATAAATAAAATACTAGTCTAAAACATAAATTTAAAGCATACTAATCTAAAACATAGATAAACATACAAATTAAAAACACAATTTTAAATTAACTACTGCTTCATTAAAATATAAAAATTACAACATAAATAAAAAGGAAAGAAAATATACCTAACTAGGAGTTCGAACGACGAACCCCGACTGAACCCCACCGAGATCTACCACGACCTCTCCAAAAATATTAACTAGATCGGAGCTAAAATAGGACCCCGATCGAACCGACTAGGACCGAGGACACTGCCCCGATCCTGGGCTAGCCGGGAGCCTAAGCTCCCTTATTCGGCCAGCCCTTGCCGATTTCTCCATGGCTTGCTGCCAATTGCAATTGCCTCAATTGTCTCCCTATTTATAGAGGGGAGGAGGGTGATGTGGAACCTTGTGCTCCCCTCCCCTCCCCTCTTTTTTTTATTATTAAATTCCTTTTTTTTGCTTTTTTTTATGAATTTTATTATTATTATTATTTATATATATTATTACAATAATACTAAAAACCCGTACAAAAATGAGTGATTACACATTCTTGCTCTTTGTTTACTTGAGTGTGCCGACTAATTCTTGACATTCTAAAACTTGTAGCGTAATGCTTTTCGAGACTACATGATTGAATATGTTGCTTTAATATGATAGGGGCATTAGGATTTAACCCTTTTCTCTTCCCCTAAAAAATAGCCTACCCTTGTTTATCTTCCCCTTAGTGAGCCAATTTTTGAGCCTTATATCTTTTTCTTTGTTTATCGCATCATTAAATCGAGCCTATTTTTATCTTTGTTTTTTTCTTTTTTTGTCACCCTTTTTCAGGACAAAGTTAAGATTGTTCCACTGACACGTAAAAAACATTGTTCGAACAGTACAAAAAAAGTACAGTGCAAAAAAAAGTGTAGTGCAGAAAAAAACAGTGAAAAAAACAGTTTGGTTCGAGTAGCAGCAAGAAAAATAACAGAAAAAAGAAGAAAAAAAAAGAGAAGTTCGAAAGAAAAAAAAGAGTAAATAAGCTTTGATTGTTTGATTTTCCTTTCTTTCATTTTTACTTCCCTTTGAATACTTCTTTGGAATAATTTTCTCTTTGTCCTGAATTTTTAACCTCGATCTTTGGCCTTTATCCTATCCAAACCTTAGCCCCATTACAACCCTTTTAAAGACCTCTTGATTATTGCATCATGTTCATACTTAGTAGTGGAGATTAGATTTTGTTACAAGCTTATGGTAATGCTTTGATTAGTTAGGCTTGAGCGATTCTTTTTACCCGAAACACTTGAGCGGAATGAGTGAACCAATGTGAGGTACTAAAGTCTTGCTTCTTTGAGATTAATGAATAATTGGAATGTCATGCTTTACTATTACTTGCTGTTAATTGTGCCTTTAGCTTGATTGCTCTTGAGTTTTATCAATTGCTATGATTTTGATTTACTTAAAAGATTCAGAAATTTTGTGAAATAGAGATGGAAACTTAGGGTTTTTGATACATTGATTGAGAAATGTTTGAGGAGAAGCATTAAATAAGTGAGGGGGAATTTGATGAGTGATTTAAATAGTTATTCTTTAGTTATTAATTACTCATTGTTTGTCGGTTTATGTTGCTGATTTGAGCGTTTTCTCTTATTTTCTGTGCAGAACATTGGATTTCAGAAACTGTGCTAAAAAGGCAAAGTTTTGCTAATTTTATCTGGAGTCAAGGCTGGGCTAGTGGGCATGAATCTGGGCATGAAAAATCTGACTGGACGCCACGTCAGCGCTTCTAGAAGATGGCATCAGCAAGTCGGATAGCTTATCAGCCACATTTTCAATAGCTTATCAGACGGATTTGAAATTTAAACTTGGATTTATCTTTTGTTTCGGATTAAAATTTGAATTTTATCTTGGGATTTTTCTTTTATCTGTTAGGATTATTTTTAAGGACTTTAGAATACTATAAATACCTCATTGGGGTAAGTTAGATCTATCATCTTCTATTCTTAGTTTGTTCTAGCTTTCTACATTTTATAAAATTCTCTTCTCTTTTTTATTTTTTTTTTGTTCTTTTAAATTTTATTTATTAAATGCTAAGTATGATTTCTTCCATAATCATGCTTAGCTAAATTCTTCTATTAGCCAAGGGCTTAAAGCGAAGCTTCGATTCACCTTGTGAGAATTAAAAATCACTTAACAGCTTTGTTTTACATTCTTAATTTTCTGAAAACCTAGATCGGCAATCGACCTTTCTATTAAAATGTTTTCGCTTTCACTTCAAAAAGCTAGCGTTGACTTGATTGTTGTTGAGATTTACAGTTGGGAGGAAGGAACGACAATAGTCGTTGTTTTGACTTCCTATGAACACGCTTAGCGACGGATTCGCTACGGGAATTGAGATTGGATTCGATTCTCATTGAGACAACATAATCCGAGTCTGGTTTTTCTAAATTTTAAAAACTGTTTTATTCTAGCGGCGATAGTCGTGGTTAGTCTAACCAAAAAACTGGAATCTAAAAATTGATTTTAGATTATCGGTTTACCAAAGAGAAAAAACAAGTTACAAGGGTTGGGCCTTGTAGACTGTAACCGGCATGTATCCGGAGTGAAAATTCTTTTTCAATAATCATTTTGAATTGAAGCGGAGCAAAAGCTTGAGGTTAATTAATTTAATCAATTTATTTTTACTTCATTTATTCTCGCAGTGATTATACTCTTACTCTTTAGTTTATTCGATCAAAACCCCCCATTCACTAAATTATCTTGCAACAGTCAGAATCAGAACAACTGTATATCAGCAACTCCTTAGTCCATGTGGATCGATACTTTCTTTTTTATACTACGTTTTTATTTATTTATTCTGAGATTAAAAAATATTATTTTGACAGTTCATGACTTTCGCATCCTGAATTTTGGGAGACTTGACAACGTTCGCTTTATCGCCATCATCGGCTAGAATCCTGACACGCAAAGAGAGTCGTTTGTTCACCCTTCTGATGTTTATGACGGCGGCAGAAGCACTACTGTTGGAGAAAACTTTGTCAAAGAGTACTGCATCTTGGGGTGCGGCCAACACCTTTAGTTGCTTACCTAGGTTCAGAATTGTTTCTTGGCACTCTGCCAACTTAACTGAAGTCGATGTAATTTTCCAACCCTGTATAATCAAAATGCAGGCATAAAATTAAAAACTCGTCGTACCCCTACGGCAAGTTCGAATTAAGATTATCGTAACCACCTTACTTAAGATTTAAACGAAATTTGGGGGGGATTTATCGAAACTAGTCATGCTCCTATGACTAGGGATGCTTATTGAGTTGAGCAAATCGCAAACAGCTCGAGATCGACTCGGTCAAAACTCGATTAACGCTCGAACTCGAGCTCGACTCGAGATCTTAATGAGTTGAGTCGAGCAAGACCAACTCGACTCTATAAGTTCGCAAGCAACTCGTTATTTTTTTAATAAAATTTTAATAATTTTTTGTGGCTATCTTTAAAAACTATCTTCCAAGAAATTTAAATACTAGTTGAAAACTCTAAAAAAGTTCACTGACTTGCTAGGTGCCTAGGTAATTTACCAATAAAATATTTAATTTCAAATTTCCAAAATGTTTTGTACTTCCCTAGAATTTCAAAAGTTAATTTGTATTAATAAGAAATTAAATTATAATAATTAACTTTTTTATTAAAGCGCTTTCTTTTTTATTATTACTTTATGCATAAAAAGAGAAAAGAGAAAAAAAATTAGTTCCCATATAAAAATATGCGATTGAAAGTCAAAACATCGAAATTCCTAAGACCTTATCTCCTTTGTTGTTCATCGAAGATTGTAAACTAAAAAGAGTCTCACAATTGAATATCGACTTTATCTCTAGCTCAGTCATGACAGGTTCTTTTATTTATCTCCTCAGTCCTCACTCTTTTTTTCTTATGAATTTGTATGTTTATATTAACCTCTAATAGTATCACTAGGTTTTACCTATATTTTAAAAAATAATGTAAAAATTTTGGCGAGCTTAACGAGCAACGAGATTTTTTAATGAGCACAAGTCGAGCACTACTCAACTCGTGATCGACTCGCTCAATAAGCACTCGTACCTATGACGATTTTGAATAAAAAAATAATATTATTTTGAAACTCGCCGTGCTTGTGCGGTAAGTTTACTGTAATGGTGCTAGTCCGGAAAATATAAAATTTTTGATCCTAGTTTGGTAATAATATGACCTATTGGTCCTAGTTTTGTCTTTAAGCCGTTTTTCACACACTCCTAACCCACTTTTTTATTCAAAACTTCAATATTCGAATTTTGACCTAGCGCCTCATTTGACGATTATTTATTAAAATTTTGATTGAATTTGAGATTTATTAATTGACCAAATATAAATTTGATATTTACCTTTAAAATATAAAAAGAACTATGTTCCTGATAAAAAAAATTAACTGAATTTGGTGTTATTAATTAACTCAAAAATTAACTCAGTTGGAAATTACAAAGTTATTCCTACTTTAAATTATAATAAATATTTATATAGCAGTGTTTTAATCTTTTCATTCTATATAAATCTTTAAGGGTGCCTTTAGTTGGACTGTGAGTCTAGAAATACGTGTGTCAATGAGATTAGTTATGTAGTGATTAAGATTGAGTACTTTAGTGGTGAGATTAAAAATAATATTGATTAATGGAGTGATTAAGATTGAGTATTGTAGTGGTGAGATTAAAAACAATGGTGATATTTGTGTGGATTCAAACGTAATTGTGAACGTGATGTAAGAATGAAAATTACTATTAAAGACATTAAATTAAAAATTACATAAAAATATAAATAAGTAAATGATAAATAAAATTAAAATTATATAGTAGTGTTACATTATAATAAAATTTATTAAAATTATATCTATATTAAATAATATTTTTCATATTAAAAAATATCTAAAATTATATTTAGACTAAAAAATAACAAACAATAAACAAATTAATTTGGGTTGAGCCCAAATCCAGACCTTTCCTTTTCTTTGTTTAAAGCACTCCACAATTTAGACAAGCTTGCAAAACAACAGTTCTTAGTACTCCCCTACTGGGCCCAATCAGTCTTAATCATGATTGATATTTGGTTTAAATAGGTCAAAATATTTTTTTATCCTTTTAAAATTTAGTCTTTATATTTTTTAATAGTTTAAAAATAATTATAAGATAGTATTTGTTTATAAATATTTATAACCTTTTGATAATGCGCATACATTATATATACATAGCGTTTTGAACCCGTGTCTCTTAAGACAAACATCATTCATTTTTCTACTGAGACACTTGTTAGATAAAAAATCTATATTGTCTTTTACTATTATTATTTTTTTACTCTTCTACTAACTTATAACTTTACCGTTATTTACTGACATAGCAGTTGTAGAAAATACTAAACAATATTTTTAATCTCTATTTTTATTAATTTTTTAGGCTTAATGACTCTATTGCCCCTCTAAACTATGTACTTTTTTCGGGTTAGCTCTTAGAGTATTTTTCAGGATATTTTACCTTATGAACTAAGAATCGTGACTTTCATTGGTCTTTTTTTGTAACGTCCGTTTAAAAAAATCGCAATGTGGCTCTTTTAACTAAAAAAAATTGTCTGTCTTTAATAAAAATTGGTAAATGGCATGTTAAGTCTCTCAAGTTTTACATTCATTCAATTCAGCCCCTAATTTTATTTAATCTAAAACTGAGCATAAGTCGAAACCTGGTGGCAACCGGTTTACCAGATCTTGTTTTTCCCCAGATTTCTATTGAATTCTCAGCAAAATCCAATGTTTTTTAGCGTGTTTTAATCTGGGTTTTTGCTGTTTCTTTGTTTTTAATGATAGAGAGAATTGAAACATTATTTAACAATTGTTCAACAAGATTTTGTAAAGTTTTAGTTTTTTGTTTTTTTTTTCTTCTGATCTGAATTTTTGTTCTTGATTTTTTTTTTGTCAATGGAAGAAGGACAAGAATTCAAGCATGTCTGTAAGTTTTGTCCGAAAAGCTTCCCTTGTGGTATATCTCTAGGTGGTCATATGAGGTTTTATATGAATCATTCAGCTGAAACAGATGAGAAATGCGGCTGTATTCTCAGACAGAAACCTAAAAAGACATGGACAAGATTATCGTTATTTAATGACAAAATCTGTAAAGCCAAAGAAGATTCTTGGAGACGTGGTTTTAGATCAAAAACCAAAAGAAGAAGAACAAGGTACTAGGTTGTCCCTGCAAATCCATCTTCCATGTCTGAGATGGAGCAAGAACAACAAGAAGAGGTTGCTTTGAGCTTGATTATGCTTTCTAGAGACGCCATGAATTCTATCATCACTGAATCTTGTGATAATAGTTTGAAGAACATGGGATCTGAGGGTTTCAAAAGAGAATTTCACTGCACTACTTGTAAGAAAATCTTTCACTCTCACCAAGCTTTGGAAGGACATAGAGCCAGCCGTAAGAGAATCAATGGCGGCTGTACTGAAACTGATGCGACAAAGCTTGTCGATGAAGCTTCCATGGCGGCTGACATAGTTGCAGAAGACAAAGTGCATGAATGTCCCGTTTGTCTCACAGTTTTCGCATCGGGACAGGCATTGGGTGATCACAAGAGATCTCATTTACTAACTGATGCAAAACAAAACCAGACAATTGTGATTCAAAAGCCAAAAGTTAACGAGCTTCTCGATCTTAATCTGCCGGCTCCTGTTGATGATGAAACCGGTGTTCGCATGGGTCAATTTCAGATTAAATAAAAAATTAGGGGTTGAATTGAATAGATATAAAACTTGAGAGACTCAACATGCCATTTACCCATTTTTGTTAAAGTCAATCAATTTTTTGATTAAAAGAGCCCCATGACGACATCTAATTGGGCCGATTGTTTTAAACGAACGTTACAAAAAAGGGGCCAACGGAGGTCACGATTCTTAATTCAGAGGGTAAAACGTCCCGAAAAATACTTTAGGGGCCAACTCAGGAAAAATGCATAGTTTAAAGGGCAATGGAGTCGTTAAGCCTTTTTTTTTTATCAATTTGATCCTTAAAAATTCTAAACATGTATGGTTAAAAATTATATTGTTCAATTAAAAATAGTTTTTATTTATTTTTAAAGAATAAGGGTCAACTTGATAAAAATGAAAACATAAGGATTAAAAAGTTATTTTGCCTTTTTATGTCTATCAGATCAACACTTAGTGATAAAATTGAATAGAAATTAGAAGAGACTAAAATTTTTAAATAAAAAAGTACAACAACTCAATGTTGCAAGATTAAAGTATAGTGATAAAATTGAATAGAAATTAGAAGAGACTAAAATTTTTAAATAAAAAAAGTACAACAACTCAATGTTGCAAGATTAAAGTATAGGGACTAAATTTTAAATTTTAAAATAGTATAAAGACCATTATCATATTTAAACCTTGATGCTTTATCATGTAAAAGATGGTTTAAACTTTTTAATTGAATCGAATCAAACGCCACAGGATTTTATTAAAATTTTAAATTATATAATATTTTATTAAGAGAAGTATAAAGGAACAAAAAGAGAAATCAATTACTGTCATTTCCCCCCCCTTTTGTTCGAAAAAACCAACTCTCACAACTATTGAATTGGTTGTTTTACTTGTACTTTTTCAAAATTCTTATTAATACAGTATATACGTGAAATAAATTGGTGAATTATTTTTATAATATAGATTAAATTATAGTTTTAATCTGCTAAAATTAGGAGATTTAATAATTATGCTTTAATTCGACATAAACTAGTCTTTATGAGTAGTTAGTATGAACAGAAATATAGTAAAGTTTTTGAATTTTTCAAAAAAAATCAATTAAGTCATTTTCCAAAAAATTTGAATTGTATAAGACTTTTCGCCAATGGAAGTTGTCCTACATGATCGTTAACAGTGATAGTCCACAAGTGATTAGTCTTATTTACTTCTTGAATAAAAATATTAAAAGTATAAAAAATAGAAAATTATTAAACAATTAGTTTCAGCCTCTAAGTTTGCATACTGTGAGCATTATGTCACGCCTGAGAAGAGGCGGAGTCATTAATTCCAAATCGGAAATGAAAAGGGAGGTCTTGGGATATAAATACGGTGGCGCTGCACATCCTATCAGACATGTCTTTTGGGAAGAGGGTAATGGCCCCGTGACAAGTGGTATCAGAGCGACCCTTTGACTGGCCGATTTCACGCCGAGCGCCCATGAGTGGGGTAGGCAGGGTAGACAACTGTGACAAGGTGGCTGATAAGTGTTCAAAAGTACTATTTTTCTTACCCTTTTTACTCATATTATTGTTAGACTTAGGCTCATATTAGTTGCATAGTTAGCCATTCATGCATTAATCCATGTTTCCTTCCATCGTTGAGCTTGATTACATAACTTGGTAGTTTTTGTGGAAAAGATGCTGCTTTGGTGTGCTTTGTGTGTGTATGTGCAGGATCACTTGCCAAAGCAATGCCGAGCTAGTTGCCAGGGCAATGCATGAAGGATATGCCGAGCTAGTTGCCAGGGCAATGCATGAAGGAGACGCCGAGCCAGTTGCCATGGAAATTGTCGACAAAGAGAAAATGCAATAGGGATGTCGAAATTAATGACTTTACAAGCCCAAGATGACATGGAGCAAGGCCCAAGCCCAAAGGAATTTGATTGCCATGCAGAGATTAAAGAAGAATTAAATTCCAAGAAGATAAGAGAAGTTCTAATAGGAATAAAATTATAATAAAGAATTATATTCTTTAAAGATAATTTAATTCCAACTCAAACTCCTCCTCAAAGAAGGACTTTGGCCTAGCCCTATAAATAGCAAGGAGATTTCGACAACAAGGGGGAGCATTAGGGAAATTTCGACAAGTCCAAGGGAGAAAGCAAGGGAAATTTTCGACAAACATCTAGGGCAAGGGATTTTCGACAAGCTTCATCTTTTCTTCCTTGTTCGATTGGGTTCATGCTAGGGATTATTTATCTTGTGTTTCTTTGGAACCTAGCCATGAACTAAATCTACTTGGCTATGGTTATTGTGTTTTGTGGTTGTGAGAAACTATTGGTTTTTGTTTAGGTAATAAGAGTTTGCACTTTTGTATTTCAAGGTTTATTCATTATTGGTTCTTATTCTTGTTTGCGAGTGAATTGGGAGAGGATCTCGTGATTTCATCTATTTATCTAATATCGGGAGAGTTAGATTCAAGAAACGAATGAATATGATCTTTATGCAATCTATTGATGGTGAAGATTAATCCGGCTTAGGAATAAGTTAAGGATTTCAACGGCTAAGAGGAGCGCAAGATTGGTTGTTGTTCACCCTTGATTCACGCAGGAATGTATTATCAAGGCATGCACAAGTAGCTAGAGTTTCGACTTAGGGATAAGAAGAAACCATTGAAGAACGCTCTGCCGAACCTTGAAGGTTGCTGCCCAGAAGCCCAAGTAGTTGCCCAGGCAACCATCGATTAGTTGCCAAGGCAACCCCGTGGTGCAAGTTGCCACGGCAACTGAGTTGCCCGTGCACTCTTTTACCAAGACGATCCAATCGGCTATCACACCTCAACTCACGATAACCTGGCCTATCTCTCTCATTTGAATTCATCTTTTCTTTTACTTTATTTGCTTTCTAGATTAGTTAAACTTTTATAATCCTTTATTTGTGTTTTTACTTTTACAAAGGTAAAGACTAGATTCTTGAAGTAGCACCAATCCTGTGGAGACGATATCTTTTATACTATAACTTGCGGCGTGTATACTTGCACATTTGCGTAGCACTTATTATTACGCGCAACAAGTTTTTGGCGCCGTTGGGAATTGGCAATAGCGACTTTGTTTTTACTTTCTTGCACTTTCTTTTTTTTTTCTTGTTTAAAATTCAAAGGGCTAACAAACTTTGGTTTTGCATTGGTATATGACCAGTATGAGACCGACTTCACGAAATATCCCTTTGATCCAAAATCGAACGAACCTTACAAAGACTTAGGCGAAGGATAAGAGAAGCAATGGCAAATCAAGACGGCAATATGAATCAAGATGTTCGAGCGGAAGAGGAGTGATTCTTGCACGAAATGAACTATTCGAGACTATCTTGAAGAAGATCTTGATGGACTTAACCCGAGAGTTGTCGCACCTGAAATTGAAGTGACCACTTTGAGTTGAAACCGGTAATGTTTAATATGATCAACACAATAGGTCAATTTGGCGGCTCAAAGAATCAAGATGCACGACAACATCTGAAATCTTTCCTCGAGATTTGCAACTCGTTCAAGATACACGAAGTCACCCCGATGTCCTACGATTAAGATTATTCCCTATTCACCGAGGGATAGGGCGAAAGCATGGTTGAATAGCATTCTGCGGATCCATAGCATCTTGGACTGATCTTTGTCGTGATTTTCTTGCTAGATTTAATCCTACAAATCTGACCGATAAGCTTCAGAACGACATTACTTCTTTTCGCAGCAGATGATGAATCCATGTACGAGGCTTGGGAGCGATATAGAGAACTTCTACACAAATGCCCTCTACACGATTCCCGGTGTGGACTCAAGTAACAATGTTTTACAACGCCGTGAATACACCAACAAGGATGATGCTAGATGCCTCGGTAACGGCATACTCCTAGATAAGTCACGGAGGAAGCAATACAAATTTTAAACAGGCTGGCCAAGAATGATTATCAATTCCCATCTACTAGAAGAGGAGGAGTTAGACGCCAAGCCACAATACATGAACTAGGATCATCGATTCAATTTCGCACAATTGGCCATTTTAACCAAGATGGTCCGAACATGCAAAAACCAAACAACACACATGAGGTCAAGGTAATGGATTCTTTTTGTGAGTTATGTGGTGATAACCATAATTCTTCCAATGTATGCGAGAATCCGAATCCAACTTCTATGTGGGGAATTGCAATCGAGCAACAACATGATGTCCAATACATACAATCCAGCTTGGAAGAAGCACCCGATTTTTTCATGGAGTAATCCCAACAATGCTCTAAAACCGTAACAATCGAAATGCACAAGCATCGGGATTCCAAAGAAATATGCCACGGCAACAGATGCCGCAGCAACAACCGACAACATCTAGTTCTTTGGAAAATTCTCTAAATGCTTTTATGATGAAAACTGAATCTTATATGGCTGAGAATAGTAATTTCATAAAAAGAACTGATGCTTTTATTAACAGGACCGAGATGAGATTGCAAAACCAAGAGGCGGCAATCAAATCGTTGGAAAATCAAGTCGGACAGTTTGCTCAAAATTTGAATACTAGACCACAAGGAGGTTTACCTAGCGATACTAAAGTCGCAAGAGGAACTGGCCATGAGCAATGTAAGGCAATCACCACTAGAAGTGGCCAACAACTTAGAGAGGCTCAAACCCGCTCATCAAACAAAACTCTACAAAAAGATCAAGACGAACCTAGCGGCAAAGCCTCAGATGCTGAACCAGGAATTGCCGCGGCAACCGGCAATAAGCATACCTCGGCAACCGACAATAAAGACGCCTCGGCAACTTGCGATAAGCATGCCTTGGCAACCCCAGTTGATAATGCCTCGGCAACTCCAGATGTCCCAGCAATGCCGTCAATCAGGTTTCAAACCAATGAAAGGATCGAAGATATCTGACTTCCACCACCATTCCCACAAAGGTTGAAGCGACAAAAGCAAGAATACCAATTCAAGAAGTTTCTTGATATCCTAAAGCAAGTCCACATCAACTTGCCATTGGTGGAAGCAATTGAACAAATGCCAAACTATGCCAAGTTTCTTAAAGACATTGTGTCCAAGAGAACAAGGCTAGGAGAGTTTGAAACAGTTGCCGCGACAGAGGGATGCATGGCAATGTTGCACAACCGTATGCCACCCAAGTTGAAGGATCCTGGAAGTTTCACAATACCCTGTTCCATTGGAAATCACTATATCGGGAAAGCATTATGCGACCTTGGGGCTAGCATAAACTTGATGCCTAAATAGGTTTTCCAAAAACTAGGAATCGGGAAGGCAAGACCTACAACAGTCATGCTGCAGCTAGTCGACAGATCCTATGTGTATCCAGAGGGAAAATCGAAGACATACTGGTAAAAGTCGATAAATTTATTTTTCCCGCTGACTTTATTGTTTTGGATTGTGAAGTAGATGAGCATGCACCCATCATTCTCGGGAGACCATTCCTAGCAACAGGGAAGAACTTGGATTGATGTTGAAAAGGAGAACTCACAATGAGGGTGAATGACCAGCAAGTTAAACTAAATGTGTTCCAAACACTAAGGCATGCCGATGATCCGTAAGAATGCCAACTACTTCATGCCACGACAGAGTTTAACCGATGAGGAATTTAGTTGCCTCAAAGAACTACATTGCCGACCAAGAGGAACATGAGGAGTATGAAGAACCGGTCGATGAGGAACAACCAGAAGAGGCAAATTGGCTAGTCAATCGACCAGTACATACTTTGAACCACCGGACTACTCGTAAGGGGAAGGTAAGCTCGAAAAACCCTCTATTGAACAACCACCAATTCTTGAGTTGAAACAATTGCGAGCAACTAAAATATGTATACTTAGGGACCGATAATACATTGCCTATAATTATTTCTTCTAAGTTACAGCCTGAGCAGAAAAAAAAACTGATCAAGATGTTGAAGCTACACAAAAAAAGGCAATAGGGTGGACAATTGCCGACTTGAAGGGAATTAGCCCAATGTGTGTGCATGCACAAGATCTTGTTGGAAGATGATCACAAACCTTCAATTGAGGCCCGATGAGACTGAATCATGCCATGAAAGGGGTTGTAATGAAAGAAATCATCAAGTGGCTTGACGCCGGCATTATATACCCTATCTCCGATAGTACGTGGGTAAGTCCGTACAATGTGTACCGAAAAAGGGAGGTATAATAGTGGTAAGAAATGAAAATAATGAACTTATCCCAACCAGGACTGTGACCGGTTGGAGGGTTTGTATGGACTATCGAAAGCTAAACAAAGCCACTAGGAAAGATCACTTCCCATTACCTTTTATTGATCAAATGCTTGACCGTCTTGCAGGTAAACCCTTTTATTGTTTTCTTGATGGTTATTCAGGTTACAATCAGATTGCCATAGCACCAAAAGATCAAGAAAAGACAACCTTCACATGCCCATACGGTACTTATGCCTTCCGAAGGATGCCGTTCGGATTGTGTAACGCCCCGGCAACCTTCCAAAGATGCATGATGGCACTCTTTTCAGACATGGTCGAAGACTTCCTTGAGATCTTCATGGATGATTTTTCGGTTTTTGGTAATGATTTCGACGGCTGTCTCGGCAATTTAGAGAGTGTGTTGGCAAGATGCGAAGAAACGGATTTAGTCCTCAATTGGGAGAAATGCCACTTTATGGTAGATGAAGGAATAGTGCTCGGCCATAAGATTTCATCCAAGGGAATTGAAGTAGACAAAGCCAAGGTGGACGTGATCGAGAGATTACCCCACCAAATTCGGTTAAAGGAATTCAAAGTTTTCTCGGACATGCAGGTTTTTACAGGAGGTTCATTCATAATTTTTCTAAAATCACTAAACCCTTGTGTAATCTGCTTGAACAGGATAAAGTCTTCGATTTTGATGATTCTTGCACCCAAGCATTCAAAACCCTAAAGAAAAAGCTTGCCTCGGCACCCATTGTCGTTCCACCAGATTGGACGCTACCTTTTGAGCTCATGTGTGATGCAAGAGATTTCGCGGTAGGAGCAGTCCTAGGCTAACGCACAGGGTAAGACCTTCCATGTGATATACTACGCTAGTAAAACTCTTAATGGTGCTCAAGTGAATTACACAACAGCGGAGAAAGAGTTACTAGCTGTAGTTTTCGCATTTGACAAGTTCCGATCCTATTTAATTGGTACAAAGGTAATTGTTCATACGAACCATTCGGCAATCAAATACTTATTTGCTAAAATGGATGCTAAACCTCGTTTGATTCGTTGGATATTACTTTTACAAGAATTTGATATTGAAATTAAGGACAGGAAAGGAACAGAAAATCAAGTGGCCGATCACTTATCACGTTTGGAACGCAATAGAGAGGAGGACGCGGATCTAGAGATATGTGATGCATTCCCGGATGAACAAATTTTAGTTGCCTCGGCAACCCTCGACGCCTCGGCAACACTTGACGTCTCGGCAACCCTTGACGCCTCGGCAACCCACGATGCCTCGACAACCATGGATGCACACGCTTCGGCAACCCTCAACGCCGCAGCAGTCTTTGACGCGCACGCCTCGACAATCTTGGGAGCAGTCGCCACGGTAGCACATGCCTCGGCAATACCCTGGTACGCGGATTTAGTTAATTTCCTTGTTTGTGGTATTTTTCCTTATGGCATTACTCACCAAGGGAAGAAGCGGTTCCGCCATGATGTTAAGCATTACTTTTGGGACGAGCCTCTTTTGTTTAAACAATGTGCAGATCAGGTTATACGCCGATGTGTCCCTGAAGAAAAGTAACAGAATGTACTCCGGCAATGCCATTCTTCACCCTATGGAGGACATTTTGGAGGAACTCGTACCGCGGCCAAAATTTTGCAATTCGGGTTGTATTGGCCAACATTGTACAAAGATGCCCAAGACTTTTACAAGCAATGTGATCGTTGCCAGAGGACGGACAATATCTCTAGACGACATGAGATGCCACTCCAGAACATCATCGAGGTAGAACTGTTCGATGTATGGGGGATCGACTTTATGGGACCTTTCCCATCTTCATTCGGCAACATCTACATCTTACTTGCCGTCGACTATGTGTCTAAATGGGTAGAGGTAGCTGCAGTTCCCAACAACGATTCCAAGACCGTACAACGATTCCTGCAGAAAAATATATTTACACGGTTTGGGATGCCGAGAGCAATTATCAGCGACGAAGGCAAGCATTTTGACAACAGACTAATTGCCAAGATGTTGCAACGCTTCGGCATATCACACAAGATCGCTACGGCATATCACCCACAAACCAACGGGCAAGCATAAATTTCCAACCGGGAGTTGAAGGGAATACTCGAGAAAGTTGTAAATCCCTCAATGAAGGATTGGTCATTAAGACTAGATGACGCACTTTGAGCATATCGCACTGCATTCAAAACACCCTTAGGTATGTCCCCCTTCCGACTTGTCTATGGTAAAACATGTCATCTACCGGTGGAAATCGAGCACAAGGCGTACTGGGCAATCAAGACCGTGAATATGGATTGGGAAAGTGCCGGACAAAAGCGCTTGATGGATCTCAATGAGATAGAAGAATTTCGTGCACTCGCCTATAACAATGCACGAATCTACAAGGAGAAAACAAAGCGATGACATGACAAGAAACTATTGCCACGACAATTCACACCAGGGCATCTAGTTCTCCTATTTAATTCTCGGCTAAAACTTTTCCCGGGAAAGCTGAAATCAAGATGGTCGGGACCATTCGAAGTCGTCAAACCATTCTCTCATGGTGCCATGATAATCAAGTCCATCTCTAACAACCATGAATTCAAAGTTAATGGACAAAGATTGAAGCACTACAATGGTGCCCATGTGGAACATAACAAGGAAGTGGTCAATTTAGGAGATGCATGAGCATGCTCTCCCTTTTTATATTTTTATTTCTTTTTTTATTTTTTATTTTTATTTTTATTTTTTTTGACTATTTAAGTATTTTATTTTTTTTGGTTTTTTTTTTATTTTATTTTTTTCGATTATTAGTAGTTTTAGGATAGATTTTTTTTTAGTTTAAGAATCCTATTTCAATCTTTATTTATTTTCTCTATTAGTTTATATTTAATTTTAATCTTTATTTGATTTGTTTTTGAATTGTAGGAAAAGAAGTTCAAGATAAAGAAGGAATTCTAAACCATGTAGGAAAACATCTTCAACAAGGAAACTAAGGGGCTGAATCTAAAGCTTATATAAAGCCTCCAATTCATCCTAACCAAAACCCCTTTGTCGAAAATTCCTACCAAACCCTAAACCCTTTTTCGTTTTCCCCCAATCCCAACCACCTATCTTTTCTATAAAACCCATCACCCTTAACCTATTCCTACTTTCTATCTTGCAACTTTTTAGTTTCTTTTCTTTTCTTCTCTTTGTTTTTACTCACAACCAAGATCATACATGGCATCCAAGATTAAACTTTTAGTTCATCCAAGTTCCTCCAAAGAACCAAGATACAAGAAGTTTGCTACACCAGCGGTTCAAGAAAGATTTCCAAGTTTGAAAGCTGGAAGATTCATGAAGAACAAGGCTTTGAATACTCCAACTCTCATCAAGATTTCGGCCTTGAACCATTCATCTTCAAGAGGATTGCACATCAAAAGTGGCAAATCTTTTGCCATCAACCGGAACCGTGTAACATCTCATGGGTAAGAGAATTCTATGCTCACTCACCTAACCCGAATAATCCTTATGTTTTTGTTCGTGACAAGGCCATACTTATAAGTCCCGAAAGCATCAACACCTTTTACGGACTTTACATTAAGAAGGACGAGCATCAAGCCTTCGTTGACCAAATCAATCCCAAGCAACTCGACAAGGTGCTTCAAGAACTCACTCAACCGGGAAGTCATTGGAACGATGGTAAATACAAGGGCACGGTAAATCGCCTTCGGCTTAAACCCGAGGCAAAACTATGGAATAAGTTTGTTAAAACTTCTTTAATGCCCTCCACACACAATACTACCGTTGATATACCACGTCTTTTGCTCATACATTCTATTTTGCATAATCGCATCATTAGCATTGGAAAAATTATTTGTGATGAGATTTTTGTATGCAGCTCAAAAGATAAGGGTTATCTTTTCTTCCCTTGCTTAATTTCTAATCTTTGCAAGGAGATGCATGTCCCGAGTGAGTCCACCGATGAAAAGGCCCTACCCAAGTCTGGTTGGAATCAAGCAATAATCCGGAAGCTAATGGGAGAGGCACCGGGAGATTCTGAAAGGCCTCCAATTGTCACGGCAACTCCTGCCGCCGCGGCAATCCCTAATGCCCAAGCACCTAACGCCAGGGCAACTCAGCCATTAATCCCGGGACACTTTGAAGCACTTTTGAACCCATTGGCAAGCCGTCTAAGGCAAATTGAAGATCGGCAACTAATGTTCATGCGGTACATGAAGGAGCACAACAATGCCATCACCCAAGTCATCCTAGGAAAGTACCCGGACAATCGCGTGCCGTTCCCAATCTTTCCCGCCGAGATCCTTGCCCCGGCAACCAATGAAACAGTCGCCACGGCAACCAAGGAAGCTGACGCCACGGTAATCAACCCTGAAGATGCCACGACAACCAAAGCTAAAGACATCCCGACAACCACTGCAAAAGCCAAAGGTAAAGCACCTATGCCCGAATCAACTCTTACGGAATCATTTTCTGATTTTTCAGATTCGGACGAGTCCTCCATTGAACCAATAAAGACCGCACCAATTGAATCCTCCAAGCGAAAAGCCATTGACATTGATGAAGAGGACGATGAGGACAACCCCATACGAGGATCGATTCCACCACCGGCAACAAGAAAACAACCATCGCGTTCAAGCAAGATAATCAAGACACCGACTAGAAGGAAACTAATCATCCACGATGACGAACTCTCGGAGTAAGTCCTCGTATGCATTTTTATTTTTTTCGGTATTTTTATGCATGCATTGAGGACAATGCCTCACTCGAGTTTGGGGGGATTGTTATTAGTAGTTACCATGTTTAATTACATTCATCTTAAGTATTACATTTAGGATACCTAAATTGCTTGCCATGCCTTTAATTGAAACAAAAATTGCTTAGATTTGATGAATATTCGATGATGACTTTGCCAATGCACTTAATTGATAGAATTTTTATTCTAGGATAACCATGGAAAAACTTAGAATTTTACTATGATGCTAAATTTGATGAAACACTGTTGTGGTTTGATTGATTTAAGGAATTCTAGTGAACTTAGGTTGATAATTAACAAATTGGGGGATTAGAATAAAAAATTGGATGAATGCTAGAGGTGCCCGAAATTGGCTCTAGCATGTGCTAAAAAAATTGATCACTAGAGCTTCCCGAAATTGGCTCTAGGATGTGTTAAAAAAATTAACTAGAGGTGCCCAAAACCGGCTCTAGTCGATTAAATTAACTTAAGAAAACTAAAAACAAAACACTAGAGGTGCCCGAAATTGGCTCTAGTTAAAACATGTTAAAAAGAACCCAATGAAGTAATTTGAAAACCTATTGTTTGCATAGAATCCAAAAAATCAACTTGCACACAACTCCACACACACTCACAAGCATTATAGTTTGATTCCGAGTAATTCCTCAGTTTTCTGAAAAATAAAAAGCCAATCATACTTTGTGCCCCGGTTCAGAGAATTGAAATCAAGTTCAAAGTTGAGTTTGTGAAAATTGAAGTCTTGGCAGGTACTTATGAGTTTGCATTGCTTGAGGACAAGCAATAGTTCGAGTTTGGGGGTGTGATAAGTGTTCAAAAGTACTATTTTTCTTACCCTTTTTACTCATATTATTGTTAGACTTAGGCTCATATTAGTTGCATAGTTAGCCATTCATGCATTAATCCATGTTTCCTTCCATCGTTGAGCTTGATTACATAACTTGGTAGTTTTTGTGGAAAAGATGCTGCTTTGGTGTGCTTTGTGTGTGTATGTGCAGGATCACTTGCCAAAGAAATGCCGAGCTAGTTGCCAGGGCAATGCATGAAGGATATGCCGAGCTAGTTGACAGGGCAATGCATGAAGGAGACGCCGAGCCAGTTGCCATGGAAATTGTCGACAAAGAGAAAATGCAATAGGGATGTCGAAATTAATGACTTTACAAGCCCAAGATGACATGGAGCAAGGCCCAAGCCCAAAGGAATTTGATTGCCATGCAGAGATTAAAGAAGAATTAAATTCCAAGAAGATAGGAGAAGTTCTAATAGGAATAAAATTATAATAAAGAATTATATTCTTTAAAGATAATTTAATTCCAACTCAAACTCCTCCTCAAAGAAGGACTTTGGCCTAGCCCTATAAATAGCAAGGAGATTTCGACAACAAGGGGGAAGAGCATTAGGGAAATTTCGACAAGTCCAAGGGAGAAAGCAAGGGGAATTTTCGACAAACATCTAGGGCAAGGGATTTTCGACAAGCTTCATCTTTTCTTCCTTGTTCGATTGGGTTCATGCTAGGGATTATTTATCTTGTGTTTCTTTGGAACCTAGCCATGAACTAAATCTACTTGGCTATGGTTATTGTGTTTTGTGGTTGTGAGAAACTATTGGTTTTTGTTTAGGTAATAAGAGTTTGCACTTTTGTATTTCAAGGTTTATTCATTATTGGTTCTTATTCTTGTTTGCGAGTGAATTGGGAGAGGATCTCGTGATTTCATCTATTTATCTAATATCGGGAGAGTTAGATTCAAGAAACAAATGAATATGATCTTTATGCAATCTATTGATGGTGAAGATTAATCCGGCTTAGGAATAAGTTAAGGATTTCAACGGCTAAGAGGAGCGCAAGATTGGTTGTTGTTCACCCTTGATTAACGCAGGGATGTATTATCAAGGCATGCACAAGTAGCTAGAGTTTCGACTTAGGGATAAGAAGAAACCATTGAAGAACGCTCTGCCGAACCTTGAAGGTTGCTGCCCAGAAGCCCAAGTAGTTGCCCAAGTAGTTGCCCAGGCAACCATCGATTAGTTGCCAAGGCAACCCCGTGGTGCAAGTTGCCACGACAACTGAGTTGCCCGTGCATTCTTTTACCAAGACGATCCAATCGGCTATCACACCTCCACTCACGATAACCTGGCCTATCTCTCTCATTTGAATTCATCTTTTCTTTTACTTTATTTGCTTTCTAGATTAGTTAAACTTTTATAATCCTTTATTTGTGTTTTTACTTTTACAGTGCAAGAGACTAGATTCTTGAAGTAGCACCAATCCCTGTGGAGACGATATCTTTTATACTATAACTTGCGACGTGTATACTTGCACATTTGTGTAGCACTTATTACGCGCAACAGTGGCCCATCACGAGAGCGGAAGCTCGTGACGAGGGCGTCACGAGGTTGAGTGGGGGAGAATGTCACACCTAAGAAGAGGCGGGGTCATTAATCCCACATCAAAAAGGAAAATGGAGGTCTTGGGATATAAATGCGGTGGCGCTGCACATCCTATCAGACATGTCTTTTGGGAAGAGGGTAATGGCCCCGTGACAATTACAATATATCATATTTTACAGTAAAGCAAAGGCTTTGCTGCTGGAAAATTCATATAGCTCGGTTTGGTGTTTTATCCTGTCGCTGGTATTGATCAGCTTTTACAAATTTTTATTCTTGGACCTCTCTGGGCCGAATATACAGTCATCTGAACCTGATTTGAAGAGGTCACAATAGCTACTAGACAGTCCTTCATAAAGTGATACGGTGATCTACACTGGTAACAAACTCTTACTGCTCCCCAACAATCGCCTATGTGTTTGCGTCTACACTGATTGCAAACTGGTGTGCCCGCACTCATCTGCGAACCCTCCGGGCTCATCATGGATGAAGAAGAAAATGGCATTCTACGACTAACTGACTCAGATCTTCGATCTGACATTGAATTTCGATTTGATGCTCCTTTATTATGGTTCTACTGATTTTTGCTTCTTCCCGAGAAGGCCTGCGAGTTGTTGTTAGAGGGGTTCTGGGTCCTTCCACCCAAACTTCCTTACCCTCCAGACGGGCCATATATTAAGCCTTGCACATGCTCAAGAGATTTGGTACTCGAAGTCAACTCCGAGAACACCTTTGGTGGTGCAGCATTTAGGTAAGTCTGAATTTTTTTCCTCAAGCCCTTCAAGAACCTCTTGTACCTCATCTTCTCAGTGGCAACTAATTCATGAGCATACATACTCAACTGGAGAAACTCTTGCTCATATTCAAAAACTAATCGGTTCCCTTACACATGATGATTGAACCGATCTCTCAATATATCGATATGGGCCTTACCCACATACTTTTTCTTGAACTCATCGAGAAAATTGTCCCAAGTTGGTCGATTAGGGTGCCACCCAAGCTTTACTGTTTCTCACCATTCTCTAGCATTGTCCTTCAACAAGAACATAACACATGAGTCTTCTGATCTCAATCTCATCTGCCTCATAATCCAGCGTGTATCTTGCAACCACTGCTCTGCTTGTACTGGGTTATCTCGCCCCGATCTATGGAAATCTGTAGCACCCTGCCTTCTCACCCTTTCAACAGGTGCCTCACGAGGGGTAGCATATGCCTTCGGTTTGCCCTCACAATCCAGTGTAACGCCCGGTTCAGATGTGAGAAATAGTTAACTCTCTGGTCAACTGTGTCCTTCGACATGTCCTCTGTGCCATGCACATATTCCTCATCGTAACTCCCTTCTCTGGAGCTGCAGACTCTCTAGGTGAAATACTGGCAAAAGTGGCAAAAGATATGTGTTAGAAAGTATAAAAACGTGCCAAGATGAGTCTTTTACGTGCAAGTATACACGGTCTGCAAGTAATACAGCTGGTAAACTGAGTATCGATCCCACAGAGATTGACTTGGAACTCAATTGCTTTGATTGTTACTTGCCTTAAGAAGAAGTTGATTTGTTTTGAAGTTGATTTTGAAAATAATTGAAAAGAAAAGAAATAAAAGTAGAGTAAGTCGTTGGCAATGAAGGTGCTTTAATGAATGATGAGCGTTGGCAGGGAATGCCTGGTTTTCACGTTATTCATGTCGTACCAGCCTTTAATAACAACATGTCTTGGCATTGTTTGCTGAGCTAATTCAAAATCAACAAAGCCTCTCTCGATGGTCATTGCCCTAAATTGATAATGTAAAAACCCCTATATCTCTATAGTGCATGCTTTTAAATAAACCAATTTGATTAAAATCCAATATATACTCTTAAGGGGTAGATTTCACTCATAAAGTAAGTTCATCTACTTGAACAACTTCTCTCGAAGTTTCTCTCCTCGGTATTCAACAACTTAATCGTTGCCACCCCAAGTTTGTTAAAATATTGAGGAGCAATAGGCCAACGCAAACATCCCCCACCAATTATGAAATTAGTTCATGGTGAGGGACTTAACCAAAAAAACCAAAAACGTTTCTCAAGTACATCATCATTTAAAACAAAATAAAATAACTTGAAAGAGAAAATGGGCTAGAAGGGGTCTCTTGATGCAGGCCTTCAAGATCCACGCTTCTCGGCCAAGTTGGTCGGATCACCCTTCCTAGGTGCAGCCGGTTGTCAATCGTCACACACCAACTCCTCACTCCAATCTCTTCTTCTCCCTATCAAATGCTAGCTTGGTTGGTGTTTAAATAGGCGTGTTAGGAAGGGATAGGATTAGCTCTTCAAATTTTGAACTTCAACTGCCCAAGGGATAATGGATTATCATCTTATTCAAATTTGAATAAGTGATGATCAGGCTAGGGCTGACGTCATACTGCCGACGCTACCTTGGCGTCAAGCTTGACATGAATCTGCCAACAAGTCTTAGCACCATCTTATCCATTATTTTTTCGAAGATTGATCCAATTGCTATCTTTTTGGAGCCTGATCATTTTATATTTTTTCGGGGTCCAACAGCTTCTTGGCGTGGCATCAAGTTCACTTCTATGCCAACCGGTGCTTGGCATTGTCTGGTCCATCTATGCCAACAGCGCCCTGTATTTTCTCTGGAATTCCTTCCTATTCTTGCTTTTTTGAGCCAAATCCTATGCCAAACCTGCAAAACTGTCAACAAAACAACCCTTCACACTAGCATAGACATAATTCTAAACTCCTTATGCAAATGCATGGTCTTAACATCTGAATACAACTAAATGCACATAAAACAAGCAAGAGCATTGTAAGATTGGCATTAAAAACAGTACTTTTGGAGAGGTAACACACCCACAAACCTAACCCATTGCTTGTCCTCAAGTAACGCAAACAAAATAAAAAACAAAAAACTGTGAAAATGTTACCTCGACAAAATTTTGGTTGAATGCCAACACATGCTGGCAAGCAGAATTTGGCTCTATTTCTATCCTCAATATCTCAGTGCAATAATGCCAAGCAAGTAGTAATTCAAGTGCAGCAATATAACTCTAGTCTAAGTTCATGAAGAGTGCATGATGTGTAGGCAATATGCATCAAGTATCCTTTCACTCTCTTAGACAATCTTATTACCTAAACTCAGATTCTCTTCTTTTTTTTTCTTTGCCAAAGGTTTCTGTTGGCATTAATTTAAGCTTTCTTCGTGACACTATTTAGCATGAGAGATAAGAGGGAGCATACCACGAATCCTCACCTTAATCTAGACATCACTAGGCTTTCTCTTCAACTCATACTCTAAGGTTTTGGACTTGAGAACTAAGAGGGAGCAAACCACGAAGCCCCAAGTAGCTTATTATCCCTAAGGTAGAGGAGAGTTCTATTTTTTTCTAGGCTTGGCAGAACATTGCTGCCTTATTTATTTCTTTTACCCTGGCATCTTTTTTTTTAAATCTGAGCATAGTTTCAAAAGGTCTAAGTTTGCTAAGGAACTAGATACATACTATGTGTTAAGTGTAAGTTCAATTCCCTAAACTAGAGATCAGTTACCAAGCAAACCTGGCATAACTATTCTGCTGGCATGGCATTGCAACTAAAGATTAAAATTTCTTCATTGGACAGACACCTAGATCAAATTACTTGCCTAACAAGTGTTAACATTTTAAATATTAAAGCGAGGCAAAAATTTCTTTTTTTAGTGGTTTGGTATACATCTATCCTAAATGACCTAAATGGCATGGCAAGATGGTATGGCAACAGAATTTAAACATGAAATGTATGGCATGACATAAATGTGAAGAAATGCACACCCTCAAACCCAAGATGTGCATTGTCCCTAATGCATGAAACAACACCTATATACAAGAAAAACGGAATAAAATAAAATGCATGATCATGTAAATGCAATGGAATGAAATGTAAAGGAGTTTAGGAAGAAGATGACTCCCCTTCAGAGACTATTTGCCATACGACACGGGTTTTTCTTCTCACAAATGGCCTGCAATCAGGGGCCATGTGCTTTTTTCTTTTCAGGCTCGGTTTTGAAGCGGCAGTGGAGGCTCTAACTTCCTCATTTTCCTTGACAGGTTCCGATGCAGCAGGTGCATCGGTGGCATCAGATGGCGTATGTATAGCAGGTGTCACTGGTGACTTGGCTTTGGTTTCTTTTGATTTAGTTGAAGAATTAGAACTGGCAGACTCGACTTGAACTGGAGACAACGGGACTGTGGCATCAGACGGGATATGAACTAGACTAGCTGGCATGGCATTGTCACTGGCAGAGGTCTCGATAGGGAAGTCTAGAAACTCTGGCACAAAATTAGTTGATAATTTTGTAAGAGCCTCTCTGATCACAACATCCTTGGCATGGATGTAGTGTATCCCTGGTCTGGATGTAGTGTCGCATCTTGACATTGAGCTCTTCTGTCTTTTTCAGCTTTTGAAGAATAATCTCCTGGTGTTGGTGAATTTGGGACAACATTGCCATTGAACTGTCTGGCACAGTTTCTGACATAGTTTTTGGTGCGACCCTTGACTCTTTGGGCTTTGGCGTGGGTGCCCTTGCCTTTCCCTTCCCCTTGTCCTTGGGCTTGGCAGCAACTAGATTCCTTCATATAGCAACAGTAATTGTTGTTCCTTTGATCGTTTTCCCTCTATCTGTATCAAGCCTTGTCACATCATGGAGCATGCAAGCGTTAGAAATCAACAAAGGGAAAAACAAGCTGCCAGTACCTTTCGCTGCACACTTTTAAGTTTCCTCAACAATGAGCTTGCCAATATTGATTTTGCGCCCCATAACAATAGATTACAACAAGATCATCATTTCTTCCAACACGGTCTCGTTATGGGATGTGGGTGTTGGGCGTAAAAAGTGCTCCGCAATTGTACAAGTGTACACGTCGCAAGTTATAGTATAAAAGATATCGTCTCCACAGGGATTGGTGCCACTTCAAGAATTCAATCTCTTGCACTGTAAAAAGTAAAAACACAAGTAGGTGATTGTAGGAGTTTTAACTAACAACTAAACTAGAAAGCAATAAAGTAAAAGAAGATGTAATCAAATGAGAGAGAATAGGCCAGGTTATCGTGAGTTGAGGTGTGATAGCCGATTGGATCATCTTGGTAAAAGAGTGCAAGGGCAACTTGCACAGCGGGGTTGCCTTGGCAACTAATCGACGGTTGCCTGGGCAACTAGCTGAGCAACTACTTGGGCGGCTGGGCAACAACTTCAAGGCTCGGCGGAGCGTTCTTCAATGGTTTCTTCTTATCCCTAAGTCAAAACTCTAGCTAATTGTGCATGCCTTGATAATACATCCCTACGTGAATCAATGGTGAATAACAACCAATCTTCCGCTCCTCTTAGCCGTTGAGATCCGTAACTTATTCCTAAGCCGGATTAATCTTCACCATCAATAGATTGAATAAAGACCATACTCATTCGTTTCTTGAGTCTAACTCTCCCGATATTAGATAAATAGATGAAGTTACGAGATCCTATCCCAATTCACTCGCAAACAAGAATAAAAAACAAGAATGAGTAAACCTTGAATTGAAAGTGCAAACTCTTATTACCTAAACAAAATCCAATTGTTTCTCACAACCACAAAACACAATAACCTTAGCCAAATAGATTTAGTTCATGACTAGGTTCCAAAGAAACACAAAACAAAGAATTCCTAACATAAACCTAATTAAACAAGAAAGAAAAAGATGAAGAATGGTTGAAGCCTTTTTCGAAATCTCTCCCTTGCTCTTGTCGAAATCTCCTTCTTCTCTCCCTTTGGAGTTGACGGCTTGGTCCTCAATTTATAGGGCTAGGTCAAAGTCTTTTTTTTGAGGAGGAAGTTAAGTTGGGATTTAATTTCTCCTATCTTCTTGGGATTTAATTTCTCTTTAACCTCTTCATGGAAATCAAACTCCTTTGGGATTTAACTTTGCTCCACGTCATCTTGGGCTTATGTAGTCATCAATTTCGACTGCTATATCACCTTATCCCTTATCAAAAATTGCCATGGCAACTAGTTCGACATATCCTTCATGCATTGCCCTGGCAACTGGTTCCAGCCTTGCTTTGGCAAGTGATTCTGCACACATACAAAAACACACCAAAGCAGTATCTTTTTCCACAAAATTAAGAAAAATATGAAATCAAGCTTGTCCACCAAAGAAACAAAGCAAACATGCACGAATGGCTAATAATGCAACTAATATGAGCCTAAGTCTAGCAATAATATGAATAAAAAGGGTGAATAAAATAGTACTTTTAGACACTTAACAGTGGGCATCAGATTAGCCTTGAGAAAGTGATTCCATCCTCTCCATTGGGGTTTTAATGCCAACCTCTTCACCGTACGGTGCCCCTTGGATGACACTGTCCATGCCGTGCCAGGCTCGCACAGATCTGCCAGCAGCCTCTTTCTTTTGGCCGCGTTCATTGATTCAGCGTACTCGAAATACTTATCCTCTCCACCATCTAACTCAAACATATTGTTAATATATCTTTCATCAAAATGAACACATTTACCTCTAATCATCAAGAAAGGCGAATCCTTGGTCACAAGGTGCGCATAGAATTCTTGGACGATAGTGGAATAAATCTCCCCTTTTACTGGCAGAACTGATTCCATTTGTGCAAGTTAATCGTAGACATGACTTTCGGAGGGAAGCCATTGTTCGTCTCTATTTTGAGGTTGAAGTGCTTCTCATAGCAAAAATTCCTCGAGGCAAAATTGGATTCAAACTTTTTTTGAATCTCCTCATTGAAGAATCGCTTGAAGAAAGTCAAAGAGGAAGCCATTGAAAGATCTTGGACGATGTTGAACAAAGATGAAGAAAAAGAAGAAGCGACTTAGGTTTTGGTACTTGCTTGTCGAAAAGGAAAGTAAAAATTGAGAGAGTTTTGGTTATTTAACCAGTTAGGGTAAGAAAGTGAAAGGTTTTAGTTTTGAGTGTTTTAATGGGAGGAGTAATTAGGGATAATGATGAAAAATAAAATGAATTAAATTAAAGGAGGTGACGTGATAAGGTGATAGGATAGGGTAAGGATTGGAGTGATAAGGTGTTTGGTTTGAATTTTAAAATTTAACCCAAATTTTGGGCGGCTAGGGTTTAAGGTTAAAAGAAAAACACTCTCTTCTATTGGATGGGTCGGTCAAGCTAGGGTTTTTCTCATTCTTCCAAATTTAGCACCGCCGCATGCCAAGCTGTTCTGACACTATGTCTGGCAGACTTCGCTATTGGGACATCAGCTCCTGCCAAATGATCCTGGCATTGTTCCTGGCATGCTTCTTGGCATGGTTCATGGCATAACGAATCTGTGCAAGTTAAAGGAAACTTTCAACACAGTAAAGAAATAAAACTTGAAATATAAAAAGAAAGAAAAATAAATAAAAACCTTGAAACCTAAAAACAAAGAAGACATTTATCCTAATACTTACAAAGTTTCAAACTTGATGGTGTTTTCATGTTACCTCTGCCAAGAGGATCACCTCTTTGGCATTGTTCTGATCATATTCCATGTAGTGCTTTAAACGTTGGCCATTCACCTTAAAGATTTCTCCCGTCTTCAAGTTCTTAATGTCTATAGCTCCATGAGCATAGGGCTTCACAACTTCATAAGGGCCTGTCCATCTCGATCTAAGTTTCCCTGAAAACAACTTAATCCATGAGTTGAATAACAAAACACGTTAGCCTACCTCAAACTGTCTAGGCATTATCCTACTGTCATGCCATCGTTTTGCCTTCTCCTTATAGATCCTGGCATTCTTATAGGCTTGTGTTATGAATTCTTCCAATTCATTTAGGTCTAGCAACCTTTTTTCTCCAGTAGCTCTCTATGCCATGCCAAGTGTTTTGATGGCCCAGTAGGCTTTATGCTCAAGCTACACTGGCAGATGGCATGGGTTTCCAAAAACGAGTTGAAATTGTGACGTACCCAAAGGAGTTTTAAATACAGTCCTTTAAGCCCACAAGGACTCAACTAGTGTCAAGGACCAGTCTTTCCTTGATGGATTAACAGTCTTCTCTAGAATGTTTTTAATCTCCTTATTTAAAATCTCGGCTTGCCCGTTTGTTTGTGGATGATATGCCGTGGCAATTCTCTGTTGTATATCATACCTGCACAAAGCTTTAGAGATTATATTACATTTAAAATGGGTGTCTTCATCGTGAATAATCACCCTAGGGGCTCCAAATCTAGTAAAAATGTGTTTGTGCAAGAACTTGGCAACGGCCTTGGCATCGTTTGTTGGCAGGGCCACAGCCTCTACCCATTTTGATACATAGTCAACAGCCACAAGAATATATACATTACCGAATGAAGATAGAAAATGACCCATAAAGTATATCCCCCATACATCAAATAAACCACATGCATAATGTTTTGGAGTGGTAGTGTCTGCCAGAGATGTTTCCTGTCCGTTGGCATCGATCACATGCCTTGGCATACTCATGGGCATCCTTATATAGTGTGGGCCAAAAGAATCCTGACTGCAGTACCTTGGCATCAGTCTTTACCCCAACAAAGTGACCTCCATATGGTGTGGCATGGCATAGATGCAATATGTTATGTTGTTCATCCTCGAGCACACACCGGTGGATCACTTAGTCTGCACACTACTTGAACAATATTGGCTCGTCCCAATAATATTGCCTAACTTCCTGCAAGAACCTTTTCTTGGCATTGTATGCCAAGTCTGGTGGTAGAATTTTACTTACCAAGTAGTTGATGGAAAATAAAATGAATTAAATTAAAGGAGGTGACGTGATAAGGTGATAGGTGATAGGATAGGGTAAGGATTGGAGTGATAAGGTGTTTGGTTTGAATTTTAAAATTTAACCCAAATTTTGGGCGGCTAGGGTTTAAGGTTAAAAGAAAAACACTCTCTTCTATTGAATGGGTCGGTCAAGCTAGGGTTTTTCTCATTCTTCCAAATTTAGCACCGCCGCATGCCAAGCTGTTCTGACACTATGTCTGGCAGACTTCGCTATTGGGACATCAGCTCCTGCCAAATGTTCCTGGCATGCTTCTTGGCATGGTTCATGGCATAACGAATCTGTGTAACTTAAAGGAAACTTTCAACACAGTAAAGAAATAAAACTTGAAATATAAAAAGAAAGAAAAATAAATAAAAACCTTGAAACCTAAAAACAAAGAAGACATTTATCCTAATATTTACAAAGTTTCAAACCTGATGGTGTTTTCATGTTACCTCTGCCAAGAGGATCACCTCTTTGGCATTGTTCTGATCATATTCCATGTAGTGCTTTAAACGTTGGCCATTCACCTTAAAGATTTCTCCCGTCTTCAAGTTCTTAATGACTATAGCTCCATGAGCATAGGGCTTCACAACTTCATAAGGGCCCGTCCATCTCGATCTAAGTTTCCCTGAAAACAACTTAAGCCATGAGTTGAATAACAAAACACGTTATCCTACCTCAAACTGTCTAGGCATTATCCTACTGTCATGCCATCGTTTTGCCTTCTCCTTATAGATCCTGGCGTTCTTATATGTCAGCATACCATGGCACGTCATTAACTTCAAGCAAATACTCGTCAGGAAATTTATCTCTTATAGAATTGGTCTTACCATCTTCAAGATGATGATCTAAACGTGAGAGATGGTCAGCTACTAGGTTTTCACTGCCCTTCTTATATCGGATCTCAAGGTCGAATTCTTGAAGTAGGAGTGTCCATCGGATTAGTCTGGACTTGGTATCCTTCTTTGCCAAGAGATACTTCAATGCCGAATGATCTTTAAAAACCACAACTTTGTTACCAATTAAGTAAGATCTAAATTTGTCAAATGTAAATACAACTGCAAGAAATTCTTTCTCGGTCGTAGAGTAGTTCAGTTGTGCTTTGTTCAAGGTTCGGCTGGCATAGTAGATGGCATGAAAAACCTTGCCATGCCTTTGTCCCAAGACTGCTCCAACGTCATAGTCGCTGGCATCGAACATGAGCTCGAAGGGCTCACTCCAGTCCAGTGCCACAACTATAGGGGCATTGATCAACTATAGGCGCTGCTGGCTTTGCCAAGGCAGTGATGGCATCAGTCTATTTGGCATCAGTGCTGACATCGGTACGCTGTCTGACATCGGTCCTGGCATCATCTGCTTTTGGTTGATCTTTCTCTGCTTCACTGGGATTATCTGTTGGTGTTGGTTTCTCGATTTGGCAGTTAACTGGCTGCTTGGCAGCCTTCTCCACCTCATACTTCTTACCGTTTTGAAGAGTTATGGCTTTGCATTACTCATTTTCTTTGTGTCGAGCGTCTTCTGTGTCACATGGAAATGTTCCTTGGGATCGATTGTTGAGTGCATTAGCAATCTGCCCTATTTGGACTTCCAAGTTTCTCATTGATGCTGCCAAACTCTAGACTGTGGCATCATTCCTCTATATGTACTCTGTGAGTGTGCCTCCTTGGTTGAGTCTCTGCCCTTGCTGAAAATTGTTTTGGGCTTTCTGTGGCATGGCATTGTTATTCTGCCTCTGGGATTCTGGTGCTGGGCATTGTACTGGTTACCTCCTTGATTTCCCCATGCTAAACTAGGGTGTTGTCTCCAACCTGCATTATAAGTATTGGAGTTAGGATTATAGCAACGATTAACATTGCCAACAAAGTATACTGATTCAGGGTTGGCAGGGCATTCATCCACATGATAATTTTCTCCACAAATTGTACAGAAAGGATCTAATGCTTTGACTTCCTGGGACTCGTTGTTCTTTTGCAACGTTCTTACCATACTAGTAAGGTTGGAAATCTCGGCATGAATGGGTGTTAGTTCGTCAACCTAAAATTTCCAAGTGGTTTTAGTTCCGGTCCCAAGTCTCGCAACTGGATATTCAAAATCATTGATTGCAATCTTTCCTAAAATGTCAACGGCCTTAGTATATGTCTTGTCAAGCAATGAGCCAATTGCTGAAGCATCAACGATAGTCCTCGTTTGTGCATTCAATCCATTGTAAAAGGTCTGGATCTGGATCCAATGCATCATATAAGGTCTCATCCTCAGCCTGCCTGAATGTAACGATCTCACCTCGTAGCTTGGCAGTGAGTGTTGGTGGCTGCAATCTTGTCAAAAACTTCTGGCATAGGTCTACCCATGAAGTAACTGAGCCATGTGGCAAGGATTTAAGCCAAGCCTTTGCCCTGTCTCTCAAAGAGAAAGTAAATAACTTTAGCTTCACGGTATCTTCAGGTACTCCATTTTGTTGGAATAGCTGGAAAATCTCCATGAACTGCTTCAGATGCTGGCTCGGATCTCCAGTGAGTGCTCCATCAAACTGACCTACATTCAAAAGAGTTTGAATCATTACCAGCTTAAGTTCGAAATTGATAGTGTTTACCTCTGTGCCAACAAGTCCTGACATCAAATTGTCAATATGTCTCTCATTAACAACTGGGACAGCAGTTGGTGGTGGTATCTCATTATTAAGTGTATTTCCTCCATTTTTCATCACACCATTCCCTCTATTACCTTGGTTTTGCATCTCTCGAAATTTTCTTTTTAACCTCCGCAAGATTTTCTCAATTTTCGGATCGTATGGCCACTCGTCCACCACAGGATGGCTTCTGGTCATATACTGACAAAAATAAAAGGTAAAAACAAAAATAAAAGAAAGACAAGTAAGAATTTAAAAACAATCAAATCCGTTGCAATCCCCGGCAACGGCGCCAAAAACTTGTAGACTCTCTAGGTGAAATGCTGGCAAAAGTGGCAAAAGATATGTGTTGGAAAGTATAAAAATGTGCCAAGATGAGTCTTTTGCGTGCAAGTATACATGGTCTGCAAGTAATACAGCTGGTAAGCTGAGTATCAATCCCACAAAGATTGACTTGGAACTCAAT